>OZ022263.1:85419648-85709648 GCA_963978885.1 Nemotelus pantherinus | reverse complement strand
GGAAGAATAAAAATTCCTGATGTTTTAATTGATGATAGCTGCCCAGCATAAGACGACATATGTATGTTATTCGAATCCTTTCGTGGAGGCGTGGATGTGATATTTACTGGTCGGGTATATCAATTTATAGTTACTAAAACAAAGTCTTACTTTTTCAAATAAGCACCTTATTATCCGTGAAAATCAGTAAAAGTACAATTGAACTCAAAAATTAAAAATAAACTGGGTTTATTGACATCATTTTGTACACACGCAATATATTTTCCAAATTTTCACTACAAATCTTCTTAAAATTTTCGAAGAACAAGCACCACAAATTTATTTTCCATTATTCTACAAACTATTTCATTTCCAAATCAAACTTCAAAATGAATTTTAAATCAATAGCACAGCCATTTACTCCAGTAATTGAATAAATCCGAATAAACTAGTCAAAAGCCAGAAACTAATCTATTTGCAATTCTCTGTGCCTTCTCTCTTTCGCATAATATTTTCACCACCAAGATAATTGCTGCCGTACTTGATTTTAATTTTGCTCGCTATTTTGCTTGGCAGTGCACAGAGGTTTTGGATTTGCAAAGAAACCAATTGAATTTACTTTGATGAAGAAGCTTTTCTTGATTTGAATATTTGAATTGACTGTGGAAGAGAGATTTTTTTGGATACGCAAGGACAAATTCCTTTCAGACAGAAACATTTTTTCGTTGCTATAAAAAATAAGTTGGACTTTAAATACAATTAAAACTGCTTATTTCATAAAATTTTTGCCACTGAGCAAAACATTTATGATCACAAACTTCATTCAACTAGATCTTAGATGATGATGTAACGTCTTTTTATCAGTTTAATTTCAGCGAATAATTCAACCTATCTGTCAATTAAACTTTGTATTTGTTGGAACGACAAACTTTCTTGAAAAACATGTGAAATGGAATTTTCATTTCTATTCGTTCCCTGGCGCGGATGATCAGAGAATACAGTTCACTTTTCTTTCCTCCATGAAATGTTTCGACTCGTCACCGTTTTCGTAGTTCATGTTTTCTACGGACAACCGCTCTATGATTACGGTGTGGCTGTCGTCATTATAGTCATTATCAGTGTCATTATAATCATCGTTGTCGTCATAGGGTGTCGTTTGTCTCACGCTTATCGCTAATGGTACGTGCCAGGCAACCATAAATGCCACAGTTAAATGGATTATTTTTCGGAAAAGTGAAGAGCAAAAGCTGAAACGTGATTTCCACTACGGTAACTTCTGCCTTTGACAGAAAATTGGCGAAAACAATAGGAGTAATTAAAATGGAAATTAGGTGCTGCTGAATAAATCTGTAAGCGATGTCAGAGTTAGTTTGATTCAGAGAAATGGTAGTGATTGAAGTCTTTGTAATTGTTGGTTGAGTAGAAGTTAAGAGGTCGTTGAAGATCTAAAGGCAGATCCACACACTTGCCGAAACATTTTTACCGTTATCCACGAAAAACGTGATAAAAGTGCTTTTGACCCGTCAAGGACAAAAGGTGGTAGATCCGGGTGGCCTTTGCTCACGAAGAGGGAGATGGGTTGGGCACCACTCGCTTCACTACTAGAGAAGGTGGCGGCGGTTTTACCAATTTAACACTGCATCTCTTTTTGAGTCACAAAATTTTCCATTCAAAAACAAATTCGATTTGGAGGCAGTTCGCACGATGCTACGCTTTATTGTTTTAAAGTTATTCAAAAACTACTGGCGATAATTCGGTGATCTCCGCTAAACGAAGCATTCCACGCTGGGGTCTTTCGTCACAAAATCGCTCGTTTGTTACCAAATGCTCCTGATGATCCTAAGTCCTCCACTAGTAGCCAAAAAAATTATATATCTCTCTGACCGTCGATATCGTTCTCGATCGCTGTAAAATCCTCCGCCTGACTTGTGCAAATCCAAATTTAAAAAGGAAAAATAAGCACAATTTTAGAGTCTCCTGCTGTTGTGGCACGTCTGACGGCTTACCCGGTTTCTATCTAAGAGATCCTTGTAGCGATTTATGAAATGAAGAGGGATGCTTGGATGCGCTTCAACTGAACCAAAGTCTAGAAGAGGGCCTGACAAGCAGGATAAGGTAATGGTGAGCCATCAACAGGGGCAAATAAAAAAAAGTGGCCGGGGAGCAGGGTACTCTACAAATGGCCGTGGAGGTCCTTCGTCCGCACAATCGAGGCAACCTGTAGTCTGACCCCGACGGATGTTAGTTTGTCGCTTTGCTAGCTCTACGTGGCTGGATGGGGTCATGAACATGTGGTAGACTTGTTTCCAGAAAAAAGGGGGCGCTACGTTTTATTCATCTGTCATAAAATAATACTAGCCGCAAGCAAAAGGAGAAAGGGTTGCAGCTAGTTGGCGATAGAGCAATCGAGAGCTGACTGTTTTATTGAGCAAAAAAAGCAGAATCGTAAAAAATCAGATTCAGGGACATGTTAGTAAGAATGAATATAAGATTTAGGACTTAAAGTCTTAAGGTAGAACTATAATGGAACTAGGTGAGCTTTAATTAGCTTATGCGGCTGTACGGTTGCATAGAAAACAAGCGGCATACCCATAATGTACTTATCAACTGGATTTGTCAAGTTTCGTTCAATTCCGGCCACTTTTGCGGCCTACGACTGGGACCGTACATCGCTTAATTGAAATTTGACAGGAGGTATGTATAACGACTAGGACTAATAGAAGGTTTGTAAAATATTTGAATATTTTATTGTTAAATGATTCATTGACAGTTTACAATACAAATAAATTTATCGAATATGATCCTGCGTGGATTTATAAGATCAATAACAGGTATCTTAAATATTTTGTATTCGATCACTTAAATGCTATTTTTGAAAAGGACACCAGATGTAGAGGTTGTTTGCATATGGAAAATAGCTAATTGCCATTGCATATCTAAGAGTTTAATTATATTAGAATTGGTATCCAAAATATAATTTTGAAAACAAAACGCGTTGGACAACATACGCAATAAATAATAAACGAACGAACATAAGAAATAAGAAATTACTTACTTTTAATGATACAAGTACATAAACTACTTAAAATGCCACCACACAGCTTTTTACTGGCAAAATTTATATTCAAAGGATAATCACACACCATGTTTCATCGATCTACTATTGAATATTATTCTTCAGCAGAGAAAGCCTTGTTGATTAAATATATTCCGGTCTCACACCAATATTGCGCAAAAAACCTTTCTTTCGTACACTCATTGGAATATAAGTACATATTAAGAACTTGCACCAAGCCCATCGTTATAATCCTAATAACTTACATCAAAGTGCCGAGGTTCAGATCAGCTACAATTTTCTGCGATTTCTCGCAACAGAGCTAGCAAGCTATGAAGACAACTATATTTCAATTGCAGTAAAAACCTATTCAAATATATTGCGTAAATACTCAGATCAGTTGATCTCATATGCCTACAAATTCAAATTCATATTCGCCACTCTGGCGGCAGCTTCATGAAGCTTCACTTAATTCTATTATGGGTAAATTAACCGATCGACATCAATTGAGTGAATTTTCGTTCAGTTTCAGCGCTCGCATAAGCTAATTAAAGTTCATTTTAGTTGGACCTTTAAGAGTTATGAGCTAATGCTCCTAAATTATTTTCCTACTTGGGTGGGGTCACCAAAAAACAAGTTTTCGGGCGCCAGTTGTAGCAATTTGTGAATAAGAGAGGGATGCTTGCAAGTGCCTCAACTGAAGCGAGGTCCAGAAGACAGCCTGACAAGCAGCGGAAAGGTGATGGTGGACCATCAGCAGGGGCAAATAAAAAAAAGAGATGTGCCCCGGGAGCAGGGTACCCTAGAAATGGCCGTGAAGACCCCTCCCTCGCATAAGTGGAGCACCCTGTAGCACCGGAGCACCCGACGGATGCTGGTTTTCCAATTTGCTAGCTTTACGTGGCTGGGGTGGGCCATGAAAATGGGGCGGATTTACTCCCAGAAAAAAAGGGGGACGCTACGTATATTTCATCCGTCAAAAGAACATATACTAGCCGCAACTAAAACACGGAAGGGGCTTTTGCCTGTAAAGGACCAGAAGTAGCTCTCAGGCTTGGACTGAGAGATATGGAACCAGACCCAGCTGAAACGTGACGAAGCACATGCCAGCTATCTGAACAAAATACGTGAAAATCTGAAAAAGGAGGGGAGCTTCGTCAACTAGTTTCTTTTCTTTTGCTTTTGTTTAATTTGTTTTGCAGCCAAGGTCAGTGAGCGGAGAGACCACCTAACATCTGGGATCTTAGCCCAGCATTATCAGGGGCTTGAGGCTATCTGCCTCACCCTCGGATATGTTGAAATTTTCCCTTTTTACCCAGTACCCAGTGTCAGTAATGGTTTGATGGGGCGTAGCCTATGATGGCACTACGGAGCTGTTTTTGGGAAAAAGACGTGAAAACCTCCGCAAAAGTGTATCAACAAACGGTTTTTATCTGTTTTGCAAAAACTCTTAGTCAAATCATGGTTCAAAACCAGTGTTCCAGCAAGATTCGGCGCCAGTTCACAAAACCAGAACGACTCAGACCTGGCTTGAGCGGCACTTACCATCATTTATTTGTCCAAATGATTAACATTCTGGCAGCCCTGACTTTAATCTGCTGGATGACAAGCTATGAACAGTTTTGGAGAACATGGTCTGCCATAGAAGGTACAACAACATCGAATTCCTCAAGTTTGCCCTGGCCGAAGCTGTGAAAAGTTTTTCTCTATATGAGCTGTGTGCTGCGGTAGACGATTGGTCAAAGAAATTCCAAGTCTGCGTGAAGGTCAAGGTTGCCCTTTTCAAATGACATTAGTTATATTTATGCTACTACTAGTAATCAATAAGAATTTCAAGAAGCCAATGTTTTTTGATTTGAAAAAATCCGTGTGCCAGTATTTATGTTCCTACCATGTACAGCCGAGTACGAGAGTGTGGATGGTTTCCTTGTCTATTAACGCCGGTTTTCTTCCTTCCACACTCTTGCCAAGACATGACAAGAATGAGAAAGTTTATGGCATTCTCGCCAACGCCAACTTGTCTTACAACCACGAACCTCTCCTCGAATGTTTTCTCGAATTTCTTCCTGAAACGTTCGCCACATGTTATATTGCCGCCTTAAAGCTAAGGGGGGGAAACATACCGAAGTACATAAGCTGTCAGTCAGTGAGTGCGTTTATGCCGTAGCCAAATCAGTGAGCTCTGCTTATTTAGCAGCGGTATAAACCACTTTTAAATTAGCCGATCTTGCTATTTTGGCTACGCTACTTTAGCGCTGCTAAAATTGAGCGCTGTCATAAGTGTGAAGGTAGTAGTAGTATAAACACTATAACTGCGCTATTTCGTTGTCAGAGGTGTCATAAATAGGATTTCTAGTTTCGAGTGACATTCGCAATCCGGAAGCCTTGGTCTAAGGGTGTTTTTGCTCTTAGCATTGAGCTCCTTTCAGATATTACGCCATTTTTGCTTTGGTTAATAAGTTGTACGGTGTAAACGCTACTACTATAGCAGCGCCAGTTTGGCAACGCTATTTTAGGTACGGGGTAAACAAGGCCATAAGCACGCTAATTTAAATCGTTCATTTTATCAGTAACGAAAGTAAGACAATGTTTTGCATGAAAAATAAACTGCTCTAAAGTTTGATGTATCAAGCATAGAGCTTGCAAATATGGAAACAAAGAATAATTTAAATTATTTTAGTTGTATGAACTTTAAATTTATCAACAGATATTAAAGCTCCTATCTTAAACTTCACTGAAGTTAATTTTATGCTATGATAAATTATATGACAATAGAACCCAATTCATTTTTTTATTCAGTTTTAAATACTTCTTACTTTAAGAAAAATCAATTTAACGTCTCAAGATGCTAAATTGTCCATGCCGATTTGAATAAAGAATTTGATGTTTTTACTAATGTTTGAAGAATATTCGTATTAAACTTGTTATATATGTATACATATATGTATATATAAATATATATATATATATATATATATATATATATATATATATATATATATATATATATATATATTTATATATATCGTATAGATATATACATATACATATATATATATATATATATATATATATATATATATATATAAATATATATATATATATATATATATATATATATATATATATATATATATATATATATATATATATCAGCAAAATGATTAGGAGAGATAATCTCTGGAGTGGCCGATTCAATTGAGCTGAAATTTTCGGAGAACGTAGATGTATATAATAAGTAGCTCCATGACTTACTAAAATTTAGATATTTTAAACCTTTTGGCGGCGGCGAGCGTTTTAGTGAATTTTGAGGTACTCCTATATTTCCAAGCAGTGAAAATTTTTGCTAAAATAAATGTTTGGAAATAAAAACTTTTTATGTTTTAAGCATGCCTATGTTAAAAATTTGGAAATTTTGAGCCGTGTGTCAGTGCAGCGTGCCTAAAAGTAGGCAAAGGTTTTTTTTTCAAATTTTGATTTGTCATTACTTCTGACAAAAACATTGGGTCATCGTGAAATTTGCAGAGCATATTGATGTTGAGTAAGGTTTAACACACATGGAAGTTTAAGATAGTGCGGGTAACCCTGTAGCTACGGCAGGCTCCTGAAAAAAAAACCCTCCTGAAAAATTTTTGATTTTTGACACAAAATTCAATTTATTGATAAACTTCTACTTTTTTGCATCATGTCAAATTGAAATTTTCAAAATTCCGATTTGCACAAGAACGGCAACCCATCACCAAATTACCTCTATTTTCAGCACTCGAAAGTTCTGTTCACGAGAACTGACGACCAGATTATTTGATCATAATGATTTTTACAGGACATGTTGATATTAACTAGGACCAGGTCTGATAGAAGTGATTTTGAAATGCGGGAAACCTTGTGGCAGTGGTATCATCTTGAAAAATCACTGAAAAAAAAAGAATCAGATTTTAACGAAACTTGCAAAGTACCTAGACCTTGTTTTTGGTAATATTTGGTGATAATTTGGCTGAAAAATTAGAAAAAAAATGACAGCTATGGTGATTTTTGTCTCATAAATCTTGCAAATTTGCTCAGCAATATAAAGCTTTTTTCCCTATAACTTCCGATCCAATGTTGAAATCAAAACGAAGTTCATGCAGTAATGTGAGCGAAATGTCGTAATAATTTCGTAATAATTTCGTAGTAATCAAAACGAAGTTCATGCAGTAATGTGAGCGAAATGTCGTAATAATTTCGTAGAAAAATCATGGAAGGGCTGCCAGCTATGATCATTTTTGTAATTTTGTGGAATTTCTTTACTGAGCGATTATGCTATTAGATTTGCAAATGGCAATGATCCTGCAATGAAAATTAACAACAAATATTCTTGCTTTAAAAATTTGAAAAGTTTTGAGGGTGGTAGCCCTAAAATTCTTTTCACCCGTATAGCTTCCAGCGCAGTGATTCAATCGAAACGAAATTTACTGGTTGGGTTTAACTTATCGTGAAGCAGATTTAGTATAGTTTTTGCTTTGCTGCTAACACAGGGTAACCAGCATTGGCCATTTTCATAAATATTGCACCAACAGATGCTTCAAATTACGGACTCATATTCAAAGCATTTGCAATAAAAAAAGAAACCAATTTTTAAATTTTTCGAGTTTTGAAAATTTTTCGGATGGCAGCCTCAAACAACGTTTAGCTGCTGAAGTTTTCGATGAAATCCTCCGATGAGAACGAAATTCAAATTATAAGTTGATTGAAGTATGAGCTTGTTATGGTAAACTTATTGCTGCTTCGTTGGGAAAGTGTTGCCAGCACTGAACATTTTCATCATTTGTGTTATAGTTGAGTTTTATTGTTTTGGATAAGGAATGGTTGATATGATTCTACAAAAAGTGTATTACGTCTTTCCAGATTTTTTTGTCACTCAAAGACAATTTCTTCGAAAATTGGTTTTGTAGCGGTTCTGATGCGCTAGATTTTTTTGTTCATCACCTTTGATAGCATAAAACATGTTGTCCCGGGCACAGTTAATATTTAATAGGCGCGTTGTTTTGCTCCCCATAACAGAACAATACTATCAACTGCAGACGCATTGGAACAATAACAACTCCCCTTATGCATAACAGGAGTTGTTGTTGTTTCGAATGCGTCTGCACTGGTTAGCATTGTTCTGTTATGGATAAGGGGAGCAAACAACGCGCTCAATAAGAACGAAGATTCTTCAATCAAAACAGGAAAATAAACATGTTTATAGCGCCTCCATCTCACCCAAATCATCCCTTGCCCCATTACATATGCACCATTTCCCATTAGGGTAGCGTTACCGATAGCGAGTTTGGTCACAGGAAAATAAAACGTAGGTAGATTGATTTTTTGCGTGTCTGTGGTCATTATTCAGGCGACCTGTTAATCAATTTCAGTACCGGACAATATTTTCCACCGGAGTCTTAGGCTTTTAATCATTTCGACATATTTAAATGAAACTAGGCGCCCTGCAAAGACGAAAACAAATATTTGCATGCATATACCACAGACAAAAGGTATGCAATGAATGTTCATTGGATAGTGAGAGAGTTTGAAACAATTGAAACAATTCCAAACAAATGTTCAAAACAGATTTGCATTGAGACTTCAAGAAATGTTAACGATGATTTGAGTTTAGTTGCGATATCATTTTGCTTGCAGTAAAACAAATCTCGAAAGAATATTGCTAATTGATAATAATGTATTATTATAAAACATTGGATTATTATATTTATGTATCAATAGGTATGATTATATCTGATGGAAATTCGCACTGAAAATAATTGAAAACCAAGGGTTCAGAGTTCATTGAAAACGTAGCTAAGCCATTTTCCTAATATAAAATCTTTTTGCTAATGTGAGATGATAAGTTCTACGTCACGTTGTCTAAGGTTCCTCAACAGAGCTAGGTTAACTCAAAGCTCGGTGTATGCTCGCACATCAATATCTAGCTTCATCCTAGAAATTCCATAAGCTATTAGCCAGTGTTCCACCACATAGCCTACATGAGCTTATGATTTTTTCTGCATTTCAATCTAAATAAGCTTCAGCTCTACCCAGACTGAACACAAAAGTGTCGATTAACATACCATGTACAGTTTCCACGAACTGACTAATATAACACTTAAAACTTAAATATAATAAAAATAAATCAAATATTTTTGAATATTTGCTATATATATATACATATATATATATATATATATATATATATATATATATATATATATATATATATATATATATATATATATATATATATATATATATATATATATATATATATTTATATACATATATATATATATATATATATATATATATATATATATATACATATATATATATATACATATATATATATATATATATATATATATATATATATATATATATATATATATATATATATATATATATGGTATATGAAAGTTTTCAGTTTCAGTTTTTAACGATTTTAATTAATATTTTAATAAATATATTTTAATTTAACGCCGTTGTTTTTCTTAAATCAGTAAAAGTAATACACATTTTTACAACAAAATAACCATTTTCAGTTTTCCACAGGTATGATTTCCAGTCCCGTGAAAAAAAACAAGATATTTCCCCTTACTGCTTGTTAGTAATCATCATTCTTTGGATTATTCTGCTACAATGAATGGTGTGTCAAATGAAATTAATCAAAGAAAACTAGAAAATACAAGAGCGTTGAAACATGTCATGCAATCCGTTTTTCGTTTACTAATAACTTAATCTGTTGAATTAAACATGAAGTTGAAATATGATTTTTGGCATATGCATGCTAACAATTGTATACTACTTTACATTGTTGAGAAATTTAGATGCATGAAAGTTTGAAGTAAACAAGAGTAAGGGCTGGTATTTCACAGCATAGCTAATAATAAATGACGTTAGACTGTAGTTAGACTGTACGGTACCATCAGGCATGTACAGGGAAATTAATTTGATTTTAATTTCAATTCAGTCTTGTACTGCGTACCGTGAGTCAACAAGTGTTTTTCAGAAAAGAGCGAAAAGAGGATCCTTGTACCTTCATCTGGAATCATTTTTGAAAATTGGAAATTTAAGCAGTGGCGGCTCGTGGTTTTGAGACTAGCTCTATAATGAAAGGATAGAGGGATTTTGGGAGAGTCAAGATAAAGAATTTTTTTCTAAGGGTATCTTGGGTTTGGGAAAGAGATGGACTAAATGTATTAACTTGTTAGAAGACAATGTTCAAAAACAAATTTATCTTTAAGTTGAATCACATTGGTTTATATTCATCATCATTACTTATTGATCAACCCTCGTATTGTCTTCACGCCATATATGTCTATATGGCCGATGACGCCAACACTTATGTCTCATATATTTCTCAGTACCTTGAGCGAAGGCAAATTTCGAAAATTTATTGTACTCTAGAGATTTGATTGGCTTACCAAGTCATAAAGAAGAGTAAACTCTAGATTTCATATGGTGAAGAACGCTATAAGACAATTCTGACAACACTTTGTATAACGCTTCTCAAGCAAGAGCAGTTACATCCACAATGTAATTTCCTGGCTCATCAAATAGTTAACAATGCCGCATGGAATAATTATGATTGCCACCGATTCAGTGGCGAATTGGTAGCAAGCTCCATTCATCCCTAGATTATGACTAGTTGCAGGACATGGAAATAAGAGGATGAGGTAAAAAGTTTCGGGCCTGAACCGTCAGCGCATATTTGAAAGCACAATCTGTAATAAGCTTGCGGAAAACTTTCGGGTAGTTTGCTCTTTTAGTATTCGTTTCGTAGGTTACTGATTACTCGGAAGTCGTGTCGAGTAACTAAATAAAAAAAAAGTACGGTTATTATATATTTACATTTGAAAGACCTAACACCGCTTCAAAACAAAAAAGAAATGGATTGAACAATGTGAGACTCTTTTCCATCTTATTCACCTGTGAAATGGTGGATTTTAGATTTTAGAAAAGATCGTATGATCGCTAATGGCGCACTACATTCAGGTCGCACCGTTGACGTCACAGCTTCCTAAATGATCGAAAAAAAACATAAAATCGTGGTAGACGACCGCAGATTGAAAGCAAACGAGATAGCTGACACAACTGGGGTATCATCTAAATGTGTGCGCAATATTTTGCATGAACATTTGTGTATGAACAAGCTCTGTGCAAGATCGGTATCACATTTGCTAACGCTCGAACAAAAATTGAGCCGGAAAACTACTTCGACCGCGGATTTAGCACTATACAAGCAAAATTCCAGCAATTTTTTCCGAAAATTTATGGCTGTGGATAAAACTTGAGTTCACCAGTACACGCCCGAGACAAAACAGCAATCAAAACAATGGACTGGAGCAAGTAAACAAACCCTAAAAAAGTCAATCACAACTTTTTCGGCGAACATGGCTATGCCTACTGTTTTTTGAGATGCAACAGGAATCATCTTCATTGATTTTCTTCAGAAAAAGAAAACCAGTACTTTATTATACAGGGCTGTTGTAGCGTTTTAAACGTGTGGTAAAAACTAAATGACCTCATTTGGTGCGGAAATAAATGCTGCTTCACTACGACAATTCACCCGTTCATACGGTCGTTGTTATGGCTAAAATAAACCAACTGAAATTTGTATTGTTACCCGATCCTGCATATTCCCCGTCTGTTTCCCAGTTAAAAAAAAAAGACTCAAGCGCATCAAAACCGCTAGAAACACTAAACACTAATGTTTGAAAAATAGTAGAGGATTTGTGCCGATTTTGAGGGTGTATTCTACCACCAGCTACTTAAGGGTACCTAAGGGTACTTAAGGGTAAAATAATAGACTTTCAATCAATTTAATTTCTATGCCTTTATCGAAAGTTACAACGATAGCACGGTGTTTAGGGTTGCCATTCCAAAAATGTCCAGATGTTAGAAAATTGAAACATTGGTAGGATTTACAGCGGTTGGACCAAATGTGACCTGAACTATAGCGCGGACTTAGTGAATTGAGTCTTAATGTGTTAACATTAACCTGACCTAAAATTTAGTCAGGTCGAATTTAGTCCTTGTTTGTATATACGTGACAGCTGTCAATTAGTTTAATTTTAGTTCATACACTGTAACTATCCTCTCATTTGTGTCTCAAACATGATTATTCTCTACTTATTTTTAAATGTTTATGTAAGCATTTATTGGTACGGAAATAACAAAAACGCCTGGTGCTGGTAACCATTTGCTAGCGCCGAAACCTAAATATACCTCGCGTTGAAGTCAGCTTGCTCTGCGAATTTTGTAATGCTCCGATGACTGCATTGGAAGCTATAGGGTACAAAAAAATTTAAGATATAATTTTCTAGATCGTAATATTTGTTGTTTGTTTTTTTCTATGATAAAATCGGTAACTCAAGATATGCTGAAAAAAAAACAAAACCGACCATAGCTGGCAACCATCCCATTGTTTTTTCAACTAGATTTCTGCTAAGTATTGTCTATAATAAGTCCAGTTTGCCAAGTTAATTTCGTTATGATTCTATGACCGCACTAGAAGATATAGGGCAAAGAGTTTTATAATCCTGAGCGAATTTTCAAAATTTTAAACACTAAAATTACCATAGCTGGCAGCACCAACCGAATTTTTCAATCAAGTGTCCATCTAACGTGATTCAGATAATTAGGTCGTGAATTCCCGTGAACAGAAGTTTTTAATGCTAAAATATAGGCAATTTGGGGAAGGGTTACCGTTTTTGCCGGTTGTAAAATTTCAAATGTTTTACTTTGGCTATGTAGACAAAACATAATATTTATATATGAAATGCTTTTTTTTGAAAAATGTCCATTTTTCAGGAGAGTCGATGATTTGAAGGTTTTCACTTTCAGCGTCTGCCCTAGCTATAGGGTGGGCAGCACTATCATCAAAGCAACATAAATTTACCTAGATTACCGCTAGAAATACTAACGTTCGATGAACAGTAGAACAATCGTGCAGATTTTGGGGGCATATTCTACCACACGTGCTCCAACCTGTTTCGAGTGCAAAATCACTTTGATCTTAACAAAGCATTTAAATTCATAGGGTGAGAAGGCTTTCAGAGATTTCAAGATTTAAGAAAGCCAAACACGGCAATACTTTGAAAGCAGCATAACATAACATAAACAAAAAAAAATGCTTAGTGCGTGCAACACTTTACAACTAAAAGTCTCCACAATTGCCTCACGTCAAAATCAAATAACTCTAAAGATTTTGATTCTATCCGATGATTTCGTCGAAAGTTTTTAGGGTCCAAAAATGAAAGATGTTTGGAACCATAAAATTTCTAGAAGCTAGGTAATTTAATTATGCATAGCTTATTTTCTTTGTAAATGTTCGCCATATGAATACTTAACGTAAGCATTAGTTCATACGAAAAAAGTAAAAAACGCCTCGCGTTGGCCACCCTTTGCCAGCATCATTCCCGAAAATATATAGCACCTGCCTCACATTGAAATCAACCGACTCTGACGACTGCATTGGAAGATATAGGGGTACAAAGAAATTAAGGGCTACCAGTCGTAAAAGTTTTCAAATTTTCGAAAAGTTTATTTTTGTTGTTTTTTGTCACTACAAGAACATTATCGTCTCAAAATTTTACGATAAAACCGCTTGATAAAGATATTGCAAATAAATACAAAACCAACAATAGCTGGTAGCCCTATAATGTTTTTTTTTACCAAATTCCTTCTGAATAATGCCTATAATAAAATCCATATCTCATACGAAATTCGTTTTGTTTACATGACTGCACTGGAAGTTAAAGGGCAAAAAGCTTTACTTTTTTCAGCGAATATACAAATCCCAAGACACGAAAATTACCATAGCTGGCAGCAACAATCGAATTTTTCAACGAAGTTTCTACCAAATACGGCTTAGGTGTGTCATTTCATGAAAATCTGGACACTGAATCAAAATTCATTAGGCAAAAAACAGTTTGTTTTCTTTATAATTTTTCAAGATGGCACCACTGGCACAGAGTTGCCCGCATTTCAAAATCGCTTCTACTAGATATGCTCCTATTCAATTCCAATAGATTCTTTGAATTTCATTATTATCTGATAATTGGGTCGTGAGTTCTCGTGAAAAAAGTTTTTGCTGCTAAAAATATCGGTGAATTTGAGGAGGATAACCGTTCTTGTCCGATGTGAAATTTCATAAATTTTGCTTTGGCAGTTTAAACAAAGTATAAAATTTCTTAATGAATTGGTTTTCACTGTAAAAGACGAAAATTTTTCAGGAGAGCCGATGGTTTGAAGGTTTCACTTACAATGTCTGCAAAATTCAAAAATTTTGAAGTTCCCTCACTCTCATTTTAGGCGCCTAGCGCACACAAAGCGTTAAACATTCCAATAAAATTATCATATTTGCATTTGAAACACGCTCCAAATTCATTCCATTAAGTTCATTTTTGCGAAAATTATTTGTTGACAGAAAAAAGGGAAATTTAAAATATAACTGAAATGGCCGCCGGCGCCAAAGAGTTAAAGATTATGTATCTTGACAATTTCGGTTCAATCGGATGGCGATGGAGATTTTTTCGCGGAAATTTTTTGATGATGATATATATATATATATATATATATATATATATATATATAAATATATATATATATATATATATATATATATATATATATATATATATATATATATATATATATAAATATATATATATATATATATATATATATATATATATATAAATATATATATATATATATATATATATATATATATATATATATATATATATATATATATATATATATATAAATATATATATATATAAATATATATATAAATATATATATATATATATATATATATATATATATATATATATATATATATATATAGAGAGAGAGAGAGAGAGAGAGAAATGAATTTTTGGCCAAAGTGATTTAATTACTAATGTTCTCTTTCGAACATTAGTAAAAATAGCAATATGTTCCAAAAGTTTCATAATGATTTGATAAGGTTATCGCAACTAAAAAATTTTCAAATTTTCCCGATCTCCTTTTAAGCACCTAGTGCACACATAAGGTTAAACAATTCCAAAAAAATAATTCGATTCACATATAAAACACGTTAAAAATTCATTTTGCGAACTTAATTTTGGCAAAAACTATTTGAGGACCGAATAATAGGTATATTAATATGATTACTAAAATGGCCGCCGGCGCCAAAGTGTTAAAGATGATTTACATTTGGTGAGAGTTTGACTTATTCGGCATATGCACCAACGTATCCTGAAATTTTCAGCTCAATCGGATGGCGCTTTCTCGAGAAATAGTCACTGAATTTTTTTGATTTATAAATTATCAGTTTGGATCTCTTAATTTGAAATATTTAGACGTTTTACCTAGTTAGTTTAGTCAGTTTTAGTTAGTTTTATTATCACCTATAATTTTTTTGAAATTATCAGTCGCAGTTTTTCTGATAAAATGAGCGATTTATAAGATGTTGATGTGGATCGGCTGATTTGTCCTGTGCAATCTAAAATAGCACAGTGAGGCAAGACTTGTGCAAAATATAAAGGTAAATTTAGGACGCAAGAGGCATGGGAAAACGATTGTGTGGAAATTTTATGGAAAGTTGAGGACGAAAACACAAAATCTAATATGAACCGTGTGAGAGCCGTGTATGTGTGAAGGGATGTTATTCGGTTCGGTTTGTTTTCGGTTACAACCGAAAACGGACCGAACCTAATGGAACCTCATATGTGTGAAACGAGCCTTACGGAATAAACCTTTGAAAGCAGAATCAAATTGGAATTGTTTTTGCAGGATGATTAAAATTGAAAAAAAATTATTTATATTGAAAATTTTCATTTGACAAGGTGGTTTCGATTTTCTTTTTTTTCAATTTTTATCATCCGACAAAAATAATTCCAATTTCCTTTAGAAATGTTTCATTTTTCCTTTTCAGCGATTACCATACAATCCATTGAATAAAACTTTATTTAATTAGCTTTATACAAAACTTCAAACGCACTATTAAGGCTTGAAATCACTTCAAATTCTTCTTTGAAACCTTATTTACATTTTCATAATGCTCAAATAAAAAATTATCCTTTTTGTGGCGAATCAAAGTGAAGTGAGAAGGATTAAATTAAGAGCATGTACGCAACAATTAAATACCCTGATACTTGATCACGAGCCTACACTCTTGCCAAGATATGACAAGTCTAGCCGAGCTCGAGAGTCTGCATGGTTTCCTTGTCGACTCTCACCTGCTTTTCTTCATCCACACAATTGTCAAGATAAGATGAGCACTCGAATGTGGATGGTTTTCTCACCGTCGCCAACCTGTTTTTAGGCCCTTATTGCTCGCTTTACTTCAGGGTTGCTCGAAATTTTGTAATTTGAATTCGAAAAAAGTCTAGCGCATCAGAACTGCTAGACAACTAATTTTCGAAGAAGCTATTTTTGAGTGATTTAAAAATGTGTGAAGACGTTATACACTCTTTTGTAGTATCATATCAATCACTTCTTACTCAAAGAAACAAATATCATTTTCTGACAGCATTTCCTAAAACACAACATTTGTCCAACACGGTAGCAATAAATCAACCATAACATGTTTGTGCTTAATCAACCTATCCTTTGAATTTCGTTTTCATCCAAGGATATCATCGAAAGTTTCAGCGATTGAACTATGTCTGGGGTTGCAGTCCGAAAAATTTCCTAAACTCGGAAAATTTAAATATCGGTTGCTTATTTTATTGTAAATGCTTTGCTTATGAATACAGAATGGAAGCATCTGTTGATGCAATATTTACGAAATTGTCTGGTGCTGGCAATCACGTGCTAGCACCATAGCTGCTTCACGTTATGTTAAACCCACCCTATGAATTACGTTTCGATCGAATTGAACGGTTGCGCTGTAAGTTAAACGAGTGAATATCATTTTAGGGCTCCCGCCATCCAAATTTTCAAATTTTTGAAACGTAAATATTTGTTGTTAATTGTCATTGCAGGATCATTCCCATTTGGAAATTTTATGACAACATCGCTCGATAAATCAATGTCAATAAATTACGAAATTTATCATAGCTGGCAACCTTGTAACGATTTTTCAACAAAATTCCCACAGAATCAGAAACGCAACAAGATCCACTTATTACATGAATTTCGTTTTGATTTCATTACTGGATCGGAAGTTATAGGGAAAAAAACCTCTATTTTCCTGAACAAATTTACAATATTTAGGAGACAAAAATTGCTATAGCTGACGTCCCTTTGCTAATTTTTCAACCAAATTTCTATGAAACTCATCTTAGAGGAAAGTTCACCTATTGCGTGAAAAATCTGGTGGCTAAATCGGAAGCTATAGGCCAAAAACCAGTTTTTTTTCTGCGATTTTTCCAAATGGCACCACTGCCACAGTGTTGCCCAAATTTGAAAATCACTTCTACCAGACTTGATCCTTGCTAATTCCAACATGTCCTGTAAATTTCATATTGATCGCATTATCCGATCATCAGTTCTCGTGAGCAGAAGTTTTGAGTGCTGAAAATAGAGGTAATTTGATCATGGGTTGCCGTTCTTGTTTACCGCGGAATTTAGAAAATTTTTATTTGACTTGGTGGACAAAAGTCAAAATTAATAAATAAAATAAAATAATTTGAATTCATTTTCATAAATCAAAAATTTTTCAGGAAGGTCGATGATTTGAAGAATTTTTCTTCAGGAGCCTGCTGTAGCTACAGACATACCCACACTGTTTTGAAAGTCCATGTGTATTAAGTGTTGGTCTACGTCAATACGTTCTGCAAATTTCACAATGACTCATTGTTTTCCTTAGATGTTATGACAAATCGAAATTTGAAAAAAATCCTTGGCTATTTTAAGGCACTCAGCGCCTACACAAGGCTCAAAATTTCCAATTCTTTATCATAAACAAATCACACAACCGGAAACATTCTTGGAATACATATTAACTAATTTTCGAACAGAGAAAATACTACCTACCTACACCATATGAATATCTACGCACTTAACTTTCTTACTTTAAAAATATTCTTAACTTGGAACGAACGAGTTTTTTTGGTGTACTGAGATAAAAATAGGGCCTTACGATTAGACACAGTTTTTGAGGGAATACTTTAAATATCTTGAAATGTTTAGCCATATATTTCGAGGAATATATTGACGAAACGTTCGGGAAGTTTGTAGGCTCGGGATAGGTTAGCTTTATTAGAAGACAGTACGAAGACCTGATTTTCACAAGCTGTCGTTCATGCAGTCAACTTAGGCGAATTATACACACGGTGATTCTACCGAAGTGTTTCCCGAGAGGAAAACTGAGTCGTTATAGTTGTGCTTTACTTTAGCATTGTGATGACACACACCACAGTTTGGCCGCATCTCGGTTTTGTAATGCACAACTAAAACGACTCGGCTTTTCTCTTGGGAAAACCGTGTGTGTCATTTGCCTTGAAGTCTTCAGTTATCCATGTTTTGGATTTGCTTACGTTGAGAATATGTACATCACCAAGACTCGTTGGCTTTGAAGCTGGCAGAGAAATAATGCGAAGAATTAACATTAAATTGTGAAATGTATGAAGTTGAAAGTAGTGAGTGGCTGAAGGGATGGAAATGGTCATACAACAATTAGAATTAAAGTTTAGAGTAGATATTTGATGGTAAAATTTACAGTTATAATTTAATATGATAAAAAATGTCATTGGCAATACATGATTAAAACTCCTAAAGTTAAAGTGAATGTTGCCTACGCAGGCCGGTTAACCATATTAGTAAATTTGCTGATGATAGCGGGATCATTTTCGTATAATCAACATTAAAATATTTTTTTTGGGCTTAATTTTGTATATATTTACTGATTATTCAACATATCGCAAATATCTCATACAAAACTTAGATGCTTTAAAATGGCTATGGATGTAGCTGTCCATAATTATTTTCAAATGAAGGCGAAAGTCACGTTCTAATAATTTATTAGCATTAGAAGAAATTCACATTCTATTTAATAAACGAAAATTCTACTTGAAATGCTTAATATCCATTATACAAACTGTTAATAGTCTAAAATCTGTATGCATTCTAAAATTCCTTTTTATATACCTTCTTCTTCAAGCAGATAATGCTATTAGACGGCTACTTCTATCTGTGTCATTCATCTGAAGAAACTGTTTGACCTCTTGAATAATTTATCATGAAACATTTAGATAAACCGATACTGTTACCACCAGTAAATCACCAGTTGATCCTGCACCCATTTTCATGTAGATATTTATGCATAGTAGATTTTCGGGAACTATAGTCTTCGCACATTTCAACATTTCAACTGCATTGTAGAATGAAATAAAATGTGTGTGTTTATTTACAACGGAATCTCTTAAACTCTCCATTATCCTCATCTGGAATTTCAAATATCCTAGTCGGGTCTGTTTTGTTGGTCAACAAACTACTACACTTCCAGAACAGAAACAAGAGTAACATTAGCAGTAGTAACTTAAGCGTCAGATGAAAGAATTACGTTGAGTCGGTCGCTGGCACTTGTTATGAATAAATCATATTGTATTTGAATGCACTATTTACAGCAATCTTTCAGTTCTACGCCAGAATATGGAAAACAGTAAGACGTGGGTATAGATGTGATTATATAAAGTGAAGAGGATTAGTACGGACTCGTAGGAATCTGAAGTAGCTTATTTGGAGAGATTTTACAGTGAGATGTTTTATTCAGTAATTCGAATGATTTCAAGTCAAGTCATGAGCTGACATGTTTCATGAATGTTTTATGGCTTAAGCAGATTTTTGTGTCAGATTTAGCAAAATGTCTACCCAAACGGAATCGGTGGTATGTGTTCTGGCAGAATTGAGAAAGTAAACATTCTTGGCAATGCGCATGTAAGCTGCTTGAGAGCGGTTTTCCAAAAACATCATGATTTAGATCACAAAAATAAGGGGAAAAGAACTCACAAAAATAAGGGGAAAAGAACTTGCGAGCATACATCGGATATAAGTAGTATACCCATTACGCGCCGGAAGATTAGACACTACACAGAATATACTTGAGATATTTTGATCATCTGAGATTCAAAAGTAGTCCCACAAACCCATTTTATTTACCCGTTTACATACCGGTTTTATATAGCCCACTACCCATAGCCAATGTATGCTCGCAAGTTCTCTTCCTCTTATTTTTGTGAGCTTTGTTCATAGATAAACCATGAAATTTTTGAAAAACCACGTTCAAGCAGCTTCCACATGCATTGCAGAGATTGTTTGCTTCATGCACGCGGCTGGAATGCATTACAACGATTTCCGTTGGGTAATCTTGGCTCCGGCAGAGAATTAAATGTCAGCATCCGGATGGCGGTAAAACAATAAACGTACATCAACATCCGGATACACACAATGTAAACACTAATGGCAACACGGTATTTGTGCATCGATATAAAATGCACGACGACAACGACCGTGTTAAAATAAACCAAACTGAAGAAAGAATTAAGTTTCTAATGCCTGGTTTACACATATGGCGAACGTTTCGTCGAGGAACTTGTGAAATTACTTTCCTCCATATCTTCGTATGTAAAAAACTAAATAAACAATGTGTAATAACGGCATAACGTCAGCAAATCGAAGACCAAGAGGCTTTGATAAAATGAATCAGTTTATTGTTTGAACTGGCTCGTCAGCGAATTGAAGGCCGATAGTGGCTTAGATAGTAATAAGTTAAAAAAATTGTAGTTGTAGTCTAGTGTCCAAAGAGTATGTCCATTGATTGTCAAAATAAAAAGTTCAAAGTATTTTATTTTTTACTCAAAATAGGAGTGTTTACTAGAGTGCGTAAAATTCAATGATTCTTATTAAAGGTAATTGAATTTGATCACGGTTCCCTTCTTGTCTATAAATCAGCATGGACAACGTATATCGTCTCTAAAGCTTATCAAAGCCGAGAATATTGAAACGGGAAACAAGATAGACAAGAAGGGAACCGTGATCAAATTCAATTACCTTTACTAAGTAAAATTATAGCGATGGATATAAGTCGGAGATGTTAAAATTTGTCACAAAAATCATAAATAAAAATTTGATGATTTCCAACTGCAAGTGGTCACATCAGTCAAGTATGCACTGTGAGCTGGTGTCTGATGAGAATCAGTGCATGCTTTCGAAATAACTTTGTCAAAAATATAATTTTCAATGTAGATTAAAATTTTCTATGTAAATAAAAAGTTTTTCAATTTTAATCATCCCGCAAAAACAATTCCAATTTGATTCTTATTTGTTTATATTTTGGAGCAATGAGTAAACAAAAGCTGATCTAAATTCAATATTGATGCAATAACTTACAATCAAATAGCCTAATCAAGCTAAAAATTGTGTTTGTATTAATGTTAATTGTGTTGGTAAAATGCAATAAACTTAGACCAAGAAAAATACACAAAAAAACCAATACTAAAAAAATAATAATAATAATAATAGGTGCGTTTTTTTGGTCCGTGCCAGAACAGAATAGAACAATGGTGCAAAAAACCAATCCAGTACAGAATGGCTGGTGCATTCGTTAAAATTGCTCTAGGTTCCTGTATTCACTGTAGTAGCGCAAAACAGTTGAAAACAAAATGATAAAATAACGAGTATAACTACCACAATCGATAGAAAATATTATATAGACTAACAGAAAACTACCTCTTTTAACTTTCTTCACATTATGAGGGCTGTTTCTAATTTCCTAACTACCAAAACATTCAGCGCAATGACAGCTACTCATGAGCTTTACTTGTTACTAATTTTCGAAGAAAATTAGTATTAAACTCGTTTCGCCGAAAATTCATATTTCAAAATCAAAATGATTCAGGGAGATAATCTCTGGAGTGGCCGATCCCATTGAGCTGCAATTTTCGGGAGACATAGATGCATATAACAGGTAGGTTCAAGATTTGCTGAAATTCAGATATCCTAAACCTTTTGGCGTCGGCGGGCATTTTAGTGAATTTTCAGGTACTCCTATATTTCCAAGCAGTGTAAATTTTGGTCAAAAAAATATTTAGAATGAAAATCTATTATGTTTTTAGTTTGTATATGATAAAGAATTGAAAATTTTGAGCCTTGTGTAGGCGCTGGGTGCCTAAAAGTAGGCAAAGTTTTTTTTTCAAATTTCAATTTGTCATAACTTCTAAGAAAAAAAATTAATCATCGTGAAATTTTCAGAGCGTATTGATATAGACTAGAACCTAACACTATTGGACTTTCAAAACTGTGTGGGATACTCTGTAGCTACAGCAGGCTCCTGAAAAAAATCCTTCAAATCATCGACCTTCCTGAAAATTTTCTGATTTTTGAAAATAAATTCAAATTATTGATAAATTTTGACTTTTGTCCACCAAGTCAAATAAAAATTTCCTAAACTCCGCGGTAAACAAGAACGGCAATCCGTGATCAAATTACCTCTATTTTCAACACTCAAAACTTCTGTTCAAGGGAACTGACGATCGGATAATGCGATCAGTATGAAATTCACAGAACATGTTGGTATTAACCAGGACCAGGTCTGATAGAAGTGATTTTGAAATACGGTCAACACTGTGGCAGTGGTGCCATTTGGAAAAATCGCTGAGATAAAACTGGTTTTTGGCCTATAGCTTCCGATTTACACAAAATTCACGCAGTAGGTGAATCTTATTCTAAGATAGGTTTCAAAGAAATTTGGTTGAAAAATTAGTATAGGGTCGCCAGCTATGGTAATTTTTGTCTCCTAAATATCGTAAATTTGCTCAGGAAAATAAAGGTTTTTCTCCTATAACTTCCGATGCAGTAACGAAGTCAACACGAAATTCCTATGGTAAGTGGATCATGCTGCGTGTCTACTTATGCAGGAATTTCAATGAAAAATTGTGAAAGGGTTGCCAGCTATGAAGAATTTCGTAATTTATTGACATTGATTTATCGAGCGATGTTGTCATAAAATTTCCAAATGGGAATGATCCTGCAATGACAATTAACAACAAATATTTATGTTTCAAAAATTTAAAAAGATTGGTCCGTGGTAACCTTAAAATTAAATTCACTCCTATAACTTACAGCGCAGCCATCCAATCGAAACGAAATTCATAGGGTGGGTTTAACACAACGTGAAGCAGCTATGGTGCTAGCACATGATTACCACCATCAGGCAATTTCGTAAATATTGCACCAACAGATGCTTCCATTTTGTATTCATAAGCAAAGCATTTACAATAAAATAAGCAACCGACATTTAAATTTTCCGAGTTTTGGAAATTTTTCGGATGGCAACCCCAGACATAGTTTAATCCATGGTTTAATCGCTGAAACTTTCGGTGATATCCTTGGATGAAAATGAAATTCAAAGGAAAGGTTGATTAAGCACGAGCATGTTATGGTAGATTTATTGCTGCTGTGTTGGACAAATGTTGCCAGCACTGAACATTTTCATCATTTGTGTTATAGGAAATACTGTCAAAAAATGATATTTGTTCCTTTGACTAAGAAATCGTTGGTATGATACTACAAAGAAGGGTATAACGTCTTCACACATTTTCAAATCCGTCAAAGATAATTTCTTCGAAAATTAGTTTTCTAGCGGTTCTGTTGCGCTAGACTTTTTTCTATCAGCACATTCTATAGTTTAGCACATGAGCTACCTATGCAGAACAGAATTCTTTCCAAGTGAATTTACTGGGACAGGAGTGTTGTTGTTTCCAGTGCGTCTGTTCTTTCTGTTCTGGATAAAGGAGCAAAAAAATGCACCTATTAATTATTTGGTAAACAAATAATTAATAGGTGCATTTTTTGGGCTAGTTTAATGGTGCTATTACCGGAAAGGTGTCACAAAAAAAAATGTTAATTCATTTCACTGAAAAAATTTGTAGTGTTTGTTAGTATAACTAAAATCATGATAAATAGTCGAGTAGAAGCAATGTTTTTTTTCTAAAGTACCGAGCAAGCCATATTTGCTGTACTTTACAATTTTACTCACTTCACCGCAAACAACTCATTTCCTTTGACCTACTTTCTTGCATATTTTTGTGAAAGTATTTCTTGTTTCATTTTCTTCTGATGAGTTAAGTTAGTGCTGCAGAAAAAGTATATAACCTCAAAGAAGACTAGAGTAACTTTTCGAGTGCATATATATATAAGCTTTAACTTTCTCTAGCATGTACATTTATATTCTTCGCTCCCAGAGGCTAAGAACTACTTTCTTTTTGAAGTAGAAACATGAAACTCGAAAGTGCATGAGCTGAATAAAAATGTATGAAGCATCATAAAAAAAGCATTAATAGGTCCTGGAGACCTGCTAATCGTTACGTTACAAAATGAATGTGGAAAACTGCGTAAAATTTCTTGAAAATAAGTATAATCAGCACGTTTACTACAAAATGATGTATCTACAGTTCACAAACTAAATAGTGTGATATTTTTCTACCGTTTACAAAATGATTGCTATCGACTGAAAGATTTTCATCAGACATAATTTTTAAGTCTAATCACAAATACAATCAGAATTTATTATGTAGATATATGCATGTATGTAGTTGATGAAAGTAATTTCATGTGTCCGACGATGTTAAAAAAAAGTTTTGAAATTAGAAACAGACGGTGACACCCAGCGTGGGGTCCTGGTGGATATTTGAAATAAGTAACTTTCCAAAGCTATCGGTTCATTCGCATCAATGAAGTTGAAAAGCTTGTGCAACTAAAGCAACCAAAATCCAATCACTAATCTACTTTAGTGTCAAAAATCCATATCAATTCATTCAGCTCTTTTTCATCATCATCAACACACATCCTATCCGCATTTGTGTTTTGACTAATTTTCGAAGAAAATTAGTATTAAACTCACTTCGCCGAAAATTCATATTTCTTTACATATATATATATATATATATATATATATATATATATATATATATATATATATATATATATATATATATATATATATATATATATATATATATATCGGCAAAATGATTAAGGGTGATAATCTCTGGAGTGGCCGATCCGATTAAGCTGAAATTTTCGGAGGACGTAGACGTATATAGTAGGTAAGTCTATGAATCGCTTAAATTCAGATATCATAATTCTTTTGGCGGCGGCGAGCGTTTTAGAGAATTTTGGGGTACTCCTATATTTCCAAGCAGTGTAAATTTTTGTTAAAATAAATGTTTGGGAATGAAAACTTATTATGTTCTTAGTTTGTTTATGTTAAAAACTTGGATATTCTGAGCCATGTGTGGGTGCAGCCTGCCTAAAAGTAGGCAATGATTTTTTTTCAAATTTTAATTTGTCTTTACTTCTGACAAAAACATTGCACAAGAACGTCAACCCATCACCAAATTACCTCCATTTTCAGCACTCGAAAGTTCTGTTCACCGGATTATCCGATCATAATGAAACTTGCAGGACATTGGTATTAACTAGGAGCAAGTCTGATAGGAGTAATTTTGAAGTGCGGGTTACCCTGTGGCAGTGGTACCGTCTTCAAAAATCACTGAGAAAAAAAACAGCTTTTTGGCCTATAATTACGGATTCAGCCATCACATTTAAACAAAATTCACTCAACATTTGGTATACATTTTGCTATGCTGCAGCAGATTTTGTATATATTTTGCTATGCTGGTGACACAGGGTAATCAGCATTAGCCATTTTCGTAAATATTGCACCAACAGATGCTTCAAATTACATACTGACATGCAAAGTATTTACAATTAAAATAAGTAACCAATTTGTAAATTTCACGAGTTTTGAACATTTTTCGAATCGCAGCCTCAAAGAACGTTTAACCGCTGAAGCTTTCGATGAAATCCTCCGATGAGAACGAAATTCAAAGGATAAGTTGATTGAAGTATGAGCTTGTTATGGTAAACTTATTGCTGCTTTGTTAGGATAGTGTTTTGTTGCTTTGGATAAGGAATGGTTGATATGATCTACAAAAAAGTGTATTACGTCTTTCCACATTTTTTTGTCAATCAAAAACAATTTCTTCGAAAATTAGTTTTCCAGAGATTCTGATGCGCTAGACCCTTTTTACTAATGTTCGAAGAAGAACAATAGTATTAAAATCACTGTGGCCAAAAACTCATATTTATATATATATATATATATATATATATATATATATATATATATATATATATATATATATATATATATATATATATATATATATAAATATATATATATATATACATATATATATATATATATATATATATATATATATATATATATATATATATATATATATATATATATATATATATATATATATATATATATATATATATCTATATATATATATATATATATATATATATATACATATATATATATATATATACTAGGTGGGGTGAAAAGTAAGCTCCTTGGGAATGAAAAAAATGTTTTTTTAAATTTTTTTTTAAATTTTATTCAATGTTGTCCTCTTTTAGGTCGATACACTTATTCCAGAAATTTTCCAACTTTTTGATCCCGTCCGAAAAGTAATTATCCGGAAGGCCTACAAAATACTCATCCGAGGCGTCGATGATCTGCTCGCACGAGCTGAATTTTTTATTGATGAGCCATCTTTTGAGGTTTGTGAACAGATAATAGTCCAAGAGAGCCAAGTCAGGTGAATAAGGTGGATGGGGAAGCAATTCGAGCCCTAAATCGTTGATTTTAGCCATTGTTGCGATGCTCTTGTGTGACGGCGCGTAGTCTTGTAAAACAAAATTTTTTTGGCTTCATGTGAGGCCGTTTCGCATTGATTTTGGCTTTCAATCGCTCCAATAATGCGCAGTAACACTCGCTGCTGATGGTTTTTTACTAATGTTCGAAGAACATTAGTATTAAAATCGATTCGGCCAAAAATTCATATTTCTTTATATATATATATATATATCATCAAAAAATTTCAGTGAGATAATCTCGGGAACGCGCCATCCGATTGAGCTGAAACTTTCAGGATACATTGATGTATATGCAGAATAGGTCCACGTCTCTTTAAATGTCAGTTATTGTTAACCTTTTGGCGCCGGCGGCCATTTAAGTGATATTTTTAATATACCTATTATTTCGTGCACAAATAATTTTCGCAAAAATAAAGTTAACGAAATAAATTTCAAACGTGATGTACATATGAATCAGATAATGCTTTGGAATTTTTTAACCCTATGTGTGCGCTGGGTGCCTAAAAAGAGGACGGGAAAATTTGAAAATTTTTAAATTGCGATAACTTTTGACAGAGCTATTCAATCATTACGAAATTTACAGGACATATTGGTATTATCTAGTTGTAGATTTGTGTAGCTTTTTATGAGCGTGCTGGCAACTCTGTAGCTAGGGCGGGCACTGAAAGTGAAAACCTCCAAATCATCGTCTCTCTTGAAAAAATGCCGTTTCTTCAAAAAAAGCCACTCATATGTAAATCTTGTGCTTTGTTTACATAACCAAAAAAAAAAAAGATATGGTATAACGGGCACGCCTGGTAACCCTTGCCTAATTTACCTATATTTTAAGCATCAAAAACTTCTGTTCACGGAAACTCACGATCCGATGAGCAGAATTATTTGAAATTTACAGAATGTATTGGTCTTAAATAAGACCAGGTCTGATAGAAGTGATTTTGAAATGCGGGCGATTCTGTGCCAGTGGTGCCATCTTGAAAAACCACTAAAAAAGATAACTGTTTTTAGCCCTATAAATTCTGATTGAATCGTTCGATTTTGACGAAACTCACACAATTGCTGGAACTTATTTTAAGCCACGTTTGATAGAAATTTGGTTGAAAAATTCGGTTGGAGTTGCCAGCTATGTTAATTTTGGTGTCTTCATTTTGAAAAAAAAAAATTTGGAAGTGAAAACATTCAAACCGTCGAATATTCAAAAAAATGTCCGTTTCCTACAATAAAACCAATCTGTATACAAATCTTATGTTTTATCTACACGTTCAAAATAAAACTTTGGAAATTTCATGTCGGACAAGAACGGTAACCCTCTCCCAGTTAACCTATATTTTTAGCATCAAAAACTTCTGTTCACGGAAACTCACGAACCAATAATCAGATACCATTGAAATTTACAGAATGCATTGGACTTAAGTAGGACCAGGTCTGATAGAAGCGATTTTGAATTGTGGGCAATTCTGTGCCAGTGGTGCCATCTTGAAAAATTACAAAGAAAAAAAACTGCTTTTTGCCCTATGAAATGTGTATAAGTTACCAGATTTTCATGAAATTGGCACAGTAGCTAAACCTAACTCTAATCTCTGTTTGATGGAAATTTGGTTGAAAAATTTGATTGGTGCTACCAGCTATGGTAATTTTTGTGTCTTTGGTTTTGAAAATTCGCTCAGGAAAATAAAATTTTTTGCACTATAACTTCCAGTGCAGTCATGGAATCAATACGAATTTCATGCAATTAATGAAACCTGTCATAAACATTATTCAGGCCAAATTTGGTTGAAAAGCCACGATAGGGCTGCCAGCTATTGTTGGTTTTGTGTTTAATTGCAATATCTTTATTAAGCGGTTTTATCGTAGAATTTTCAAATGGTAATGATATTGTAGTGACAATAAACAGCAAATATTAAGTTTTCGATTATTTGAAAAAACTCGCTGCAGGTAACTCTAAATTTCTTTATACTCCTTTAACTTGGAATGTTATATAACAACGTGAAGCAGATGTGATATATTCTTGGCTTTGATACTGGCAGAAGGTTGCCAGCACGAGTCGGTTGTGCTACTTTTGTATCAATAAACGCTTACAGTTAGTATTCATACCGGAAACATTTACAATTAAAATAAATAATCAATGTTGCAATTCGCAAAGTTCTGCAAATTTTTCGGATCGCAGCCCCAAACACCAACTTCAGTTACAGTGCTGCAGGCACTGAGCATTTTCTTCATTGATGTTATATGAGATGCTGCTTTCAAAATTATGTGAAATAAGCAACTGATAACGAATATAATTAACCCGTGTTTTGCTCTCATAAACGTTGAAATTCATGCCAGTGGTAATATTTGAAACCTTCCACCATATGAGTTATAATGCATTCTTGAGACCAAAGTAAAACGTGGCATTTGAAACAATTTGGTCGTAATAAGCAGCACATGTGGTGGAATATGCACTCAAAACCTGCACGATTCTTCTACTGTTCTTCGAACATTAGTGTTTCTAGCGGTTCAGGTGCGCTAGAGTTTTTTTCTTTTTTGAGGTAGTCCACGAAGAGTATGCCATGACAATCCCAGAAAACCGACGCCATGACCTTTCCGACCCATTGAGCCTCCCTTGGCCGCTTCTGAGCACTCGTGCCGGCTTCAGTCCATTGCTGGGCACTCATTCTGTTATCTGGCGTGAAATAGTGGATCCAGGTTTAATCAAGTCACCAATCGAAGCCAAAAGTCCACCCAATTCCGAATCAGCATGGCCAAACACGCTTCCGAAGTGCGCTCGCGTTCGTGTTTTTGGTCCGGAGTCAGCATGCGCGGCACCCAGCGGCAGGATAATTTTTTTATCTGCAGAATCTCACCCAAAATATGGCCTGTGCGCTTGGTACTAATCCTTGTGGCATCTGCTAGCTCGCGCATCTTCATTTTCCGGTCGGCCAACACCATTTCATGTATTTTTTGACATTGTCCTGTGTAACCGCATCGGAGGGCCTGCCACTGTGGACTTCATCGGCAGTGGAGTTTCGGCCACCACGAAACTCTCGAAACCAATATTTCACGGTATAATCTGAAGGAGCACTAGCCCCATAATATTTATCCAACTTTTCTTTTGTTTCCTTCGCCGTTTTGCCTCTCAAAAAATAATGTTTTATGAGAGAATGAAAATGGTTTATTTCCATACTCAACATGATGCCAAACACATCAACAAAAATCGGCTGTAAAAACAAAACAAATGACTGTATCGCTCTGAAATTTGACATGTCTGCCTAAATATGAATGGACTATAAGGCACAATAATCTTTTTTGCGATTGCAGCGCATTCTGGTGGTCAAGGAGGTTACTTTTCACCCCACCTAGTATATATATATATATATATATATATATAAAGATATATATATGTATATATATATATATATATATATATATATATATATCATCAAAAAATTTCAGTGAAAAAATCTCAGGAACGCGCCATCCGATTGAACTTAAATTTTCAGGATACATTGGTGTATATGCAGAATAGTGCAAAATTTCACAAAAAGTTCATAATCTTTAACCCTACGGCGCCGGCGGCCATTTTAGTTATATTTTAAATATACCTTGTTATCTGTCAAAAAATCACTTTTGAAAAAATAACGTTTATGTAATGAATTCTGAACGTGTTTTTAATATGAATACCATAATGTTGAAAATTTCGTCAACTTTATTTTGACAAAAATTATTTGCGTACGGAATAACAGGTATACCCTCTAGGGTCACACTGGGTGAAATTCACCCAGAAAAAACTTTGAGCCCCTCGGAGAGTACTTAAATGTACGAGCCTGGCTTCGGGACGCCCCCTAGCGTTCGTTGGGAACCTCTACTTGACATTTTCGGAGTCGGCGTGGTTCGACGCCCGTTAGTCTTTACGTAGCATCTGATGCAATCAGAAGTTCTAAAATCGTTGGGTGAAATTCACCCAGTGTGACTATAGTGCACTTTCTGGATTCAATTTTTTCAATTTTATTTTTGGATTCTACTCGGTTCAAATAAGTTTTAGAGTCGTGAATGTGAACTGTGAAGTGCCAGGATTTTTCTTTATCAGTTTCATCTGTATTTTCTGTCAAATTTACAAATGGCGTACAGTCTCCGTCCACGGCGTGTTCGTGATTTGCTTTTGGAGGAACCAGAGCCTGAGGCTATAGATGCAGAACCATCTGATGATGAATTCGACCATGTTTCTGAAGAAGACGAAGAATGTTCTGACTATGAAGAATCCGATGAAGGTGCGGATTCAGACATAGAAATGGAGGTAGAGGATGCAACAGCTGCTGCTCGCACGCTTCAATCACGAGCACGTGGCAGACCTACGTCGAAATTGAGAGGGAAAAATGGGTATGTGTGGCACTCGAAGGTTCCAGAAAGAAGATCAGCTCGTTTAGGCGGTGAAAGAATACTTGAAAACGTAGGTCCCAAAGGCGCAGCATCAAATCTTCAAAGAATCACCGAGTTTTGGTCTGTGTTATTTACTGATGAGATTATCAACATTATACTCGAACACACAAATAATCACATTGAAGCAGTTTGTTTGGAAATTATTTCTAATGGAGAAGATGTACAGAGTTACCATCATCACACTGGAGCAACTGAACTGAGAGCATTAATTGGATTATTATATTACAGTGGTATGTGGAAACAGTCAAATGTAGATTATAAGGAGTTGTGGAGTGTCGACAACGGAATAGCATTTTATAGATGCGTTATGAGTAAAGCGAGATTCATGTTTTTGTGCACTTGCTTGCGGTTTGATGATCGGACAAAGCGAAACCCGAATGACAAATTTTCCCCAATACGGGATATTTGGGATATCTTCATCCGCAACTGCAAAGATAATTATGAACCATCAAATTTCTGTACAGTCGATGAACAGTTGTTAGGATTTCGAGGACGATGCAGTTTTAGAATGTACATAAAGTCAAAGCCAGATAAATATGGTCTCAAAATTGTAACACTAAATGATGCTGAAACAAATTATTTGATACATGGGATTCCGTATTTGGGGAAGGTGACTCTTGAAGACAAAACGGAGTCCGTTTCGGAGTATTTTTTTCGGGAAGTTACATCTTCTATACACAACACTAATAGAACAGTCACAGCTGATAACTGGTTTATTTCCATTCCACTCCTCGAGCGTATGAAGAATGAACCATTCAATCTACCAGTGACTGGAACTATCCGGAAAAATAAACGCGAGATTCCAGCAGAAATGAAAGTTTCCGACCCGAATCCGCCACATACGAAATTTGTTTTTTCTGATTCTGGTATCACGCTTTTGTCGCACACGCCTAAAAAGAACAAAATTGTGTTGCTGGCTTCTACTTATTCTCGCTCAACGAATATTGAAAATGGGAAGCCTGAAATAATCCACCATTACAACGCCACTAAAGGTGGAACTGACTGCTTCGACATGCTCTGCCACGCCTTCACTACTTCCAGAAGAACAAACCGTTGGCCGATGCGGGTATTTTTTGGAATGCTAGATCAAGCGGCTGTAAATGCACGCATTTTAGCCCAATGCCAACGAGAAAGAGCTGGTTTGAACAAGAGAATAACAGCTCAAGATTGTTTACGTGAGTTGTCGTTAGCACTAGTAAGACCGGAGCTGGAAGAACGGCTGCTTTTGCCAACTCTCCGAAATGACCTGAAGCTCGGAATCCTGGGAATCTTGAAAAAAGATCAACCACCTGGACTCGTAGCCAATGACCGTCGGAGGCTTGTAAAACAACAGAGATGTGGAGTCTGCAAGAAAGGCAAAGACAAGAAAACCACGTCTCTTTGTCCTTCTTGCTTGCGTCCGATGTGCGATCAGCATAGAGCGTATATTTGCGTAGATTGCAGCGGTGAAACATACAAAACTCACTGATTGTAATGATTTCCGATCTTTGTTATTGATAAAAAGCATCTAACATATTATTTCAGCCTTCTAATAAAGTTTGAAATATTCTCATTCCGAAATTCGGCCGTGTCCAGGCTCAACATTTTGTACATGTTCCATTGATGAAATAAATATGTTTTTTAAAACGAAGTCTCTGGTAATAATTTTTTTATGCAAATATAGTAGTCAAGGAATAGATCCTGATAATTTTTTCTGTCCCATATCAATCCCCAAAAAATATACCGATTTTTTATTGCAAAACACGACTTTTTTGATATGTTGACTTCCCCAGCTGTTTGAACATTGGAGAAGATCCTTTTCCGATCCTAGAACTGACAGAGTATCTTCTTTTGACTTTCTGGCAAACGTTAAAAATATTTTTAACCCACCAGGACCAATTCTCGAACTCAGACACTGATTTTTCGGCGGTGGGTGAAATTCACCCAGTGTAACCTTCATGCGATTCCGGGGAAGTGAGACCCTAGAGGGTTAAAAATATCACTTAAATGGCCGCCGGCGCCAAAGGGCTAAAAATAATTGACATTTCTCGGGAACGCGCCATCCGATTGAAATAAAATCTTCAAGATACATTGATGTATATAAAGAATAGAACCTGGACCTATTCTTTATATACATCAATGTATCTTGAAGGTTTTATTTCAATCGGATGGCGCGTTCCCGAGAAATAGTCACTGAATTTTTTCGATGATACACATATATATATATATATATATATATTTATATATATATATATATATATATATATATATATATATATATATTCATATATATAGATATATTGTTACCGAACTCCCCTGGACGGTAATACGACCCCTTCTCCTTCTACTGGGGAAAGGGGCGACAGCCACGGGCGGCTCGCTCACACTGAGATGGGTGGATTCGGGCGCCACTCGTTTCAAACCCACGCTGTCTTCAAGCCCGTCTCCGCGAAACAAGAATTCGGGCGGGCATCACCTTCACTTTCCACGAAATTTACCACGAATAGATACAACAGCGATTACACAAATTTTCACACTTTATTTCTGGATAAGTCACTTCGTCTACCTATCAATTGTGACGCCGATCCCTATCGATGCAAAACTAGTCGCTAACAGCCCTAGTCTACCTATCGCAAATTATTCTTTCTAGCGGCCTCTAGCCCAACTATGATCTACAATCTAAAAACTTACATACCTTAGCTACTCTCGTAATTACTCCCGGGGCTCCCCTCAATTAGTGCGTCGTCTTCGTTTTTATTCGAGATGATGGTTATCTGCCGGCGTCCGAGAGACTGGCGAAATTTAAGTAGAGGCGCCGTTGGCGCGTCGTTCGTCGTGGATCGCTTCTGGAAGTTACCGCTGCCGTCGTCTAATCGGACGTCGCACCCCACATTTCAGACCACCAACTCAATAATTTCGATGCACTTCTATATGTACTCCGTTTCCATCAAAGGGCCGATTCGGGAAATCACTAATGCCGTCGTCTAATCCGTCGTCGCACCCCAAATTTCAGAACGTCAAAATCACTAGCATCGCTGCGCTTCACCAATTTCTCCGTCTCCGCCAAAAAGGTTCGATTCTCCAAAATCACCGCTGCCGTTTTCCTGCGCCTCGCGCCGATCGCAATCCGTGGTCAACGTGGAAAATAAATTAGTATCAATTTCATCCAAAACTCCGTCGTTCTTTTTCTCAACTTACGTTTGCCACTACCAGTCACCAAAAGAGACCCACTCCTCGCTTTCCATTTCCATTTAGCCTCGGTGGACCATAAATTTCCCGCTTAAGGGGTTATTCTACTGTTAAACGGGTAAAAAGCAGTATCACTTTAAAAGTGTTATAAAAAAAACTATTAGAGATATCGATTTGAAATTTTGCATGCATCTTTATTAACAAAAAGAGTATAAAATCGCATATTTGAATTTTTCAAAAAAACAAAATGGCGGCTTCTGTATGCAATTGATGGAGCGCGCGCTGACGGCCAGAGTCGATTGCGTGGCACATTGCCCAGGTCGTCCAGGTGATCTGCAATCAATTTAACGATAAAATTCTATTAGTTTAGCTACAAGCACACAAAGTGAACCTAAATTGAGCCATCAAAATTGAAATCTGGCTATTTGGGAGCACTTTTTTCATCGAAATAAACGTCCAAAATCGAGCATGCTATTTTCCAACACTTGTCAAATCGCGAAAATTTAATATTTAAATAATGGATTGCCAACCAAATATTAGAGACCTTTAATAATATTCTAAACTTTATAAAGAATTAAGCGTCCGAGTTCTTTTTTGGCATGAATTTTATTCACATTTTTATTTTTAAATTTTTATATAATCATGAAATTGAGTTACGTTTTCAATGTTATTATTTTTCATAAATAAATGATACGCAGTTACAAAAAATATATTTAGTTTTTCTCTGAAGTGCATTCTTGGGCAATTTATTCCCTTTTGAAATATAAGTAGGTATGTGTCCGACTTTTTTATTGAGCCACTGTATATATATATATATATATATATATATATATATATATATATATATATATATATATATATATATATATATATATATATATATATATATATGTATATATATATATATATATATATATATATATATATATATATACATATATATATATATATATATATATATATATATATATATATATATATATATATATATATATATATATATACTATATATATATATATATATATATATATAAATATATATATATAAATACATATATATATATATATATATATATATAGAGAGATATATATATATATATATATATATATATATATATATATATATATATATATATATATATATATATATATATATATGTATATGGAAGCATGAATTTTCGGCCAATTCGATTTTAATACTAATGTTCTTCGAACATTAGTAAAAAGAACAGTTGATTTATTATATATACCAATTTGTATGTTTAGTTGTTTTTAGATTTGTTTGATTTTGATTCGTTTTTTAATCTCAAAGCCAGCTTTGAAAAAACCTTGTTTCAATTTCAGCAACTATTGAGAAGCTCATGGCTCGCTTTCTAGAGAATACCGCTATGCACAATATGAACGAAATTCAGAACCTCGACTTTTTCGCTATCCCCTTCCCTTGAAACGCCCCACTAGCTAGTATTTTGTGCCTATCATTTAACACCTAGTATTAAATATAATATATAACTACACTCACAAAAAAACTTTGTAAAATTGGGGAAAAACATTGTTAATTCATATATTTTTCACTATGAAATGGCGCCATAGAGGTTTCTCTATGAATTAACTACTACATAGTAATACGTGCGTGAGTTGTATTGGCAACAATTTTCTCTATTGAATCAACAAGGGCTGCTTGTAATTTTGAAGCCGCGAATAGGAAATCCAACAGCTAAATTGGATCGTAATAACATGGAAAAGAAAGTGTGGCTGCATACTTAAAATATGAACAAAAATGTCGTAAATCGACTTAAAATACCAATGCCAAAAGGACACTATTTAACGCTTTGAATAGTTGAAAGACCCAAGAATTTCAACAATTTATAATTCTTGAAATTCTTGGGTCCTTCAACTATGTAAAGCATTAAATAGTGTCTTTTTTGCATTGGTATTTTAAGTTGAGCTTTCTGAAACATCTTGACATTAAAATTGTGCTGTTTTGTGTCTTATTGCTGGCAAGCAACAGCTCTTTACAAGCTTTATCGCGTATATTGTTTAATAAGTATGGCGAGATTTTGGTCTTAAATGATGCCAATTTCGCAAGGAGCAAATTTTCATTTCCTGGGGCTGGGTGTAATAGCCGGAAGTTGATATGTATCTGGAATTTAAATTATAACTCAATTTGAGTCTGATTTTATAAAAACTATCTACCTATTTGATGTCCTTCGGTATCTTTACACCCTTGGCCATGCTTTAAGATGTATTTCTATCTGCCTTAGAAGAAAAGAATTCTCCCGTTGTTTTTTCACTTGTTCCCAATCACTGCAGCGATGACTAAAGGTAAGTAAAAAAAAATAAACTATTCAGCACACCGAACGACACACACTGCATGCACTACAACTTACATATATGCGCGATTTGTGTCTCGAATGAATGCTGTTGAGATTTAGTAATGATCAAACAAAACAAAAGAAATTGAAGTGCATCTATTCAAATCAACAGATCAAGTAGTTGATTTGTGTTTATGACTAAAATAACCGATAATGCATGTTGTATTTACAACATACGTATTGAATTTACATTAGTCGTTTTAATTCCATAAAATTCGTTGTTATTATGAAAGAAACAGCAACGAATATACAAAGAGGCTCTACGTTTATTATGACCCTGGCTTTTACATTGATAATTCTTGATTTTACTATGCGAATTTTTTCTGAGTGTAGTATACCCAAAATATATAACTAGTATTTCATACCAGCAAGTATTTTGCTCGTGCGAATATTTCATACTAGCATACTTCTGAGTATTTTACTATCTCCGTAGTTTGATAGCGTTAGAGTTTTTTCCTTTAGGAGGCCGTCAGAACATTGAACATTTCTAACTTAAAACTTTGGTTTACTTTGGGTATTTTATGGTATATGTTTGTTTTGGGAATGATGAAAAAAGTTTAATGTTTTTTATAAAATTTGGTTTTTGGCATTGATGTCATTACTAATTGTTTTACGAATACAGGAGGTGTTTTGTGCATACAAAAAAGGAAATCATATTAAATTGACTAAATTTAATTGTTTTCCCTTAGATTGCTCCTATACTGGAGAGAGACTTGCCAAGGAACTCTAATCTGCAATCAACCATTGGAAAGTTACTGACAAGCTGCTCTGACTAATGACTCGGCATCCTTTGATGGTTATCTTACATCATCGCCATTCTTAGTTGGAAACTTTGTGTCTATGTTTTGGGTAGCATATCACACTATTACATCACTGCAATTCGTATGTATTCTAATTTTATATGTATATACTTCAAAAATACGATTGGAACAGGTATTTGGAACATGTATCTCTCTGTAGTCGTTCTAGCCCTACCTACTATGTGAAAACTCGGGTACAACCCAACTCTAATATACATAAATTATTTTTATGTTTGCGTGCTCAAAATTAATTTTCATTTACACCTCATCAAAGTTTCACTGGAAATTTTCACACATTATTTATAATTTTCATCCATTCAAAAATCTAGTCTCCTATACAAAGACCTGTCCATCGTTCATCCATTCCCAAAATATATAACGGGCACGTTGCTTAGAATATCAAATATTTTGACTTTTGTCAGGATTATTATCGATAACGCAGACTCCTTTTGTTTTCTCTCACATATGCTGCTAACGGACTTGTTTTTGTGGCATTGAATAATTCCATAATTTTTTACATTGCTTCTAGTATCACTGTTATCCTTGCTCACATACCATATTATGCACTCAGTCCGTTCCCGCATTTCGCAAAAAACTTCAAGTCACGTATCGGTGCCTGCAGCACTGTAAGTGAAGTCGGTGTTTGGGGCTGCGATTCGAAAGATTTTTTGGACATTGGTTATTTATTTTCGTTATAAATGTTTCCGGTAAGAATACTAACTGTAAGCATTTATTGATACAAAAATATCACTGACGACTCATGCTAGCAATCTTTTGCCAGTATCAAAGCCAAAAATATATCACATCTGCTTCATGTTGAAATTAACCTACCCTGCTAGTTTCGTCTCGATCCGATGACTGCGTTCGAAGTAATAGCAGTTTAAACAAATTTTGGGTTACCAGCCGTAATTTTTTTTAAATAATCGAAAACTTTATATTTGCTTTTCATTGTCACTACAATATCATTACCATTTGAAAATTTTACCATAAAATCGCTTAATAAAGATATTGCAAATAAACACAAAACCAACAATAGCTGGCAGCCCTATCGTGGCTTTTCAATCAGATTCGGCCTGAATAATGCCTATAATACAATCCATTAATTGTATGAAATTCGTATTGATATCATTACTGCGCTGGAAGTTATAGGGCAAAAAGCTTTATTTTCCTGAGTGTATTTGCAAAACCAAAGACACAAAAAGCATCATAGCTGGCAGCACCAATCGAGTTTTGGAACCAAATTTCTATCAAACACAGCCTAGCGTAAGGTTCAGCTACTGTGTCAATTTGATGAAAATCTGGTGACTGAATCAGAATTCATAGGGCAAAAAGCAGTTTTTTTTCTTTGTAATTTTTCAAGTTTGCACCACTGGCACAGAGTTGCCCACAATTCAAAATCGCTTCTACCTACTTAAGTCCAATGTATTCTGTAAATTTCAACTGCATCTGATTATTGGTTCGTGAGTTCTCGTGAACCGAAATTTTTGATGTTAAAAATATAGGTAAATTGGGAAAGGCTTCCCATTCTTCTCCGACATGAAATTTCCAAAGTTTTACTTTGACTGTATAGATAAAGCATAAGAGCTGCAAACAAGTTTGTTTTTATTGTAAAAAATGGACATTTTTTAGGAGATTCGATGGCTTGAATGTTTTCACTTTCAGTGCCTTCAGTAGCTACAAAATGGCAAGCACGTTCATTAAGTATGGAAGTGTGCAACTTAACAACATTAACATGTCCTGTAAGTTTCATAATGATCTGATGATTAAGTAAAAAGTTATCGCAATTCAAAAATTTTCAAATTTTCCCAATCTCATTTTAGGCGCCTGGCGCACACATAGGGTTATTTTGGATAAAGTGATTTTAATACTTATGTTCTTCGAACATTAGTTAAAACTCTAGCGGAACAGAACCACTAGATAAACATTAGAGAAATCGGGGAAATTTTTATTGCATATTTATTTTTATTAATAAAATGCTCCCATCAAAGGATTCAGTGAAGATATTCATAGATTCGAAAAATCAGGCAAATTGTGGTACTTATTCTTGCACGCAGACACAGAGTATTCCACAGCCTACATTTTCCCAAAGCATACGTCGATATATTGCATTTACCGATCCAAAAAAACAAGCATAGCAGAATGAAGCAAGCAGACAACTTCCAGAATTCCATTATAGTCCGGGGAAATTTAACATGGTGCTTTGGAAAAATTAGGGGAAAGCTGAATTTTGGTGTGAATTTTGTTACTGGCGTGTTGAATAAAATGTCAAAAGTCCTTATCGATCCGAGTGCTGCGTTACTTTTTATACAGGGTCAAAGGTCATCAAAAGTGACCATTCCTAAATATCTCAGTAACTGTCACGTTTTCAGAAAAACAATATATGACAAATTTGTAGCTTTAAAATATTCCAGCAATGAACATCTTGAAACTTTTTCATGTAACCATAACCATTTTTGAGATATATTGATGTAAACATTTGCTACTTACAGCATCCTCTTTCTCAACGGCATGTTGATATTATCCGATTAGAACGTTTGTGATTTAGTTTTTCTATGTTTAAGAAAAACATGTAATCAAACTTATCTACCAGACTCCAGGGTAGGTGGAAAAGTGTGCTTCTCCTCTTTTTCCATAAAATGGTATCCCTGGGCTCCCATCCCAGATCTTCAGAGATGAGCTCGTTGTCTGCTTTTTGCCCACTGTCAAACAAGATAAGATCACTTTTTATCCTGTAAATTGCATATTCTTGACATCGCAGGACCAGCCTTAGAACCACAACCTACCCACACCCGCAAACGAACCACCCCGAAATAACCGGTTTTTTAGTTTTTTTCTCATACCGTCTTATCCCATGAACGATCAGGGCAAGGTCCCGTTATTTCAGAAGCAAATTGGTTTCGAGACGTATCACGTCCCTTTGGCGCTATGCAGTCATAACAGGATTGTTAAAAAACTGATTATTCGGGGATAGTTTGCAGCGGGTTGAGCTCCTATTATGTCAAGAATGAGCATTTACAGAATTATGGCATGATATTATCTTGCTTTTTCAAATTCCTAATGCCATGATATGTTACAAAACTTACTTTTACCTGCAATGTTGTTGTCTTGTTCTGCTCCTTCGTGGAATATCCCATACATGATGCAGCAATACATTTGGTTCCGAGAAGAGAGAAGCGAGCAAATGCCCTACCAGTTTTACGGCAAATGGGGGCGTGGGGGGGTGGGAACTTTTCGGAGAACACTTTTCCACCTACCCGGCAGTCTGGTAGATAAGTTTGATTACCTGTTTTTTTATGCGATTCTTAAACATAGAAAAACTAAATCACAAACATTCCAATCGGATAATATCAACATGCCGTTGAGAAAGAGGATGCTGTTAGTAGCAAATGTTAAGATCAATATATCTCAAAAATGGTTATGGTTACAAGAAAAAGTTTCAAGATCTTTATGGCTGGAATATTTTAAAGCTACAAATTTGTCATAAATTGTTTTTCTGAAGACGTGACAGTTACTGAGATATTTAGGAATGGTCACTTTTGATGACCTTTGACCCTGTATAAAAATTAACGCAGCACTCGGATCGATGGGGACTTTTGACATATTGTTCAACACGCCAGTAACAAAATTCACACCAAAATTCAGCATTCTCCTAATTTTTCCGAAGTTTTGCCTTTTATATGTCAGATTTCACTGGACTATTAGATATAAGAGTACTTATGCGTCGTAAAACATGCACGTGTCACCATATACCTATACATTCTGTCTGTCAACAGATTCCATCAGTATGACATCGCTTACATATATACACAAAACGACAAGTTCAGTGAAAAGGCTCATTTGACATGGGACTTCTACCTGAGAACGATTCAATGAATTATTCAGTGAATTAACACTTTTCCATGAATTAATTCCAAGTACCTGCCACAATGTTCTGTCAACCGTGAAAAGGATACTTTAAGTACAGGTCGATGGCAAATTTTCACATCGTTTCATGAAAGTAAGTGGTAAGTGCAAAGAAACAGTTGGCATATATTTTTACAAATGTTCGAAGAAGAACATTAGTATTTAAATCACTTTGGGCAAAAATTCATATTTCTATATATATATATATATATATATATATATATATATATATATATATATATATATATATATATCTTAATATATATAAATTACGTGTCACGTTGTTTGTCCGCGATGGACTCCTAAACTACTTAACCGATTTTAATCAAATTTGTACACCGTGTGCAGTTTGATCCAACTTGAAAGATAGGATAGCTTTCATCTCAATTTATGATCGCAATATTATTTTATTGCAAATTGTTTGTGGCCAATTCGCAAAAAAATTGAAATATACTGATGTTCCACGTTATTTCACATGGAACAAATCCGGTAAAAAATGGGAACCACGAAAACAAGGAAAACCACATCCTTCCATCACAGCTAAGACATTGCTCAAAGCTAAGACATTGGGGCGACTTTACACGGTACATCCAAAACAACGCGAGTGCTTCTATTTATGTTTGTTATTGGTGAATGTTCCCGGACCAACGTCTTTTGAATTCTGCGAACAGTTAATGGTCGAGTATTCAATACATACCAAGATGCATGTCGTGAACTGCAATTGCTAGAAGACGATAACCATTGGGACTTAACGCTTGCTGATGCCGCATTAACATCAACGCCCAATAGTATTCGTCAGCTGTTTGCAATTATTTTGACGACATGTTATCCATCGCAAGCACAAACTTTGTGGGAAAAATATAAAAATTGTATGACAGAAGACATATTGCACCGAATTAGACAAACAGATCAATGCCAAAACATAGATTATACGCCAGAGATGTATAATGAAGCGTTGGTGTTAATCGAGGATTTATGTGTTTTAATTTCAAATTTACAACTTAATCATTATGGTATGTCATCACCTGATCGCCCAGCCACCGACTTAGTCAACACCGATTTACAACGTGAAAAACAATATGACCAAGGTAATTTAGCAACAATTATCGCGAACAGCGAGCCATTACTGACAGCAGAACAAAAAATTATTTATGATCGGATTATGCTGGCTGTTGCTGCTGAACAAGGCGGTTTTATTTCTTGGACACACCAGGTGGAACCGGTAAGACATTTTTAATATCGTTGATTCTTGCCAAAATACGGTCACAACAGAAAATTGCATTGGCAGTTGCATCGTCAGGTATTGCGGCTACTTTACTAGATGGTGGGCGAACGGCACATTCAACATTCAAGCTGCCATTGGGCATTCATAATAAACCAAATGCAATATGTAACATAAAAAAGAATAGTGGAATAGCTGCAGTGTTGCGGAATAATTCAATTATAATTTGGGATGAGTGCACAATGGCTCACAAATATTCACTCGAAGCATTGCATAGAACTATGCAAGATTTAAACGGCAATTATAAACTTGGTGGTGGTCTTTTACTTTTGTCTGGTGATTTTCGCCAGACCTTACCAGTTATACCTCGCTCTACTTTCGCGGATGAGATTAATGCATGTTTGAAACAATAATTCTTATGGCGAAGTGTTGAACCACTTCGATTGACCATAAACATGAGCGTACGATTGCAAAATGATCCATCAGCACAAATATTTTCCGAACAATTACTAGATATTGGGAACGGCAAAATAGAACTGCAACCAAATACGCAATACATTAAACTGCCAGACAATTTCTGCACTGTTTTTCAGGGCAAAAAGAAATTCAGTCAGAGTATTTTTCCGGATATACACAGTAATTACTTAAATCATAACTGGCTCAGTCATCGGGCTATTTTGGCAGCCAAAAATGTTGATGTTGACGAAATTAACTTCCAGATACAACAGTTGTTACCAGGCGATCTGATGTCTTTCAAATCAATCGATACTGTTGTTAATGAAAATGATAGTGTAAATTTTCCAATTGAATTTTTAAATTCACTAGATATACCTGGAATGCCACCACATAATCTTCGATTAAAGATTGGTTCACCTATTATTCTCCAGCGTAATTTGAATCCACCTCAATTATGCAACGGTACGCGTTTGGTCATCAAAAAGATCACCGGAAATATTCTTGAAGCAACTTTTTTAACTGGAAAGTTTAAAGGGAAAGTGGTTCTGTTGCCACGTATTCCAATGATACCGTCAGATTCTACCATACCCTTCAGAAGGTTACAGTTTCCAATTCGTTTAGCTTTTGCCATGTCTACACTGAGAAAACACATGGCGCCAGACGCCATAATTTATAGAGTTCTGGCGCCATGTATATAGTCGATTTAGGGATTGTGATAAAATATGGCGCCACACGCCATAATACATGGCGAAAAGTACATAGGCCTCCACGCCATGTACATGGCGTGGCAGACTATATTACATGGCGTGGAGGACTATACTGTATGGCGTGGAGGACTATACTGTATGGCGTGGAGGATTATACTGTATGGCGTGGAGGACTATACTGTATGGCGTGGAGGACTATACTGTATGGCGTGGAGGACTATAGTACATGGCGTGGAGGACTATAGTACATCGCGTGGAGGGCTATAAGCATAGCGTCTGCTCCTATGCACTATGGCGTGTGGAACTATGTGAAATCGATTATGTACATGGCGCCAGAAGTCTATAAATTATGACTTCTGGCGCTATGTGTTTTTTCAGTGCATCTGAAGATGATCCAGTTCACATTCAACAAAACGCCACGAGTCTTCTCAGTTCGATGCTCCGAACTGAAAATTCCCGAGGGATAAATAACTTCAAGAAGCTTCCTGACATTTATACATCTCCTCACACAGCATGGCTGCGAGTTATAATTGTAGTGCCATGAGCCATATTACATGGTTCATGGCACCATGTAACATAGCGTGTGGGGCCATAATTTCTGCGCCATGTGATTATGGTGGTGGGAGCTATACTGCATGGCTCAGGGTACTATGTACATGGCGTGTGGCACCATAAATGCTGCGCCATGTAACATGGGACCACGCGCTATGTAGATTCTGAGATTATGGCGCTGGGAGCCATATTGCATGGCTCAGAGTACTATGTACATGGCGTATGGGGCCATAAATAATGCGCTATGTTACATGGCTCTGGGCGCTATGTGGATTTTTTTCAGTGTATAAATAAGTCTCAAGGCCAAACAATGTCCATTTGTGGTTTAGATTTGGAAAATCCATGTTTTTCTCATGGGCAGCTATATGTTGCATGTTCACGTGTATGAAAACCGTCGAACCTATTTGTGTTAGCTAAAGACAGGTTAACCAAAGATAGTGTGCACCAATTAGTGCTACATTAAATTGAAATTCAAAGTATTTATAATTCAAAATAATAAATATTATTGTAAGAAGATTTTAAACTATCCACCCTACCTACCTCATTTATAAGTTTAAGTGTTACATGATTTTTACTAAAAACTTTGTAATATACTCATTTGTTACAAACTTGAATAAAAATAATAATGAATTTTAAATTTAATTCTTTTGTATTGATTTTTGCTTTACATCAACTATAGAAAATTTTGATCAATTGTGTTCAAAGTCCTTCCCCTTCAAATCCCAAACCAGTAAATTTTTATACCAGCTTTAACGTTTCCGTCTTCGTTCGTAAATAATAATTTCATTGTAATAAGGGGTAACGGAAGTAGAAAATCAGTCATGAAGGTCACCATGTTTTTGTTACAAATGGTATCTATGTAAAGAAGCATGGTGGTGCCCATGTCTGATGTTCTCCTACCGTTCCCCTTAAATAGTTTACAACAATGTAATATGACAAAAACGTTAGCCACAGCAATGCGTGGCCGGGTCAGCTAGTATATATATATATATATATATATATATATAAATATATATCTATATATATATATATATATATATATATATATATATATATATATATATATATGTATGTATATATATATAAATATATATATATATATATATATATATATATATATATATATATATATATATATATATATATATATCTATATAAATATATCTATATATATATATATATATATATATATATATATATATATATATATATATATATATATATATATATATATATATATATATGTATGTATATATATATATATATATATATATATATATATATATATATATCTATATATATATAGATATATATATATAGATATATATATACAGATATATATATATATATATATATATATATATATATATATATATATATATATATATATATATATATATATATATATATATATATATATATATATATATATATATATATATACAGTGGCTCAATTAAGTAATCGGACAGAGCTACGAGACGAAGACTTTTGTCAGTAACTCTTTATAAATCCCAATTAAGAGAAAATGGAATTCATATACATTTATTTGTTAACACTAGTTTACAATCTAAGAATAAAAATAGCTTTTCATTTAAAAAAAAAAAGGTATAAGCAAAAATTCAAAATATGTGATTGTTAAATTCCAATTAAATATTCGGACACCTGGCAGCACTGGTTTTCTTTTGACATTAGAGATGGGAATTCCCCGAATTATAACAAATTAAGTGTAAATAACAATAGTCAAAGTGTAAACGAAAAGAATAAATTACTTGTTGCGAAATTTTTATAGTACATTATCATACAAACCTAGCATGGGTGGTCGAAGCAAAGAAACTACAAACGAAGTTCGGAAATTGGTCATCAAATATCACAAACACGGGATGTCTGTGTGAGAAATTGGGGAAATTATCGGTAAAAGCCATTCGGCAGCTCATGACATCATCAAACGGTTTGAAGTTATTAAAAGTATTGAAAATAATCCTAGATACGGACGGCCGAAAAAATTTTCAGAGGCAGATGAACGGTGGACCGTGCAGCAAGTAAAGAAAAATCCCAAGCTGAGTGCGACAAAATTGACATCAGAAGTGTCTCACTACCTCCACATTACTGCAAGTACAGAATCTGTGAGAAAAGTTCTACGGAGTGACGATTTTAACGGCAGAGTTGCACGCAAAAAACCTTTTGTAAATCAGAAAAATTAGCTAAGGCGACTTGAGTTCGCCAAAGAGCATAAATCGCGTGACTTTTCTTATTAGAGCACAGTGTTAGTTACTGACGAAAGCAAATTTAATGTTTTCCGGGCAAACATTTGCATGGAGACGACCAAATGAGGAATTCAAACTTGTTAACCTTCAATCGACCGTAAAACATGGAGCTGGATCATTGATGGTTTGGGGCTGTACGGCTGCCTCTGGACCAGGAAAGTTCGTTTTTATTGATGGCATTATGGACCATTTAAAAGAAAATCTTAAGAAAGTGTAGATAAATTGGGTTTTTCTGAGCCATTTTCATTCTATGAAGACAATGACCCAAAACACGAAGCTCACAATACGCGCATGTGGTTATTGTATAATTGTTCTCACGTGATGAAAACGCCCCCACAATCTGCGGACATAAATGTAATTGAACATTTGTAGGCCTATTTAAAAAACAAATTGAAATCGCGGGTAATTTCTTCGAAGGCCGAGCTTAAAGTGGCTCTGGAGGACGAATGGAAAAAAATCGATCCCTCTTATTGCAGGTCGTTGGTGGAATCTATTTCAAGAAGACTGGAAGCCATTCGGAAAACCATAGGTTTTCCAACAAAATACTAAAATAAGAAAACAAAAGCTTTTTTAAACTTAATTTACTATCATTATTTGATGTGTCCGAACTTAACAATTATATATTTTGAATTTTGACTAATATATTTTTTTCTTATTTTATAAACTATTGTTACTTAGTAAATATATTTGCATTTCATTTTTTGCTAAATTGATTTTTCATAAAGTTACAGACAAAAATCTTCACACCGTGGTACTGACCGATTATTGAGCCACTGTGTTTATATATATATATATATATATATATATATATATATATATATATATATATATTTATATATATATATATATATATATATATATATAGATTATACATATATATATATATATATATATATATATATATATATATATATATATATATATATATATATATATATTATATATATATATATATATATATATATATATATATATATATATATATATATATATATATATATATATATATATATATATATATATATATATATGTTTATTGTTATGAAAGCTATGTTCCCCACTGCAGCAATGTAACAACCACATGAGGGCGGGAGACATGTAAACATTTTATAAGAACCCGACTAGGTCACCGGCAGGAAACTTTGAAGAAAAACGTCGAGGACATTGCAATGGCTGGGTTGACTTAGAAAATCGGTATCGATAGGAAATTGGTTGAACATAAACATGTTCAGAAAAAGGTTGCTATAACAGACAAAAAAATGCATCCTAAGGTGAAGACGTGAACTACGTGTACTAAGCGTGGATGGCATTGAAAGAAAACAGGTAATTTAGACAAAATTTTAATTGAAATACAGCAGCCGTGAAAAACAATCGAGCAAGCTAGAGCAATTGAGAGGCAGTAAAAAGTGGACCAAGTAAGAGGAATTGAGAGGCAGTTCTCTAATTAATTGCTTTTCAGAAGTTCAACCTGTCAATTCACTCATAAAAGGCTCTACTTCATCGACAATTTTTGTTGATCGTCAGTTCCGTAACAGTTTATAAACAGCTGGTTGCTTACTCGAACCTGCTCTACCAAAAAATATAGATCAGATATTTTGCTCTCAACTGCTTTAGTTCAACTTAGAACAGGCTCATGAAGAAGAAATCAGAGCAACTTTGGGCGTGTTGGATCCGCCAAATTGCTCATTAAGCACATTTTTCTGAGATATCTCAACCTAACTCACCTCAATAAACACATCTATTATTGTCGAACAGGTATTTCATGTTGACATTTGCTAAGGGGGTTTATTTAAATAAATATTCGTGCCAATAATGTTTATTTGTGATCGCGGCTTGAATTAAAGAAATTTTCGTACCAATAATGTTTCTTTATGGTTGGAAGTAGACACACACATAAGTGCGAATGAAATGCTTAGTGAGCAAGTGAAACATTTCATTGATGGTGCAATGGGTATGCTGAAGGAGAAATGAGAATACACCACATAATGTTGGCGCAACAATTTACATACATATGTCAACACGAAATTTCGGTATGTTTCGGTGTTTTCTGTTTGACATGAAAATGCAAATTTTCTGACACAAAAATATTTTTTTTGTATTTATATGTGCCCATATGTGTCTGTAAAAAACATATACTTGGAAAAATTACTATAGCACAGGTAAATTAGTTACATTTTCAGTTTGGGTGTAAATTTGTAAAATTTCAATTCGCGATATTTTTGCACAGAGTCATTAAATTGCAGGACACATTGATAGACACAACAGCTACGTATGAATGATTTGTAATGATTGTGCGGGCAACTTTGTGGCTATGACATCTACTTAGACATGAAATTTTCAAATTAACAAACCTCCAAAAAAACTGGCTTTTTAGAAAATAATGTAAATTTTTGATAAATTTCATGATTTTTCAATTAAGTATATAGAATTAAAATTCTCAAATTCTTTCTTTTCACAAATACGGAGAATTTTTCCAAATTATCTATACTTTTTGCCAAAATTAATTTTCACGGACACTCGTAACTTAATTATCAGATCCAATTGGAACTCACAGGTCGTATTGGCTTTTTGTAAGACGAGGCCTGGTAGAAGTTATTTAATAATGAACACAGATCTTTAACAGTGGTGTTATATTGAAAAATCGCAAAAAAAAACATTTTTGCTCTATAGCTTCCGATTAAGTCATCAGCTTTGAACGAAATTTACATAGCACGTGAACTCAATTCCAAACTAAGTTTGACAAAATTTTGGTTGGTATTGCATATTATTTGCTATGAACGAATTTTTAAATCGTGATGATTTTCCTGACGGTAAAAAAAAATTACCAAACGTTTCAGTTTTGAAAATTTGATTTTTTTTTGCAGGTGACAGCCCTGAAATTATTTTATTTCTATAGCTTTCAACGCAGCCATTGGATCAAAATGCTGAATGTTCGCATAATTTTTTCATATGTGATGAAAATAAGCAACGAGTGTTTTCCTCTCTTAAATTTTCAAATTTATGTGAGTGGATTTGTGCGAAAATAATAGTTTTGGATTGTTTTAAAATTAATAATTTGTAAAAACAAAATTTCATTTTCGTCATTTTCACTGAATAACAAATGTTTTGAATGTAAAATTACTAAAATTCAAAAAAAGTCACCATTTCAAAACCGAATAATTTTCACAGTCCAACCAAGTCTGACTATCTCACTCTCATCACCAAAAATCATCTCACTTCAACCTGAAATGCATACCAATTACAGAATTATTACCTTCCACGTAACAAAATTTACAATCATTCCAACAGAAACTTACGATCAACTACCACACACTCAAAATAGCATATCGTATACAAAAAACATGCAGCCTGATCAATTGAACAGAAAATACGACCAAAATCATGAAAATTATACTCCCTTATTTTATTCGAGCGTCACTCGTTCAAGTAAAGGAAGAGGAACATTTAAATGTTTCACTCGTGATTCCGTTCATTTCACACCAAGTTGAAATTGTGTTGCAAGGAAGTCATATTCCTGTCTCTAACTGAAAGCAATGGCTGGCACCGACCAAAGTTATGGTGAGTTACCTTGCCACTTTTTAACTTAACGAGTGTTGTTGCTTCAGGAATGATCTGGCTTTTACGATATTTACGATTTGCTAGAAGAATTTTTATCAGAGGTAACGAGTAAGTTGCGACTCACTGAGTTTGCAATATAATGATGCAATATTTGCTTGAGTTTGAGTAAATGTGGAAGTTGAATATTCAGAAGCGAAATAATAAGGAGAAGAAATGAGTCTCAAGAGGTTTGTTAGATGTACTTGACGTGTTTGATTTTTTTTTTTATGATATGAAAGAGTAGTTGAGGTTGGTTTGTTGCTGAATGTGATGTTGGTATCAAAAAGTGAAACATCAATTGTTAGGGCCAAATATGGTGCTCAAAACCATGTAGCTGCAATGTAAAGTATCATCATTCCGCACAATGACTGTAATAAAATTATGAACTTGATTTTATCATACCCTAAATTATTTCAGCGTCAATATACTAACAATATTTAGATACTGTAAGCTCGTGTTTTGCCTAAAAAAACTGAACTAAATTGCCAGCAAAATAATTGTCAAGAGAAGGGAGTGAAAAGAAGAAAAAGGTCAAAGACTGGATAAAAACAGTAATTAATATATCTACAGAAGGGTTATCACATGTTACCGTTGTCAAAATGGCAAGTATAATCAAATGCAACGCCAAGTCAAAACCTGTTGCCACACAGATTAAAGCTCTTTTAAAAAACCGGGCCTGTTTGTAAGGCAATAAGCAAACATTAATTTTGCTTAGGATGAGCGACGCGAGAAATAATAGGCATGTTTTTTTGCTCCTCTATCCAGCAGAGAGTAGAGTATATGCATTAAAAACAACAACACTCCTGCACCAGTGAATTCACTAGTACAGAAATTCTATTCCTCATTTGTAGTTCACGTGTTGAAGTGTAGAATGTGCTGATAGAAAAAAGAAAAGCTCATGAGAAGTTGTCTTTTTTGCTGTGAGGTGGCTTTGGGTTTTTCATGGTTATGTTGAATGTTTTGGTAGTTACGAAATTAGAAAAAGCTCTCATAATGTTTAAAAAGTTAAAAGAAGTAATTTTCTGTTAGGTCTTTTTCTATTTTCTATCGATTGTGATAGTGTATATTCGTTATTTTCTCCCTTTATTTTCAGCTGTTGCGTGCTACCACAGCAAATACAGCAACCTATGTCAGTCTTAGCGAATGCACTGCTGTTTTATACTAGATCATTGTTTTTGTGGCATAGTTGTACTCTGCTCTGCATCGGAGCAAAAAAACACGCCTAATATGTATGTACCCTATGGCTTATGTGGCTCAGTAACAGACAACAATTCTTAACATTTTTTTTTTCCTAGTTTGCTGATAGCGGTATGCCAAACCGAATTTCAGTTAAATTCGTCTGTACTGTAAAGTGTTCTTATGTTACGTTAATTTACTATATTCGTCTTTGCAGACTATATTGTTTCATTCTTCCAATCTTTCAAATTTACTCTACTAGAGTAAATAATTTTACTAGAGTAAAATAATTTAATAATTTCAATTCCGGGTGCTGGATGCGCACGCTCTGCAGCATTAAGTCACAGCTGAGCAATGGATATTGGTAAAGGCTTTTTTTTGGTACTGGTGCGAGGCGGCAATATGAAATAAGTCTCGCATTTGCTGAACAGTTAAGTTGATTGCATTGAACAGGGGCAGCGGTGGCTGTCACCGTGAGGTTTGGAAAATTTTTGATGTGGTCCTTAATCGATAGCTATTGCGTAGCTAGATAATTGAAAATGCAGGATAACATGTTATCCATGAAGACATTGAAATCAAAATACGTTAGGAGGTTGATTGGTGATACGCCATTTGAGGCAATAGAAACATTTTTCAGTGAATATCGTTTAATAATCTGAGGAGACAGCATTTTTAGCAGTTCAAAATGCATTTTTCTTCATAAATCAAGTTAGTAAAAGCGTTATATGGCACGTGAGATCATTATACCTTAGACGGGAAAAAAATTTTGTGAAGTTCCGGACAGACTGAATTTATAGTGAATTTTTTAACATTAACAGAAAAAAAGAACTCAGTGTGCACCATATTCGCGATAATGCCTAGTACTATACTCTTCGCGAAACGAATTCAACGGCCGAATCCCATACAAAAAGAGCTTTTCAATTCGTCAGTAAAGCTCTTTTGTATGGGATTTGACCGTTGAATTCGTTTCGCGAAGAGTATAGTACTAGGCATAACAAAGAATTCGAAAATCTGTTTTGTGGTTGATCAAAGTATGTGGAAAAGTAATTGGGCACAAAAAAATTTTAGTTGATCGATTTGTTCCATTCTTGCTGGAATTTATAGTATCGTTGGACAATAAACTGCACGAGTCCACTAATTTAAAGTTTCATATAGTTGATTCTTCACAGCACATGAGATTAGCATCAATATATGAAAATACAACATAAACTACAGACAGAGATGAGGAAGAAAACCGGCGAATACGAAGCGAATAAAAGCTAAGGGATTCCGGATGAAATGAAAAAAAGGAAAATATTGAAACAATGAAATTAAGAAACATAATTAAACAAACATCTAAATTAGCCATCATATTAAAAAAAAGGTTTCTTCAGTGGATCTCGAGCAACAATTGACCGTTGTTTAGGAGTTTGGTTAGTCATCTGGTTACATTTGTTTGATTTTTGAATTTTGTTTGCATTTGAACATGTGATTTATATCTTAACTTTTTTCTATGATTTAAATATTATTTAATTTTTTTTTCTGTAAATTATTTTATTTGTATTTTTCCCATACTGCATTTTATTTTAAGTTTTATATTTATTTTTTTTCTGTCAAATTTAAGGTTTCCTTTCTAATTTGATGGATGAAGAAATTAATAACACGAGTTGATAAACACTGAGTAACAAGTTCAGTGAAACTCGCTTCCTCCGTCACTGTATGTTCTCTTTGTGTATTGTTCCACATTCTCAGCGCGTGACACAGCAAAGACTTGACCTCCTTCTCCATAAACCCAAAACACCGGCATTTATGTCACGTAAGGGTAGCAGGTCGGGTTAAAATTATGTTATAGTGGCGGCTGTTCAAGCTGTTCCGCAACAATATCAAAACGAAAGAAAAGTATCTACGACAGATTTGGTCATCATAAGTCCTGCTGGAGTTCCAAGAAACTTTGCAGAAAGCAATCAAATGTATATTATAAGAATAGGGTATAATTAATGCGAAGTGTACTTATGTAGAACTACGACAATAATGAACGTGACCATATGCACAATATAAGAATTCTCAATACGTATAATGAAGTCTATTGTCTTTACACAGTTTATTGTCTATAATTGACCTTACAAATTGTAGTGGATCACTGAATTTCGTAATCTTAACAGCCTCATAGAATAAACTGAAATGAAAGCCGCGATTTTCAGCGAGTTATTCCAGATATGTGAGCAGTCAATGAAGTGTATTGTAAAAAGCATCGAAGTGTTTTGCAAAGTGGGAAGGGACAAAAGGGAGATTTTAGAACAACACAAGATCTGGCTTGGCTAAATATAATGCAATATCTGCCAAACGTCGATCGAAACACGCGCACTAAAAAACATTAGTGCAGGACATGTTAAAAGACAAAATATACTGTAAACGGTATTGCAAAGTCAGAGACGTGCAAATGGTCAAAAAGTAGTCCAATAATATGCAATATGTACACATGTATATATAACAATAAAAGCATATATACAACAACAACAACTGGGATTTTTAAGCGCTCCAATATATCTGTTGACAACATGAATTGAGGGAAAGTACATATTTCGCGTAGAATAGAAATCCAAAAAAAACTCTAGCGCACCTGAACCGCTAGAAACACTAATGTTCGAAGAACAGTAGAAGAATTGTGCAGGTTTTGAGTGCATATTCCACCACATGAGCTGCTCATTACGGCCAAACTGTTTCAAACGCCACGTTTTACTTTGGTCTCAAGAATGCATTATAACTCATATGGTGGCAAGGTTTCAGATATTACCACTGGCATGAATTTCAACGTTTATGAGAGCAAAACGCGGGTTAATAATATTCGTTGTCAGTTGCTTATTTCACAACATTTTGAAAGCAGCATTTCGTATAACATCAATGAAGAAAATGCTCAGTGCCTGCAGCACTGTAATTGAAGTTGGTGTTTGAGGCTGCGATCCGAAAAATTTGCAGAACTTTGCGAATTGTAACATCGGTTATTTATTTTCATTGTAAATGTTTCCGGTATGAATACTAACTGTAAGCATTTATTGATACAAAAGTAGCACAACCGGCTCGTGCTGGAAACCTTTCGCCAGTATCAAAGCCAAGAATATATCACATCTGCTTCACGTTGTTATCTTACATTCGAAGTTATAGGAGCATAAAGAAATTTAGGATTGCCTGCAGTGAGTTTTTTCATATAATCGGAAGCTTAAAATTTGCTGTTTATTGTCACTACAATATCATTACCAATTGAAAATTCTACGATAAAACCGCTTAATAAAGATATTGCAAACAAACACAAAGCCAACAATAGCTGGCAACCCTATCGTGGCTTTTCAACTAAATTTGGCCTGAATAATGCTTATGATAGGTTTCATTGATTGTATGAAATTCGTATTGATTTCATGACTGCACTGGAAGTTATAGGGCAAAAAGTTTTATTTTCCTGAGCGAATTTTCAAAACCAAAGACACAAAAATTACCATAGCTGGCAGCACCAATCAAATTTTTCTACCAAATTTCTACCAAACAAAGTCTAGAGTAAGGTTCAGCTACTGTGTCAATTTCATGAAAATCTGGTAACTTATTCACATTTCATAGGGCAAAAACCATTTTTTTTCTTTGTAAATTTTCAAGATGGCACCACTGTTACAGAGTTGCATACAATTCCAAATCGCTTCTATCAGATCTGGTCCTACTTAATTCCAATGCATTCTGTAAGTTTCAATTTTATCTGATTATTGATTCGTGAGTTCCCGTGAACAGAAGTTTTTGATGCTAAAAATATAGGTTAACTGGGAAAGGGTTACCGTTCTTGTCCGACATTAAATTTCCAAAGTTTTACTTTGAACGTGTAGATAAAACATAAGATTTGTATACAGATTGGTTTTATTGTAAGAAACGGACATTTTTTAGGATATTCGATGGTTTGAATATTTTCACTTCCAAATTTTTATTTTTCAAATTTAAGACACCAACATTATCATAGCTGGCAGTTTCAACCGAATTTTTCGACCAAATTTCTATCAAACGTGGCTTAAAGTAAGGTCCAGCTACTGTGTGAGTTTCGTTAAAATCGAAAGGTTCAATCAGAATTTATAGGGCTAGAAGCAGTTATCTTTTTTAGTGATTTTTCAAGATGGCACCACTGGCACAGAACCGCCTGCATTTCAAAATCACTTCTATCAGACCTGGTCCTATTTAAGACCAATACATTCTGCAAATTTCAATTAATTTTGTTTATCGGATCGTGAGTTTCCGTGAACAGAAGTTTTTGATGCTCAAAATATAGGTAAATTGGGCAAGGGTTACCAGGCGTGCCCGTAATACCATATCAAATTTTTTTTCTTGTCTATGTAAACAAAGCACAAGATTTACATATGAGTGGCCTTTTTTTGAAGAAACGGCATGTTTTCAAGAGAGACGATGATTTGGAGGTTTTCACTTTCAGTGCCTGCCCTAGCTACAGGGGTGCCAGCACGCTCATTAGAAGCTTCACAAATCTACAACTAAATATTACCAATATGTTCTGAAAATTTTGTAATGATTGAATGGCTCTATCAAAAGTTATCGCAATTAAAAATTTTCAAGTTTTCTCGATCTCTTTTTAGTCACCCAGCGCACACATGGGGTTAAAAAATTCCAAAAAATTATCCGATTCACATGTAAAACACGTTCGAAATTTATTTTGTCACCTTTATTTTTGCAAAAATTATTTGTGTACGGAATAATAGGTATATTAAAAATATCACTAAAATGGCCGTCGGCGCCAAAGGGTTAAAGATTATTATTTGTCCTGAAAATTTCAGTTCAATCGGATGGCGCGTTCCTGAGATTTTTTCACTGAAATTTTTTGATGATATATATATATATATATATATATATATATATATATATATATATATATATATATATATATATATGTATATATATATACATATATATATATATATATATATATATATATATATATATATATATATATATATATATATATATATATATATATATATATATATATATATATATATATATATATATATATATATATATATATATATATATATAGAAATATGAATTTTGAGCCAAAGTGATTTTAATACTAATGTTCTTCTTCGAACATTAGTAAAAATGGAGCATAATGCAACTGAAGGAGTCAACGAGGTTCGCAAAATATTAAAATATACACAGACCTAAACATGGTTTGATTACCGGAAAATGATAAATTTTCAAGCAAAAAACTTGGAAAAAATGCACGGAAGTTTGAACAAACTTACAATCTGAACTTGCTGATCGCAAATATTGTGACATTCTACTCTTTTTCCTTGAACAAATATCTCGGTGTTATTATCTATTGATATCTATACACAAAAATGGTCGATCTACGTACGCAGAGGTTTGTTTTTTGTATTGATTTCAACATAATGATCTAGACGAACTGTGATACAATAAAGCTTACCAGAGTAAAATAAATCACTCGAAAATCCTTGTCGGGTATAGGAATTGGATCTGATAGAGAGCTTCATTTACAAATTTACAATCATAGTGATTACGAGAGTAGAGTGAATATTCCCACTACTTACTTTATACTTAATTGATAATAAAAATCTCGGTGGCTTCTTTAACTTCTTCGTCAATACACAAGAAAATTATTTAACTTCAAGTATTCATTTCAACTTAATGCATATCCCCACAAGGACCACGGGTAGTCATAATACACCTTTACAAAAACTGCACACTTATGATAAATTTTCCACAAGAATGATTTATACTCATATTTATTTTACGGCAGCATAAGTAAGTTAGGACCATTTAACTACCTACAAAATGAGAAGCTTATTTTTGTACATAAAGTATTATCATCCTCATAAAATATTACCCAGTCGATATTATATCGAAAGAAGGGTAGATGGTACCTCTCCTCATTTTCCATAAAATGGTTTCCCAGAGGTTCCATCCCAAACCTTCAGGTTTGCACTCGTAACTTACTCTTTGCCCACTGTTAAACAAGATAAGATCACTTTTTATCCTGTTAATTGCCTATTCTTGACATAGTTACAAAACCTATGTTACAAAACCTATTTTCACTTGCAATGTTGTTGTTTTGTCCTGCTCCTTCGTGGAATATCCCATACATGATGCGGCAATACAGTTTATTTCCGAGAAGAGAGTAGCGAGCAGATTTCCCTACGAATTTTATGGCAATGGGGGGGCGGGAAGTGGTGGTATTTTTTCGGAGCACAAATTTCCACCTACGCTGGAGTCTGGTAGCTAAGTTTGTTCACATTTTTTTTTCATGAGCCTCTTAAACATAGAAAAACAAACTCACAAACATTCCAAGTCGGAATCAAAATCGGATAATATCAACATGCCGTTGAGAAAGAGGATGCTGTTAGTATCAAATGTTTAGATCAATATATCTCAAAAACGGTTATGGTTAAAAGAAAAAGTTACACCTTTTTTTTGTTGGAAGTTTTTTAAGGTACAAATTCGTCATACATTGTTTTTCTGAAGTCGTAACCGTTACTGAGATATTTAGGAAAGATCACTTTTGGTGACCTTTGACCCCGTATAAAAAGTAACGCAGCACTCGGATCGATGAGGACTTTTGACATTTTGTTCAACACGCCAGTACCAAAATTCACACCAAAATTCAGCTTTCCCCTAGTTTGTCCGAAGTTCGCCTTTATTATGTCGGATTTCACTGGGCTATTAATTCTAAACTCATTTTCAATTATATGTATGTATTTAAAACTTTTTCTAAAAACTGATATAAAAAAATAAATTCAAATTATGCTCCGAAAATGCTTTGTCATTGGTACCATTCTCACAATATAAAAGCCAACCCAACTCACTATGCCATTGCGACATTCGAGGAATTCTATATATGTTGAAAATAACTTCCTGAATAAATTTGTTGACATACAAAATATTTTGAAGCCAGATATTTGCTTCAATGAATACAAATTATTTGTCAAAGACGACTTTATTACGTTGCAAAAGTATATATTACGTTTTGCCTATTTAAATTCGCAGACAATTAATGTTGATCTGAAAACCCAAATACGAATAGTGAATTCGGGAACATTCAGTGCAAAAAGTTTACGGCCATCGATTGCGTGATGCTTGCTATGGGATGTATGCACATATCATGGTACGTGCATTAAGGCAAGATCACATTAGTGTTCTGTGTAGCATACTTCAATACGCTGCAATGAACTGAGCGTTCTGGCTTACAATGGTACGAGATGCTTGAGGTTTTCACTCAAACGCAAGATATCCGATCGCGTTGCTGTAAAACTACTTGTAAGGCACTAAGGCTGTTAGAGCTATCTCGTGTGTGAGATGAATAGTGTTTTGAATTTCGTAATTTTTTTATTGATGTTGGGTGCTAATTCATATAAAATCAATTGATTTGTTTTGAATTTCAATATGTATTGTTAAGCTATTTTTCTTGTATAGGGAATATTTGGCAAGGGAAGCACTGCTTCCTTTGCGTACAACGACGAGCCGCCCCTGCTTCCAGCAACCTAAAATCGAAAGGAAATTCACAGGGTGGATTTAACTCAACGTGAAGCAGCTATGGTGCTAACATATGATTGCCAGCACCTGTCAATATCGTTAATATTGCACCTTCCATTTTGTATGCATAAGCAAAGCATTTACAATAAAATAAGTAACCGATGCTTAAATTTTCCGAGTTTTAGAATTTTTTCAGATGGCAGCCCCAAGAAATAGTTTAATCGCTGGATGAAAACGAAAATCAGAGGATAGGTTGATCAAGCACGAGCATGTTATGGTAGACTTATTGCTACTGTGTTGGACAAATGTTGCCAGAACTGAATATTTTCATCATTTGTGTTATAGGAAATGCTGTTAGAAAATGATATTTGTTCCTTTGAGTAAGAAATGGTTGATATGATACTACAAAGATGTGTATTACGACTTCACACATTTTTAAGTCATTCAAAGATAATTTCTTCGAAAATCAGTTTTCGGTTCTGATGCGCTAGATTTTTTACTAATGTTCGAAGAAGATCATAAGCACTAAAATAATTTTGGCCGAAAATTCATAAATCTATATATATATATATATATATATATATATATATATATATATATATATATATATATATATATATATATACATATATAAATATATATATATAAATATATATACATATATATATATATATATATATATATATATATATATATATATATATATATATATATATATATACATATATATATATATATATGTATGTATATATATATATATATATATATATATATATATATATATATATATATGTATATATTTATATATATATATATATATATATATATATATATATATATATATATATATATATATTGTTACGCCAGCGAAAGACTTAAAATAAAATAAAGAAAGCAATGTAAAAATATGTATAGATGAATAGATATAGACGATTAGTGGTAGATGAATAGTAAGTAATATATGAAGAAATGATGAATGAATTACTGAGTAAATGAGGATAGGCGATGTACCCCGTCGATGAAGAAAGTTGCTCCTCGCCAGACCAGGCCATCGCCGACGATTCATGTCAAACGAACGCCGAGGACTTGGTCCAGAAACGAGACAACCCGTGAACTGGAGCAAATGCGGATACTTGCTCCGCCGCGACAACACAGCACAAACCATGAACAAACTAAGTATTTGGTGATGGCACCAACACCACACACGTCGCGAATTGACAGGCAAACGTCATTGCACCGACGAATCTATTCGAATTCACCATACACCAAATGGACTACACAATAAACTCGAGAAAATACCGCCGCACTTGAACATGTTTGTTGTCATGTTCATGAAACGTCAAAACAAATTGATGATCGGCGACAGGAACGCCGCCAAGCGGTTGATAATATCGTTAATTCCAGCCGACTGGAAGAATCCGGAAGGCTGCGCTCGGGCTGCCACGCGAAATAAGTGATAAGGAAAGCTTTCGTTTGGTGCACTAAGGGGCAAGAGTGCATTGCACCCAGTTATGGAATGCATGATACAAGCCGAAAAACTGTTGCACATGAATCCCGCTGAAGCGGTAGTTTGTTTGTCCACCGAGGCTAGGTGGAAGGTGGACAGTGATGAAATCTTTCTTTTTGGGTCCAGACGAGGTAAGGGTCAGCCGCATTGCGAACAGGCGATGGTGATTTAAACTTATACGAGACTTCCTTTTTGTACATGATTGGAATACCACGAGCGGAGGCCAACCATTCATCAGATAGGTGCACCTACTAAATTCGGAAGAACTCGAGCATAACCATCTTGAACGAGGACCTTGTACAATCTTTTCCAACGTACCATTGGGGAAAAGAGAACCGGCGAAAGAATCGAATAGCCACAGTGGGCGAAGCGAAACGGCCCGGCCAGCTGAAGATAACGAGTGTCGCGATCAGAATTCTAATCCGGGAAGTACCGTCGATCAGGGCGACGACGAATTGGAGCAGAGCAGGAGACAAATTTTCGACGAGGCGGCGAAAAGCGGGTGACGAGTTCGGCGGCGGAGAGCGGTCCCAGGTACGTGCAAGGCACTCAGAACCGATTGTATGTATCATTTATGCTAAGAAGAATTTTGATTGATAGATGTAGAAAATTGAAGAGCTATAGTAATTGAGGTAGTAGAGAATTAATGTCGAAGCCAGACGAAAACCGCGGTGCCGTGTTAGTGAAGTAGAGTATAGGGCTTTGGTGTTCGAATAAAGTATATTGTGACGATTGGTGTAACGTTGGCGTTTTGGAAACATTCCTCTTGTGCCCCGGTGTAGTTGGTTTTTTTTACTTTCGGTAATATATCGGATTCTGGTTCGTTTCGGTCGAGAGATAACCGTCGCAGTCTTCTCGCTTCGGGGCGACGGCAATAAGGCAGATTTTCGAGTCTGAAGCGAGTGGCGCCCACTCACGACCTTTTCCGCGAGCATTAGCCGCCCAAAAACTGCCGCCCTTGTGTCCCATTCGGGGATAAGGGGTTTTGTGAGCGTTTAGAAGAGTTAACGTAACAATATATGCATATATATATATATATATATATATATATATATATATATATATATATATATATATATATATATATATATATATATATATATATATATATATATATATTTGTATTTTCAAAAAATTTCAGTGCAAAAATCTCAGGAACGCGCCATCCCATTGAACTGAAATTTTCACGATACATTGGTGTATATGCAGACTAGTGCCAGGTCTCACAAAAAGTTTTAGTGATATTTTAAATATACCTTATTTTCTGTCAACAAATAGCTTTGGCAAAAATCAAGTTTATAGAATGAATTTTGAAAATTTTTCGAATGTAGATATTATACTTTTTTTGTAATGTTTGACCCTATGTGTGCGCAAGGCACCCAAAATGAGATTGGAAAAATTTGAAAATTTTTGAATTTGGATAACTTTTGATCAGACTATCAAATCATTATGAAACTAAAAGGACGTATAACTGTTACCAAGTTGTAGACTCATGTTGTTTTTTATGAACGTGCTGGCAACCCTGCAGCTACGGCAAGCATTGAAGTTGAAAACCTTCAAACCATCGACTCTCAGGAAAAATTTTCGTCTTTTACAGTGAAAACAAACTCGTATAGAAATCTTATGCTTAGTCTATGTAGCCACAGCAAATGTTTTGAAATTTCACATTGGACAAAAACGCTGATCTTCCTCCGATTCACCTATATTTTAATCATCAAAAATTTAAGCTCACGATAATTCACGGCCCATCTGTCAGATACAAATAAAATTCACAGAATGTATTGGTATTAGTGGTGCCACCTTCAAAAAATATTAAGAAAAAAAACTGCTTTTAGCCCTATGAACTCTGATTCAGTTTCCAGATTTCCGTGAAATTAACACAGTAGCTGAACCTTACTTTAGACCGTGTTTGTTAGAAATTTGGTTAGAAAATTCGGTTGATACTGCCAGCTGGTAATTTGGGTATCTTGGGTTTTGAAGTCGCTCAGGAAAATAAAGCGTTTTGCCCTATAACTTCCAACGCAGTCATGAAATCAAAATGAATTTCATATGATGTATGGAACTTATTATAAGCACTATTCAGAAGCAATCTAGAAAAAAAACATTGTAGGGTTGCCCGCTATTGTTAGTTTTGTATTCATTTGCAATATCTTTACTAAGCGATTTATCGTAAAATTTTCAAACGGTAATGGTCTTGCAATGACAATAAACAACAAACATAAAGTTTAGGAAAATTTTAAAACTTTTGCGACTGGTAACCTTAAATATCTTTGTACCGCTATAACTTCCAATGTAGTCATCGGATCGAAACGAAGTTCGCAGAGTTAGGTGATTTCAATGTGAGGCAGGTGTGATATCTTTTTGGCTTTGTTGCTAGCAATGAGTTGCCAGCACGAGGCGCTTTTTTTATTTCCATATCAATAAATGCTTGCATTAAGTATTCATATTGCGAACATTTACAATGAAAATAAGTAATCAATTGGAATTGTTTTTGCGGGATGTATAAAATTTAAAAAAAATTTTTTTATCTTGAAAATTTTTATTTGACAAAGTGGTTTCGAAAGCATGCACTGATTCTCATCAGACACCAGCCCACAGTGCATACTTGACTGGTGTGACCACTTGCAGTTGGAAATCATTAATTGTTATTTACGCTGGTTGTGACAAATTTTAACATCTCCGACTTATATCCATGGAAATAATTTACTCATAAAGGTTATTGACTTGTGATCACGGTTCCCTGCTTGTCTATAATCGCTGTCGAAAAAGCTACAGCGGGAGCGAAATAAAAGGACGCGTGGTTTCTATTTAATTCAAACTTCAACAGAGTTTATTAATTAGTTCGATAAGTACATCACAAACACACGATCCGTTTAATAGAAGATCCGAGATGAGACTGACTTAGCTTAACTTGTTTGAGACTGCCTTAGCATAACTCGTTTGAGACTGCCTCGCAATATTTTCTACATCCTCCCGCGGGCGCACAGTAAACAAGTGCTGTAGCACAAACTTATGATGAGCTCGAAATTTCCAGTGGATATAGCAGTTGAACTGGTCTTCTAAGTCTAGTCCCATTATGAAGTCGAATTTGACAAGCTCGAACTTTACTGTCACGGCCTAAGAAAGTAGCTTCTATCACCCCCAATCTCCACATGACTCGAGGTAAAGATTCATCATGCACGATAACAACATCGCCTACACTGTATTGACAAAGAGTACCACGCTTGTTGTGATGTAATAACCGCAATTGCTGAAGGTACTCCATTTTCCATCTTCTCCAAAATTGCTGTGAGGAAAATAGTCGTTGCTTCCAAAGTTTTCGAATGTCATCATCAGAGGAAACTGACGATCCGCTGGTGAAATTTTGTACAAAAATTCCCGTAATAAAGTTTGCAGGCGTCAAGGGTTTCAATTCTTGACTGTCGTCTCCCATATAAGTTAGTGGCCTCAGGTTGATAACATTTTCTGCTTCGGCTAGATAGGTATTCAATTCATCCGCTGTTAACGTCCTTCGCCCGATTGTCACTCGCAGTACCTCCTTTACGCTGCGTATAAGTCGCTCGTAGAATCCGCCCCACCAAGGCGCTCGCTCAACAATAAACTTCCAGACTATTCTATTTTCTGAAAGTAAATTATTAAATTCCTCTGAATTTAGAAAATTACCAAATTCCGTAAGCTCTTGAGACAGTCGCTTAAAATTCTTTGCGTTGTCTGAGATAATAGTGGTGGGAATGCCCCTTCGGGCAAAGAAACGTCGCAAACCCCGTAAACATGATTCTGCTGACAAATTGTAGATCAATTCTAAATGCACCGCCCGAACAACTGCACAAGTCATTAGAAGAATATATACTTTACTCGTCGTATTTTCGCTTTGCGAAGATTTAATGTAAAGAGGTCCGGCAATGTCGAAACCCGTCGTTTCAAATGCTCTCGAGGCGCTAATTCGTTCCTTTGGTAATGGCGAAAATGGTGGCGATGGAGCTTTTGCCTTGAGCTTTCGGCAAACCAAGCATCCTTTAAGAACAGTTGTTATAAGCTGCCGTGCCTTTGGAATCCAAAATAGATCTCTTATTCGGGATAAAACACTGCTTACGCCTGCGTGCAGTAATCGTTCGTGTGTGTCCAAGACAAGGAGCTTAGTAAAATAAGATCCCTTTGGTAGAAGTATGGGATAAATCATTTCAAAGCACTCGTAGCCTAGGTTCTCCAGCCTAGTGGTAATCCGAATTACTCCATCGTCTCCAAGTTTCGGATGAAGAGTCAATAAGTTTGATGATATTGCTACTGAACCATTCCGTTTTAGCGATATTATCTCAGTTCCATATTCAATCGACTGAACATGTTTGATCCAATACATCTCAGCCGTTGTAATTTCATGCGCTTTCAAGCCTTTCAGTAAAATTCTTTCAGAAGATCTCAAGTTATTGATGAATCGGAAAATGTACGCAGTGATTCGGAGTAGTCTTCTGTAGCAGCTCAATTTATCTAAGCTAAACAAAGGCGCTAACACATGAGTGTCATCAATCGAAGCTATTAATTCGACTGAAGGCTCAGCTGATTCCATTTGAAGTGGCCAATCAGATTCGCTCTTACTAAGCCATGGGGGTCCTTCTGACCAAAGTGAGGCTTGCGTTAATTGTTCCATGGAGATTCCACGCGTAAGCAGATCTGCTGGATTCAATGCACCAGGGCAATGTCGCCAATTGTTACCTGAGGTCAATTCATGAATCTCGTTTACTCTCGCCGTGACATAAGGTGCACCTTTTCTCGACCCGTTTTGTATCCAGCATAAAGCAATTCGACTGTCCGTCCAAAGGCAAACATTATCAAAAGTAATATTTAAATTTCGGAGCAGAAATTTTTTCAACCGGGCTGAGATTAAAGCGGCAGTTAATTCGAGTTTCGGAAGGGTGAGCTCTTTTTCACCGTTACCTTTGACAGGTGCAATTCTATTTTTGGAACAAAGATAGCGGACAGCTATTTTTCCTTCATTGGTCACACATCTTACATAAGCTACAGCTCCAAATGCCTGAGTACTAGCGTCTGAGAATAAATGTAATTGCTTATTACTTACTAGTCCGTTACTCATAACATTTCGCTGCAAGTAAATATTCTTGTGGCTACACAGTTCTGCGCAGCACTTTTTCCATTGCTTCGAAAGTTCAGGGGAAAGTGGTTGATCCCATTCCAACTTATCCTTCCAACATTGTTGGAAAAGAATCTTCAAACGTACAGTAAATGGGCCCAGCATTCCTAATGGGTCGAAAATTTTGCCCAGAAACATCAAAATGTTACGTTTGGTACCATCTAATGAGAATTCCTTTAGAAACGCTTCCACCCATTCCAAATCGACGGTTATTTCATCATTGAAAACTAACCAACTCAAACCAAGTACCTTTTGATTAACTGGTGCAGTGTTAGGTATCTTATTCCGCACGACTACATTGTTTCTATTCCATTTTTGCATTTGCATCGATGCTTTTCCCATAATAGAGTTAACTTCATCATATATCCTTAGAGCCTCTTGTTCCTCATTAACGCTCGCAACAAAGTCATCGACGTAAAATGATCTAAGTGATAACTTGCATGTTGTGGGATGATCAGTTTGATGTTCGTTTAGATGACGTCTTATCGTTGCACCCAAGAGAAATGGGCTACATTTTACTCCAAACGTTAACCGTGTCATTCGATATTCAATTAGAGGTGGCAAGCAGGAAATATTCGTTAAACGCTCTTTATACCAAAAAAATCTATGAAAATCCCTTTCATTTTTGTGCAGCGATATTTGTAAAAAGGCCTTCTGAATGTCAGCTGTTAAACCAATTTTTCCAAACCGAAAATTAAGTAAGACGCTGAGTATATCTGGCAATAAATTAGGACCTGCCGACAAACATTCGTTCAAAGATAGATGTTTGCCGGTGCGCGCAGATGCTTCAAAAACAATTCGCAATTTAGTAGTTGTCTTCTCTCAAAACGGCTCGATGTGGCATAAAGTAAACACTTTGATCATATTCGGACTCAGGAGCTACCTCTGCAATTCCTGACGAAATGTAATTCCACATTTCATAATCGTATTCAAATAGTTGTGCTGGTTCTCTAGCTAATTTTCTTATCAATCCACGTACTCTCAAGAAAGCTCCTTGGCGATTCGGCTCTGGTATCATTTGTTTATTTCTCCAAAGGAGTTTAGCCTCATATCGATCGCGCTTTTTCTCGACGTAATTGAAGAGAGTTTCTTTGTTACTTTTGTTTTCGTTTTCGTTTTCAATACCCAGCATTTCGAGAGACCAAAAGTTCCGACTGTCATCATCCAGAGAAACAACACTGAGCGCGGTTTCAAATGCTTCACTCAAGCAGTCATTAATGTCTGAGTTATGAATAGGGCCTTGAATTGTCCAACCAAAAATAGACTCTATAGCCTTAAGACTATTCGAAATTCTCTCGAATTTGCCAGTAATTACATTCCAGTAATAGTCGGACCCAATTAACAAATTAATTCCCTCTACAGGAGTTGCGTTAACTCTGGCATCAGCTAATTCGAAACGAGAAAATTCCATTTGAACAGCGCTTGGCACTACAAACAATCCATACAAATTTCGGGGATCTCAATCGCTTTTATTAATATGGACTGGTTTTTGTTATATTGACTGGTTACTCGTACCTGCACTATATTTAACTTCTGTGTTGGTGACTTGCCTTTGCTGCCAAAAGCAACGATTCGAATATTTTCGAAACCAATAACTGGCAATTGCATTCTGCGCGACAAGCTCTCTTTTATGTATGTGCGTTGACTACCTCCATCCATAATAGCACGTATAAAAAGTGATTGGTTTGCATTTGATTTGGAAGAAACTAACACACATGCAGTTTGCAAATACACCTTTTCCGAGACCAGAGAGCTTGTTGAATGCAAATTTGTTGTGTTGCAATTTGCCACGGTATTGGAAGTACTTGATTTTGCTTTAGTGCTCACCGTATCGGCTGCGAGGACTGGAAGTTTAATGTTTGCCTCGAATTTTGGATCACATAAAGAGGTGAAATGGGCGCCGTTACACTTAGAACACCGAATATCTTTTAGTAAGCATTTTTTGGCACGATGGCCTGGTTTTGTACAACGGAAACATCTACCGCTTCTGCTCAACAGCTGCTTACGTTGGATGACTGTCAATGGCCCATTGCACTTTTCCACTGAGTGTGCGTCAGTTTTACAAAAACAGCAGTTTTGCGTTGATCTGCTGGGTGTGAGTAATCCAGCAGCTGTATTATACTGTCTTCCGAAGCTTTCTGTTTTTGTTTTCGTTGGCATTGATTTTTCAATCGACTCGATCTCGTTCTTCAAATATATCATGAGAGCCTGGACTTGTTTATCACCATCAAATTCGACGGATCCGTCAATGCTTTCGTTGATACTATCACCTCCCGATGTCATTTCATTATCACTACTACTAGCTGGAGCATATTTATACGTTCTATAAAAATTTGTTCGCAATTCGTTAGGCAAACATTTAATGAGAATGCCCTTAAGCATTATATTGAAGTGTGCGGGAGGAACACCAAGCGCCGTTAAAGAGCGTGTCGAGGACATGACGCAGTTATAAAGTCGACGCAAACCAATGATGTCGTGACTAGAAGTCACGGAAGAAATAGTCACCAATTGCTGCAAATATTTGTCAATAAGTTTCTCCTTATTTCCGAACTCTTCCAGTAACAAAGCGATAGCACCATCATAGCATGCTTGTGTGGGAGTGAAACCTTCAATCGTTTGCGCCGCTTTACCAATCGTTACCGATTGCAAATAATTGAATTTTTCTGCGCCACTAATATTCTTATTTTCATGCACAGTTGTTTTAAATTGTTCCCAGAAAGGGAGCCAATCTTTATACTCACCGGAAAATTTCCTAAGTCTGAGTTTTTGCAATTTTATGCAATTTTGTTTGTTCACTTGTGACGTCGTTGTATCGTTCCCTGTAGATGTGTTGGTAAATCGTTGAGTGTGTTTCTCTTGCAGCTTCGTCAAGCGACATTTAAGTCGGGAAATTATACTGACTGCCTTGTCGTCATAGTCCGAAACAGCTTCCATTTCTCGCTCGAAATCTTCGGGTTTCACGAATGGTCTCACAGCTATGTTGGCTAGATTTAAATTTTCTCTAGCAACCGTTATTCTATCCAAGAGGACAGTTATCTCTTCCTCTGCCCTTTCAAAAGTGGCCGAACAATCGAAATTTATTTGAGCCTCCGACGATTGTAAATATTCTGATCCAGTTTTCACCAATTTGGTAACTTTCCCACGATACGTGGACCGAGCTGCTGCACCCATTTTGAACAACTGAACCCCGTTTGATCGATTTTGCACTTTTTTAACTACCACGCGGATGTCGTTTTCTTAATTTTCCAAGAATTTCCAAGAATATCCCGGGTTTCGGCACCAATGTCGAAAAAGCTACAGCGGGAGCGAACTGAAAGGCCGCGTGGTTTCTATTTAATTCAAACTTCAACAGAGTTTATTAATTAGTTCGATAAGTACATCACAAACACACGATCCGTTTAATAGAAGATCCGAGATGAGACTGACTTAGCTTAACTTGTTTGAGACTGCCTTAGCATAACTCGTTTGAGACTGCCTCTCAATATTTTCTACAATCGCATAGACAACGTATATCGTCTCTAAAGCTTATCAAAGCAGAGAATAATTTATACGGGAAACTCGATCGTTTTGCGGAATAAGCCTCCGAAAGCAGAATCAAATTGGAATTGTTTTTGCGGGATGATTAAAATTGAAAAAATTTTTATTTATCTTGAAAATTTTTATTTGACAAAGTGGTTTCGAAAGCATGCACTGATTCTCATCATTCTCATTCCGCAAAACGATCGAGTTTCCAGTATCAATTATTCTCTGCTTCGATAAGCTTTAGAGATGATATACGTTGTCTATGCGATTATAGACAAGAAGGGAACCGTGATCACAAATCAATAACCTTTATAAGTAATCAATGTTTAAATATTCTCAATTCTAGAAATTTTTGGTTCCAAACATCTTTTGTTCCCTGTAACTTCCGACGAAATTATCGAATAAAATTGAAATCGATATAGTTATTTGATTTTGACGTGAGACAATTGGTGGAGGCTTTTAGCTGCAGTGCTGGTAAAGTGCTGCAAGCACTAAGCATTTTCTTTGTTTATGTTATGCTATGCTATTTTCAAAGTTTTGCAGTGTTTGGCTTTGATTGATCTTGAAATTCCTGAAATCTTTTCCACCCTATGTAGCCCAGTGAAATCCTACATAAAAAAGGCCAAACTTCGGAAAAATTAGGGGAAAGCTGAATTTTGGTGTGAACCTTGGTACTGGCGTGTTGAACAAAATGTCAAAAGTCCCCATCGATCCGAGTGCTGCGTTACTTTTTATACGGGGTCAAAGGTCACCAAAAATGACCTTTCCTAAATATCTCAGTAACGGTCACGTCTTCAGAAAAACAATGTATGACGAATTTGTAGCTTAAAAAATTTTGAACAAAAAGGATTATATAGCTTTTTCCCGTAATCATAACCGTTTTTGAGATATATTGATCTAAACATTTGCTACTAACAGCATCATCTTTCTCAAGGGCATGTTGATATTATCCGATTTTGATTACGACTTGGAATGTTTGTGAGTTTGTTTTTTTATGTTTAAGAGCCGCATAAAAAAAACAAGTAAACAAACTTATCTATCATACTCCAGGGTAGGTGGAAAAGGGTGCTCCGAAAAGTTACCACCACCCCCCGCCCCCCTTTGCCATATAACTTGTAGGGACGTCTGCTCGCTACTCTCTTTTTGGAAATAAACTGTATTGCTGCATCATTGGTATGGAATTTTCCACGAAAAAGCAGAACAAGACAACAACATTACAGGTGAAAATAGGTTTTGTAACATATCATGAACCTAGGAGTATGAAAAAGCCAGATAATATCATGGCATAATTCTGTAAACGCTCATTCTAGACATTATAGGGGCTCAACCCGCTGCAGATTATCCCCGAATAATGAGTTTTTTACCAATCCTGTGATGACTACGTAGCGCCAAAGGGACACGACACGTCTTGAAACCAATTTGCACCTGAAATTACTTGACCTTGCCCTGATCGTTCGTGGGATAAGACGGTATGGAAAAAAAACTAAAAAACCGGCTATTTCGGGATGTTTCATTTGCGGGGGTGGGTTGGGTGTGGGTAGGGTGTGGGTGTAGGGCTAGTCTCACGATGTCAATAATAGTCAATTAACAGGATAAAAAGTGATCCTACCTTGTTTAACAGTGGGCAAAGAGTAGGCAACGAGCCCATTTCTGAAGATTTGGGATGGATGCTCAGGGATACCATTTTATGGCAAAGGGGGAGGGGGAAACTTTCGGGAGTACACTTTTCCATCTACCCTGGAGTATTGTAGTTAAATTTATTAACATGTTTTTTTCATGCGCCTTTTAAACATAGAAAAACAAACTCACAAACATGCCAAGTCGTAATCAAAATCGGATAATATTTACATGCCCTGAGAAAGAGGATGCTGTTAGTAACAAATGTTTCGATCAATATATCTCAAAAACGGTTATGGTTACAGAAAAAAGTTATATAATCTTTTTTGTTGAAAATTTGTTAAGCTACAAATTTGTCATACATTGTTTTTCTGAATACGTAACCGTTATTGAGATATGTTGGAAAGGTCACTTTTGGTGACCTTTGACCCCGTATAAAAAGTGACGCAGCACTCGGATCGATGGGGACTTTTGACATTTTGTTCAACATGCCAGTGCCAAGGTTCACACCAAAATTCAGCTTTCCCCTAATTTTTCCGAAGCACCATGTTAGATTTCCCCGGACTATATGAGTTCAAAGTGATTTTACGCTCGAAACAGGCTGGATCACGTGTTGTAGAATATCCACTCAAAATCTACATATTCTTCTACTGTTCATCGAACACAAGTATTTCTAAAGATTTTACTAATGTACGAAGAGCAGTAGTATTCAAATCACTTTATCTGAAAATTCATATATCTTATTCATATACTATATATCACTTTATGTGAAAATTCATATATTTTCATACTTTACAAATAACTTTTGCAAAAACAAAGGTATCGAAATAAATTTCAAACGTGTTTTAAATGTGAATCGGATAATGTTTTGGAATTTTTTAACCACATGTGTGCACTAGGTGCCTTAAAAGAGATTGGAAAAGTTTGAAAGTTTTTAAATTCCAATAACTTTTGACAGAGCTATCAAATCATTATGAAACTTTCAAAACGTATTGGTACTATCTAGGTGTAAATGTGTGTTGCTTTAAATGAGCGTTTTGGTAATGAGCAAGGGCAGGTGCTGAAAGTGAAAACCTTCATATCATCGACTCTCCTGAAGAATTATCGCTTTTTGGAAAAAAAAACCACTCATATTTAAATCTTATGCTTTGTCTACATAGTCAAAGTAAAACATTTGAAATTTTACTACTTGCAAGAACGGTAACCCTTTCCCAATTTACTTATATTTTTAGCATCAAAAACTTCTGTTCACGGGAACCCACGGCCTGATAAGCAAACACAGTTGAAATTCACAGCATGTATTGGTAAATTCTCATTTAGTCATTTGATTTTAACCAAATTCATGCAGTTAGTGAAACCTTTTTTAGGCCACGTTTGATAGAAATTTGGTTAAAAAACTCGGTTGGAGCTGCTAGCTATGGAAGTTTTGTTGCCTTAAATTTTGAAAATTTGCTCAGGAAAATAAAGCTCTTTGCCCTTTACCTTCCAGTACAGTCATGGAATCATAACGAAATTAAAATGGCAAATTAAACTTCATGTAAGCATTATTCAGTAAAAGTTTAGTTGGAAAAACAACGATAGGGCTGCCAGCTATGGTTGTTTTTGTATTTTTTTGGCATATCTGTAGTAAGCGATTTGTTCATAGAATTTTCAAATCGTAGTGATCTTGTAGCGATAATAAACATCAAATATGAAGATCTAGAATATTTGAAAACTTTTGCGAATGGTTATCCTAAATTTTTTTGTATCCCTATAACTTCTAATGCAGTGATCGAATCAATACAAAATTCACAGAGCAGGTTGACTTCAACGTAGGGCAGATCTGACATATTTTTGGTTTCGGTGCCAGCAAAGAACTGCCAACACGAAACGTTTTTGTTATTTTCGTACCAATTAATGCTTGCATTAAGTATTCACATCGCGAACATTTGCAATGAAAATAAGTAAACAATGTTTAGATTTTCTTAGGTCTGCACATTTTTCGGATGGCAACCTCAAACGCTGTAACTTTCGATGAAGTCATCAAAATTTAATTGACTTAGGGACTATTATTACTAGGAGTATATTAGTTTTAAGTTAGAAAAGCAGCTAATGGTAGAATACACACTCAAAATCTGCAAAAATCCTCTACTATGCTTCGAACATTAGTGTTTCTAGCGGTTCTAATGCGCCAGGGTTTTATAAGATTGAATTGCATTTCCAGGGCGAAAATGTGTCTACATAACCGTTCATTAGAAATAGTCGTCAATTTCCTATCGATTGTCGATATTGTGTTCACGATGCACTGCTTGTTATAAAATTTTATGAGTGCGTTCACCAGCCCATCAAAACAACTTGCCATTCCAGTGAAGCTCTCAGCACTGGCTTTAGATTGTGATAGCTGTTTAGTTTTGATATCATTCTAATCTGCATTGAGGCTACCAATATGGCTGCTGATATTGTACATACATCGTCAATAAACTTTTTGTATTTTGCAATTAGAGCTTATAAAATGGTCAGAAAGGTAGTTGGAATAGCAATCTCTCGGTGCATCCTTACATGCTCCATGCATAAACTGACCATTTTTTTCTTAACTCAAAACGGGACATAGGTTTGTATACGTCAGTTAGCAGGTTTACATTGAAAATAAACACAACTTTTTAATTTTCGTTATTTAAAAAAAGAGTAACTTAATAGAATTAATGTTTACTATTTTTATATTTAGATTAATTCTAATTATTTTTATTATTACAAATTGTGAAAAATCAAATCAAACACAGGCTCACCGGCTTAGTAAAAATAATAAAGCAACATCCTCTGACAATAATTATTAAATTATGCAAATTTATCAAAATTAAATAATATTTTAATTATATTTATATTTCTCAGAGGAACAAATTTGTTTAATGAAGTTGGAGATGATTTTAAATAAGAATAAACTTCTTGGCATGTTTTTTTATATTGACCTTAGTTATCAACATCGCCTTCGGAACTGGAACCTTTAAGTGATTTTTTTCAGACGTCCACAATTTATTCATTAGAGAAAAAATTCTTTCTACTGGAGCATTTGTACCAGGTAGACATGAAATATATTCAATTAAAACACAAAAATTTTCTGATTGAAGATTGTTGGTGCGAAATTGTTTGAATAATTCCACCCAACGAGTTTCTATGGAAACTTTTAAATTAACCCATTCGGTTATATTTTGAGAAGTGACGTATCTTGAAATTAATGTAAATTCGTCAAATACTTCTGTATCTTTATTACGGTCAATATATCCCTTTTCAATCAATGCAACCAGTGCTCTTCGAATATCTTCCAATGCAGGTGCTTTTCTTAAATTTGCCGAATAAAATATCTCCATTTCTTTAGTAAGAAGGCAAGTCCACTGTTGCAAATATTCACGGCTTGTTTTATAAAAGTCTGTAGCCATACTTTTCACAAACTCTTCATCAATATTAGTGTCATTATCTTTTGGTTTCACAATTAAACTACGAACAATAAATGGAAGAAACTGCTTGATCTGTTTCTGAGCCAAATTGTCTTCTAATTAATTTTTTTCGCAGTTTCTATTGCCGACAAAGTCTGACCTTCAACCTTCAATTAAAACTTGGTGAAAACTTGCTGACTGAGCTTGTAAAAAATGAAGCCATAATTCTGATGTGGGATCTTCAAAAAAGTTTCTTAACAATTTGGGACATCTTTCAATGCTCAAAAAATAATCTTTCAACGGTTGGTTCATTTTGAAAACTCTTTCCAAGGCAGACATAAGTGCAAGCTATAGCCGAGCATTTGGTGATGTTCTATTTCAGCTTCAGCGCAAACCTCCTTTAGAGCTTCAACTCGAACTGTGTAAATATTTAAAAAATGAATATATTTTTACAATAATGCTTTCGTAATCTAAAGGTAAACCATCTGCAGCACATTTTATTGCATTGTGAATTACATGGGGTCCACATCCAATACCTATCAACGGTTTTTGCAGACATGATAGTAATTTTGCGAACCCATTGTTAATTCCTCGCCTACCTACACCCCCAAAAATTAGCATTGGCATTGTTGCCACAAAATGCCACGACTTTTTTTGTCAAATTATTATCTGTCAATACTTGGTGCAAGTAATCAACAATGATATCAGAAGTTTCACCTGGTTGGTCTTGAAGTTCTAAAATTTTTACATGCACACCTTCGTAAGGTTGAAAAAAGCGCACTACAAGATGATATATTTTCTTATTACCGTGGTTTGAAGCGTCGTTTAAAATTGCAATACAATTGGATTTATTGAGATCATCTTTTAATTCGTCGATCGCTGTACGCGCCAAAACATTTACTACAATAGCTTTTGTTTTCGTACGCGCGCATGCGAATTTCGAATCGAAACATGTTTGGATTAATTTCGACGCACAATCAGTGGAACGAAAACTGTGATTTTCTTGTACAGTGTGATCAGCCCAGACGCCTTCTGCCGCGGCAATATTTAAATCCTTTGAAGCTGCCGCATTTGAATTCTTGAAAAAATTCAACATTGAAGAACTGGAAGCACCAGTAGTACCACTATGAGAAACACTAAACTCTGTGCGACACTTTTTACATCTGACAACCGAAAGAGTATTTATTTGTTCAATAAATGGGTATTTTACTTGTAGGTTGACATTAAATGAACACATTTGCCTTTCGGCATAGCTAATTATAAGTTAAATTTTAAAACAACAGAATGCTTCAAATTAGTTACCAGTTTGCCACTCAGCTACTTCACGAATATTACACAAAAAATCAAAACAAAAACGAGAAGTCTGTATGCATGCGCGTGGCTAGCCCAATAAACAATACAAATTCTAAATTTTCCCTGCGTTACTAGGTAACCGATAGTGCGCATGGGCGGGGGTGCGGTCTCGAACCGCTCGTGTCTGACGAGCTCCATAATTTGAAATTTTTGCATGGTTTCGGAAAACGGGACTATTTTGCGTCCCGGAGCTTTATGCAGGGACAACGGGACAGGTGACCGAGAAAAGGGACAGTCCCGTTCAAAACGGGACGTATGGTCACTTTATCCATGCAGTTTGCGCTGGCAGAAACCTTCGCAGACAATCGACTTTGGTTTGTTGTCGAAGGCGGTGCATTTTTTCATCTCTATGGAAAAAAAAAGTTTTGGAAGAAGCAAGTATGCAGAATGAAAACTGATGTGTTATGCTTAGTTATGATAACGCTTTGATAACACGTAATCCTATGTGGGCGCAGAGTGCATAAAACTCAAGCAGGATTTTTACAAACTCTGATTGTCGATAACTTCTGACAAGAGAATCGATCGTTACGAAATTCATAGAACGGATTGACTTCTATCAAAAACAAGCAAGTGTGATTTTGGATGAATTTGTAGACAACTCTAAATAGTAGGCACGTGATGCAAATTCTTCAAATCATCTTGTCACCAGAAAGGTTTTAGCTTTTCGGAAAATAAGGCGAAAGATACATAAATTTAATGGCTGTTGTACTCTTTCAGCCTGAAATTTTTAAAATTCCACGTCACTCAAAGATTGTCACTCACGTCACTTGCTAACTCTTTGCCAAATTACCCATTTACACCTATTTTGTTTAATACACTTATTTTGTTTAAGAAATGGTCCAATAGAAGTTACTTGAAAATGTGGTTAACTTTGTGGCTGTAGTGCCATTTTAAAAAATGCTTAATTAAAAGATAGCTAGAACTTTGGTTGCAAAATGAGAATAAGTCGCAAAATCAGGACTGTCAACTACAATGATTTTGGTTTTTTCGCACTTATACCAATTACTGGTCATAACTAAAATATCTTTAAAATGTGTAAAAAGTACTTCAACTTATTTTATTCGAAATACCAATTTTGCTTTTAAAAGCTAGATATGTTTAAATTTTTTGACATATATCGAACTAACGAGGGCTATCTGCCATTTTGTCAAAGTCATTTGCTCAGACTAATAGTTTGCTGAGTCGTATCTGACATGTCCTAACTTTTTCATTGATGAGAGACAGTGCATAATTTTTCAACTTTAATCATTGCACAAAAACAATTCCATTTAATATCAGTGCTCTACATAAAATTGCAATTTCAATAATGTGAGAGATTGAAAATAAAAAAATGTTAACATGCAACTTGTTGGTTCTACGTTATAGCTGCCAGATTTAATGGATGCGTTAGTTTTAGTCGCCGGAATATTGGATGTTTAAGTATTCTTGTGGCCAGTTTGTTGGGATGATGAGCAATAGCTGCCATGTATCTCCCACTGCGGTTTTGGATTTATTTTGCAGTTGTCTTTGTGGCGTTTTGGAAGTACTACCGGGCTTCGATGATAGATTTAAATATTCGTAATTGGGTGTTCTGGATGATGTTAATGTTTTATAGGTGACCAAAATAACGAAGAATAGTTTATGATTACAAAGTGCAAATTTTGTCCCTTATTTATTCCCGTTCAACTTCCTCTTCTTCTCAGTATCCTCTTTTCAAACATATTCTTCATTAATTTTTTACATTTTCACTTAGTGGCTCTACACTGTATATATCAAATGAAATTTTGTGCTAGCCGAAACAGATCGAAGTATCCAGACGTTGGTCAAAGTTTTGCCTGAGCTTTTAAAACGAATATGTGACTTTCTCTCTAGTCTTCTCAAGAGTGGACTTATTTACTAATTTGAATGATAAAGGTAGCATTGGAATCACAATTGAAGAACTCTGAATTTTTAATTTGAAACGAGAGCGATAAAGACTCATTAGAACAATGTAACTATGAGGCGAGCTCATCTTTCAAGCAACAACATCAGACGATGGCATCATGTGTTGGTGTGAAATTATGTAAATATAGATCATACAATTAACTTTATCATTTTTTTCTCTTTTTTTGAGTACTCAAGAAAAAAGATTCAAGTGGAAAAGGTTAGCCTGAACTATAAATATTAGCCGACTAAGACTACCAAATGTACCTTATAAGTTATAAGGAATGGGAAAACATGCCATATCGCTTGTTTAATATAAGTGAATTTACATCAAGCACGTAAAATTGCGTTCACGTAACAAATACATATTACGGAAAATATTATTTATGATTATATAGATTATGCTAGAAAAACAACTCACATTACATCAACAAGGCATTCTTATACTGCCAAATAAAGCAAACATTATTTATACTTAACTGATTCAATATTTTCAACAATTTACCCTATTATCACAGATACTCATATTTTATTTTTATATATTTTCCATGAGTTCATTCTAAAAGATACATTTTTCTCTCCTCAAGAAGTTTGAATCCATTCAGGATCTTGTATATTTGTTTTCATTTATCCTAATCTTATTATCATCTAAGCTATTATAATGTTTTTGTTTCGCAGCTTTTTATTGTTGGATTTTCATTTGTGAGTTTATTATTAAATCAAATTGTCTTCCTTGTTCATTCCAGTGCTCATCTAAGTTGAAATTGAATATGACTTTTATACTAAGGTTAGTAAGCAGACTGTAAAAAAGAAACGTCTACAACAAACTTTTCGATTTCAAACCTCAGTAAAAATATATTTGAGTTTCAAATTAGATTTTGTAAGTAATTGGCAAGCGAAATGAAGACCTACATCGAAACAAGACATTCATTGTTGATGCTGAGATTAATTATATCAAGCACTCTCAAATATCAATATGAAATATTTTGTATTTTTTAAAACCATTTTTTTTATAATGAATAATTCGATTTCCACTTGTCAGTTAATTTTGAATTTTAATGAAAGTATGCCTATGTATATTCCATGTTTTGTTTTAAATACTATCTATTCTAACTGTGTTGCATGTATACCATTTCATACAAACACTTTTGATAAGCAACATATTTGAACAAATATAATCAAACAAAAGATTGTTTGGCGAGCGTTTAGGTAGAATTTATACAATAAAATGAAAAGTCGAAACCGTTTCCTTTATTTCTACCACTTTATTTTTCAAAAATCCGTATACTAGTATTTCGGCTATCACTTATAGCCTTCTTCAGCGAAGAAACATCGCTGAAGAAGGCTATAAGTGATAGCCGAAATACTAGTATACGGATTTTTGAAAAATAAAGTGGTAGAAATAAAGGAAACGGTTTCGACTTTTCATTTTATAACATATTTGAATTTGAAAGCTATTCAAATGAAATTCGAAACTCTATTTGGTTTTGTGATTTATCATGAAGTTTATAAACCATAAAAATTCAATCTTATCACGTCCCCCGAATTTATGGAATTTATATCAAACTTCGTTACTATTTGAATAGAGAAGACTGTTTGATTTGATTTGATTTGATTTGAAATCACGCATCAAAAACGCAATGAATATTGGCTTAGCATCCACAAATTCGTAGATGATAATGTTTGTTTGTTGTTAATTGCTGTTTCTCAGTACATACCAAAGTTAATCCAGTGGATCATACATCAGTTTCACAAGACTTCTGCCTCTTTTCCTTTTATCGTTCATTTTTCTCAATGTGCGGCCTTCATATTACCAACAAGCAGACCCGGCTGTGGCCATATTTTTGCCCGGCGCAGAACGTCATTTGGCGCCCTCTATGTTAAGACTTTCATTTTTGGACCATCTCTTTCACAACTGATAATTCTTAACAAATTTTGACTAGTACTTGCTAATACATATTTACCTGAGCGTTACTCAACATCAAATTTTTATAAAAAAAAACTAGACGTTTGCTCATTCGAGCAATGCAGCATAACACTTTTTCTCAAAATATTTCGTCTCAAGTATTCAATATGCAGAAATATTTTTCTTCACCAGTTTTCACCTCCGTAATGCTGTTGTTTTTTTTTTTAATATTTATAAGGAAATAAAATTATTTGTTTATTCAAACTAACAAAAAAAACTTTAAATATATATATATTAACATAAATTATATGGAAAACTTAGATTTTTATGCTGTAATAGCAAGAGTGAAATTCACTGAACTTATCCACTCTCAATCGCTTTCATGCACAAAAATTACACATTCTGTTGAGAGAAATTTTAGTTTTCTGAGAAGTCTTTATTTTATTTAGTGCAAAGCACAGCGTAGCAAGCTTTAATTTTTGCAAAGTCTTTAACTAAGCAATCACTATTTAATTCGAAGTTAAGACCATTTTCTTTCAATAGAATTACCAAATTTTTTAGCCTCTTTGGCGTCATCGTAGATTTCAAATATTTCTTTAAAAAAATGTAATTTTGTAAAATATCGTTCTCCCGCTATAACTGTAAAGAGTAGAGTCAACACTATTTTCAAAGATCTTCAATATATCTACTGAAAATGAATTCAAGCATGTCATTGGGAGAGTCGTGTTCCTTAGTTAGAGTTGAACGCATAGAAATTTCTTCCTAAAATTCCCACCGTTTAAATCAGAACATCCATGATATGTCAACGTTCCTTCAAGCTTTGAGCAATGCCAAAGTGTGATTTCATTTGGGTTAGTTTTAACCTTCCCCATCTGATACAACTTAATATTTCATTATAGTTTCATAGTTGCTCAAAGCATTCTGTCAAGGAAATAATAGCTTACTCCAAAGCATCAAAATAAAATTATAAATTAAACCTAATCAAGTATTAGTTGCGGCTCTCTTCATTTCGGATCCGCCTCAAATAATCTCCTAAAACTGAATTGAATCCTGCAACAGCTCCTACTAACTTGAGAAAATGGCTATTGTCAGGCTTATATAATGCGTCTGAGCCTCTTCTGGACGCTAAAGATTGCGAGGCTAGAAATTGCACGATAATCAATAAACGTTTTAGAGGATTTTTCCAGTGCTCAGTTTCCTTTAATATTTGATTTTCTAAAAAACAGTGTATGGTTTTCTCTGTCCTCAATTCTAGCTCTAATTCGCTTCATTACTTAAAACTCGTCAAGTGAACTACACTAGCTTTATGTTGCTTGATAGTTCCACTTAAATGGTCCCACTCCCTATAACCTATACTACAAAATGAATGACTACTTTTCTGAGTTGAAAATATAAAGCAACAAAACCATTTGCATTAAATATAAGCCAGTCATGGCCTAGCAGCTGTCTTGCAATTATTTCAACAATCTTTGGTAGAGCTGTGGACTAAATATCCTATTTTTAGTGACATTGAATCGAAGAAAATCGAATGTTTTGATTTGGACGGGGCCTTTCTGTAGAATAATTGTAATTATTTGCGCTATCAGTGTGGTCAATGAATAATGATCACCAAGCTCTGAATTAATTGAAAATTACACACCTGTCTTGACATCGGAACAGAAGAGCATGTACTAGAACTATTTGGCAGTCTATCATCCCATTTCGTAAAAAGGTTTCTCTCCCGAGTCCGTTAGTGAAGGGAAACGTTCATCTAACATTGTAATCGGCACTTTTGAAACACTATTCTAGTATAAATCCACAAATTCTATGGTTGATGAAGTGGTTGTCGCAAATTTTCTTAGTCATACTGCTACATTTTTTTAAAAATTGAACTAATAATAGAGTCAATATTGACAAACGAGCGCAGAAATTAATTTTCCAAAATAATTTAAGCTTAAAAACAATCTAACTCAAGTTAAAAAACTTTAGCATATAATTGAAATTCGGTACAATTCAAACAATTCATTTCAAACGTACTTCAGTTAAGTTTTGAAACTGAAAGTTTCACAATTTATTTTACTCCTCAAACTGAAAGTGTATTATTAGAAAATAATTTTCCTAACAAAACGAAAATATAAATCGGTAGATCGAGATTTTCAGGAAAACTAACAAAATATTGTGCTGGTAAAGTTTTACTTTTTAAATTTGTCGATGTAATTTTATTGTGAGAAAAAATGTTTTTACAAATCCGGGCTGATTGAGTTTTGTATACAACTAGGGAATGCTGAATTTATTTTTAGGAAAAAAATCTTGTTCAATCAATCTGGATAGGTTCAATTTAGTTATCGAATGTATAGATCTATTTATTGCGACTTCAAAATTCTTGCAAAAGCTTTGAAGCCAAGTCAGTAAAAAAACCCCAAATTTCAATTCGTAAATCAGCTTCCGCTTATAAATTGTCCTCACTATAAGCTCAAGAGCAGATTCCTGGAAAAATAATTTGGAATACTTCCGTACTTCAAACAGCAAAACAAGCAATCTTGAATTTATTAACCATAAAGCCAATCGCGCTTATTCGAAGACGGCGAAAATTTTCCATTCACCTCAAAATGAAAGCAACAGTAGGTACACGTGAAACGATCGACTTAATGAACATCTTCAAGCCACAACCTCATTTCCGATTCGGTGAGAGAAAATTTCAATTCCGGACACACAATGCAAATTACTGGATTAATCAATAATGTACAAGAACGAATAATTTGAGTGATGGTAGGCCAACGGTAGATGAAACTTAAGAGGAAGAAGCAAGTGAAGCAACAAATGAGCTTCTTATTTCTTAATCAGGATGTCAGAGAAAATTAGCATTTCATTAAAACGCCCCGTAAATAGATGAATTTTAGATTTAATTTGCGAAAATTGATTTATTTTCCACGAGTTGAGTTCGTTGTTGCTGGAGGTGGATATTGAAGAAAATAATGTTGTTGCGCTAATGAGATTTCAAATGAGTAGTTTGTTTAGGGCTTGGCTGTAATGTGGTTTTTGTTGGTGATTTGATGGATTTGTTTGAAAGTTTTATTAGCCTGTGGGTTTTTATTGAGTGTATTATAAAGAAACCAATTGGAAATATTTATTGAAATTAAAAAATAAACAATTTTTCACAGATCTGTTTTAATATGTTTGTTTTATTTTTATTCAGCAAGAAAACGGTGGCTAAAAACTGAAATTACTGAGTGAAATGAAAGGAGAATAAAGTAATTTCGAACAGGTACATATACTCGGATATATGAAGTATTTGTACTTTCTGCTTCAGGCATCTGTAACCTAATCATAGATCCCTCTAAATAATTTGTAATTGGCGGCCATCATAACCAGGCAGTGATTGTTAGTATTAGGGGTGTCTGAACTGATTTTCCAAGAAAATTATAAATTTGTATGTATCATGAGCTGGAAGCAATTGTGCCTTAATAGGGTTTAAAATTATGTGTCACGTAAAGTTATTTCGAACAGGTATGTACGGGTATCTAGGTATTCGTACTTTCTGGTTAAGCCACATGTAGCCCTCTAAATCATTTTTTATTGAATTTTAATTGGCGGTCATCATAGGCAGGCAGCACTGAAAATGAACAAAATATTCATTGCTGCCAATTGTTTAAAGATATTATTGTTCCACATCTATTCTTTTCGTTCATAAATATTTCTTGAAATATATCAAACATTAACGGGATCATCAGGTATGTTAACTGAAAAACCGGTGAATTCAATATTTCTTAGACTCCATTACTGGGAATTTATATTCTGCAATTCTGATATTTCTCTTAAGTTTGGAAAACATTGACAAAGCGCGATAATTGAAGGTTGTCTTTTCAAAACAACATTTTCAGGATCCATGAAACTGATACTGATATATTTGGTTTTTATAATTTTGATACTGATATATTTGGTCAATATAATTTTAACTGTGCGATTCGAATACTAAAATATAATCTTTCAGTCTATTTAACTAGGCATTCACTGCAAGCTCCAAAGTAAAGGTCATCCTATGGTAAAAATTACATTTCATTTAGAAATTTATCATCCTTTCTTTTGGTTTTCTCTAAGTAATGCCTTTGAATATAATTATTGAATATTATAAATATATATTTCCAAGTTAAGCCAAAATATATTTGGGGGTTCACTTTGAAAGAGCTTATTTAATTGTAGAATTTGACAAAGAGCTAGCCGCAGGCTGAGCTTTTCAAACTTTACCTTTTTGTTTGACATTTTGATTTGCGCTATGTGAAATTTTGAAAATTTTACTTAAACATTTAAAATATCAAAGTTTCAGAACAAGTTTGAAAAAATCTGGAAATTTTGAATAAAATCTGGGTGTCTGTAAAACGTTGTGAAAGTCTGGCAAATCCAGACTTAAATCTGGATCTGGCATCACTGCCTGAGACTAGCCCACAGACAGAGAATTTCGTTGCAGATATCACATATTGCAGATCTAGTTGTCGACGAGATCTCTCGTCTGTGGGCCGTTTTACGAACAAGGCAGAGAGCTACATTATGATTTTGTCATTGCAATATTCAACAGAAGAAGGAAGTAGTCGTTACTATTAGAGGTATACATTTTTCATTCTTATCAGAAAAAATATGATGTATTTTGAGCTTTCAAATTGCATAGCATAGTGAATAGTCTGAATTGGTGTGGGACGCGCACAAAATATTACAGGCTCAAATAGCGTGCTGGGTATTAAAATTTATTGTAGTTAATCGTTTGATAGAGTAAAGAGAGGCTTCCAAGTTTTTTTATGGCACTGCAATACATTTTTTTGGAAGTCTTAACGGCAAGTAAGTATTTGGAGGAAAACTAACGATGAGACTTTGTGGTGTTTTGGAAATCACATTCAAATTTTATCATTTTATTTGCAAAATTATTCCAAGTATAATCAAAACATTGAAGTTGTCTTTTAGTTTCATTTTATTGAATACTGAGTCTTTATTTTACTTGGTTGAAAATAAATTATAAATCCAAAACAAATAATACAAATATTTCTATGGATATTCGTTCTTTTAAATAATAATGATAGCATGTTTTCTAATAATTAAAATATTGCATGATGTGTTACTCCGATAAGTGCGGAATGAATATTTTTTCAGATTTCTCTTGGTGCTATTTAACTAAATATTTTTCTTAAACCTTCCAATATCTACACATGCAAGTAAAAAGCTATCAAACTACACGAATGAACCAAACTTGAAGTTTACTATTCTGCGTATTTTTATCAACACTTACATCGTTCTCCTTCTATTTTTCAAGTTCTTTGTTTATTTTATCCTATGTATTATTGTTTGTTACAGAGACTTAAAAAGACTATCCGATTGCTGGGCAAATATCCGATTGCTGGGCAAATAATAAAAAAAATCTTTTAAATTGGCGAAAAGCTTTTGAATAGTTCTCCATAGCGTCTCTTTTACGGGAAGGCCAAAAACTCTCATGGCAATTACATTTTTTTGAACATTTTTGTACAGGTAATCAAAATATTGATAGGTGTGTACGCTGTTTTTTCTGGTATGAATATTCACAATCTAATGAATACGAAATCCAATGAAAAAACCACCCTATTAGCCTTCCATAATGCTAACTAATATTTAGTAGATTCTTTTTGCAGTACGGCAGCAGATTACGAAACACAAATCAATTCAAAATGTTGATTTGCCATATGAGTCAATAATTCAAGGAATAAGTGTCCATAAGTTTTCTTGCATCTTCTTTCTTGGGCAACGTTTGTGTGAGGAGTGACTCGTGTAAAAGTTAAAACTTTATCAAGTTAAAACCAATCGAAAATTAAATTAATTAAAACCATCTGCTATTGATACACTCAGAAAAACTTCACCATTTAAAATTTAATAGAAACAAATTTAAATATTATTATACAAATGTTATTTTCATAGCATAATTTTCATCATTGAATGTAAAACAAAGCATTTTGTGCAAAACAAGACCACTTTGATACAGCGTTATTGCAATGAAGGCAGATTATTTGAATTAAAAAGAAACGTATATGACGCCAAATCATATTTGATAAGATTTGATTCATATCTATTTTTACAGGCTTTTATCCTTTGCAGCCCAAATATGAATTAAATTAAAACTCGAGTCACCCTTCTGGTAATTTTGTTTAAATGTTACGTGTCAAATTCTGAAGTGAAGAAAAAAATTCTTAAGTCATATTCAGTCTAAGGAATATAACGTTTCATTATGTGTACTACAAAAACATAGTTTGAAGAGCAGCCTTTAAATATCATTTACAAATGATAAAAATTATTTTATTTAACTCCTTTCAATGCACTTTATTCTCGCTAGATCCATGAAAATCCGTCAAATACAAGCCAGAGCCGTTAGTATGTAAACGCGCCTATTGTTTCCTCTAACTCCCAAAGCAGCTGATATGGGTATTCAGTTCATGTCAATTAACCTGCTTATACACACGCTAGGTTTGATCGGTAAACTAGTCACACAATACCCATACTTGCGGGGGTGAAATGCTGTGCTATATATATATATATATATATATATATATATATATATATATATATATATATATATATATATATATATATATATATATATATATATATATATATATATATATATATATATGTATATATATATATATATATATATATATATATATATATATATATATATATATATATATATATGTATATATATATATATATATATATATATATATATATATATATATATATATATATATATATATATATTTATATATATATATATATATATATATATATATATATATATATATTAATTATATATATTTATATATATATATATATATATATATATATATATATATATATTAATTATATATATTTATATATATATATATATATATATATATATATATATATATATATATATATTATATATATATATATGTCAGGATGCGGAGGTGGATGGTGGACCGGTAAAATAAAACCATCGCTTATTGTATAATAAAGAAAAAATAAAACTTTATTTTCTGACGCGAACCGTCTTCACTAGACAACGGACGTTCTTCGACTCCCCTCATAAACTATCCTATTACTTATTACTAATGCCGTTCCTCGCCGTTGCCAGATTTCTGACAGCACGGCCTTTCCTGACTTGAAAGCGCCTCGATTTCCATTTCATCATCTTCCTCGATTACTGACTCATCAAGATCAGGGCTAAGACTGCACCACGGCTTTATTTTCTCACTGGTATACACGGAGGCGAAGCGGCGTTGTTTACCCTGAACATCATCTAGATCTTCAATTACGTATCGATCATGGCGTAGAAGCTTTGTGACGACGTAAGTGCCCCCATATTTTGGCTCCAATTTGCGCGATTCCCCGGTTGCGGCAGGTACGTTTTCTATTACGACGAGATCTCCTTCACTATAGGTATACGGCTTTTTATGCTTGTCATCGTAACTCTTTTTCCATCGCTGGCGCTCCTTTTTAATTCTATCGGCAGCTTCGTGACGAATGTCAGTGATATTCATCTCGGTAATTATATCGGTATCAGTATTGAGAGCTTGTATTAACTTATTAGTGGTAACGTCTCGTAGTCGGAAATCAAAAACTATTTGATTAGGTGCGAATCGAGTAGTTGAGTTTTCCTGGGAATTAAGTGACCACAGTTGACTTGGTAACAGCTTATCCCAGTCAGTGCGGGTCTGTGATGAACATCGCAGGAAAGAATTGATTGATTGATTAATTCTTTCGATTTGGCCATTAGCCCGCGGTGTTCGAACGGCGACCTTAACGTGTTCGATATCATACTGCTGACAGAAGTTCTCAAAATCGCGAGAAGTATAGGCGGTGCCTCGGTCTGTAACAATTCGACGGAGCAACCCAAAGTATGCGGTGATGTCGTTTAGCATAGTCAGTACTGCCTTCGAACTCGTATCCCGGACAGCACGAACCATCGTATATTTGCTGAAAGAATCGGTTATTCCAATGATATAAGCGTTACCTCGTTTACTTCTTGGAAACGGTCCAACGTGATCGATGTGTAGCACTCTAAAAGGAACAGGTTCAACTTCGGCAACATGGAGTCTTCCCTCGGGTTTTCCAGCTATGACTTTGTTGTAACAGCAGTCCACGCATGAGGCAATGTAGAACTTCACGTAACGACACATATTCGGGAACCAAAACAATTCACTTATACGAGTGATTGTTTTCTCCAGACCAAAGTGACCGACATCGTCATGACAACTCCTGACAATACGCCATCGAACACCCGATGGTACAACAAATTTGAAATTCTCCTGCACGCGACGCAGCAATCTGCCTTTCTTCAAAACGTAGTCTCTTCGTATCTGCTTAGATTGTTTTGATAACTTATGGTTGGATAAAATCTCGATTATTTCGTTGAGTTTGGGGTTCTGGCGCTGCATAGTGATTAACTAATAACATTGATCAACTTCAACTACCAAAACATTTTCCGCTACGGTATCAGGCTCTTGTGACGGTTCATTTGGTTGTCGGCTTAGGGCGTCAGCATGTTGCATTCGGTTTCCAGAACGGTGCACAACCTCAAAATCGTACTCCTGCAGTTTGAGCCACCAACGTGCAACTCTAGAGTTTAGAGGTGTAGCCAATTTAGTTGTTGTTATGGCTGCACAGTCAGTAACGACTCGGAAATGTTTTCCCAATAAATAAAATCGAAATCTGTTCAACGATTCAACAACAGCCAAAACCTCCAACTCGTGGCTGTGATACTTCTTTTCGGTGTCGGTACAGTGTCGGCTAAAGTAGAATATTGGCTTCAAATCTCCCTGTTCAGTCGATAGCATGAGGATTCCTGCCAATCCTGTAGTACTTGCGTCGGAATGGACTTCGTGGTCACGTTTTGGATCATATAAGGCAAGTAAGGGTCCACAACAGAGTAAATCTTTTAAGCGTTTGAACGATGCATCGGTTTGCTCACTCCATTTGAATAGTCTGGCTTCCTTTGTTTTAAGTAAATTTGTTAGTGGTCTTGAAACACTGGAGTAATCTTTGACGAATTTTCGGAAGAATCCCGTCAGACCTAGGAATCTCCGAACGTCGGTGACATTTTTCGGTTTCGGGAAATTTTTAATGGCGTCAATTTTGATGGTTCCCGGTTTAATTCCATCAGCGCTAATATGATGGCCCAAAAACGTAAGCTCTTCGGCAAAAAATTTACACTTTGACGTCCTCAGTGTAAGTCCGGCTTCCTTCAGAAGTGCTAAGAATTCGGTTAATATTGTTAAACCTTCGGTAACGGTGACACTTGCAATGATGACTTCGTCCATATAGCTAATATCCTTTTTCGATTGCATTTTTGCGACTAATTTCATCACCATTTCTTGGACTATCATCGGTGCATTAATTAGTCCGAATGGCATTACATTGTATTCAAAATGTCCGTGATGAGTGATGAAAGCGGTGTATTGGCGTGACTCCTCTTCGAGTGGTATTTGATAATACCCGGACAACATATCAAATGTTGTGAAGAATTTACTTCCGGCAATTTGGGATAATTGCTCTTCGACGATCGGCATTGGGTACGGTTTCATCTCGGTTATGGCGTTGATTGCTCTAAAGTCAATGCAGAGACGATCTTCTCCATTTTGTTTTTGCACAAGCACAATGGGCGAGGAATATATTGAGTTGTTTTTTCTGATGATTCCGTTCGCAAGAAGATCAGAAACGATTTTTTCAACCTTTTCACGTTTCGCGAAAGGAATGCGATATGGTCGAGATTGAACCGGTTTACTTGATTTCAACCTTATTTGCATTGTCTTCGTTTCGCATCTTCCGATCTCTGATATCTCTTCAGCGAAGCAGTCACGAAAATCCTCGGCTATTTTTTTTAGATATCTGTTCATCTTCAAATTGTGGAAGCGGCTTGACTTTAGGCAATCTTACATCAATTTTCTCAATCCGGCACTCTCCAGGCTCGATTACTACTCTTTTTGAGTCTCCGCATAAAACGCCCAGTCCCAGTAACAATGTATTTGGGATCAATTCATCGTCGACGACGTACAGATCGGAATTTATTACATATGTGTCGAGCTCAAGGCATGCATTGATTTTCTTTGTACAAATGAATTTTTCTCCGGAAAATCCTTTTAGTGACACAGGCAAACAATCGATCTGGTCAATGGCTTTTGATCGTTGGACAAACGATCGTTGACTACCTGTATCTATAAAAGCGTCTGTGGCTTAACCATTCAAAAGAACCGTTTTTTCCACTTTGGTCGGTGACGCTGTAGTGTCTACGATCTGGCGGATGTTCTTCTCGGTACCTGTGCTATTATTTTTCGATGGACAACTGTCGGCAGAGTGTCCAGATTTATTGCACGTAGCACATCTCGGTTGGCGTTGTTATATATATATATATATATATATATATATATATATATATATATATATATATATTTATATATATATATATATATATATATTTATATATATATATATATATATATATATATATATATATATATATATATATATATATATATATATATATATATATATATATTTATATATATATATATATATATATATATATATATATATATATATATATATATATATATATATATATATATATATCTCAGGATGCAGGGGTGGATGGTGGACCGATAAAATAAAACCATCGCTTATTGTATATTAAAGAAAAAATAAAACTTTATTTTCTGACGCGAACCGTCTTCACTAGACAACGGACGTTCTTCGACTCCCCTCATAAACTATCCTATTACTTATTACTTATGCCGTTCCTCGAGACGTTGCCAGATTTCTGACATATATATATATATATATATATATATATATATATATATATATATATATATATATATATATATATATAAATATATATATATATATATATATATATATATATATATATATATATATATATATATATATATATATACATACATAAATATATCATCAAAAAAATTCAGTGACTATTTCTCGGGAACGCGCCATTCGATTCAGCTGAAACTTTCAGGATACATTGATGTATATGCACAATAGGTCCAGGTCTCACTAAATGTCAATTATTTTAAACCCTTTTGTGCCAGCGGCCATTTTAGTGATATTTTTAATATACCTATGATTCCGTACATAATTAATTTTTCCAAAAATATAGTTGACGAAATGAATTGCGAATGTGTTTTAAATGCGAATCAGATAAAATTTTGGCATTTTATAACCCCATGTGTGCGCTAGGTGCCTAAAAAGAGAACGGGAAAATTTGAAAATTTTTAAATTGCGATAACTTTTGACAGAGCTATTCAATCATTACGAAATTTTCAGGACATATTGGTATTATTTAATTGTTAATCTGTGTATCTTTCAATGAGCATTTTGGCAACCCTGTAGCTTGGATATGCGCTGAAAGTGAAAACCTCTAAATCATCGTCTCTCTTGAAAAATGCCGCTTCTTCAAAAAAAAGCCACTCATATGTAAATCTTATGCTTTGTTTACATTGCCATAGATGCTATATTTTTAGCATCAAAAACTTCTGTTCACGGAAACTCACGATCCGATAAGCAAAATTAGTTGAAATTTACAGAATGTATTGGTCTTAAATAGGACCAGGTCTGAGAGAAGTGATTTTAAATTGCGGGTGATTGTGTACCAGTGGTGCCATATTGAAAATTCACTAAAAAAGATAGCTGCTTTTAGCCCTATACATTCTTATTCAGTCGTTCGATTTTAAAAAAATTCACACATTAGCTGAACCTTACTTGAAACCACGTTTGGTAGAAATTTGGTTAAAAAGTTCGGTTGGAGCTGCCAGCTATGATAATTTTCGTGCCTTAAATTTTGAAAATTCGATAAGGAAAATAAAGCTCTTTGCCCATATAGCTTCCAGTACAGTCATTCAAATTCATATGGCAAATTAATCTTATTTTAGGCAATATTTAATAGAAATTTTAGTTCAATACAATGATAGGGTTGCCAGGTATGGTTATTTTTGTATTTTTTTGGCAGACCATTAGTAAGCGATTTTAGAATAGAATTTGCAAATCGTAGTGATCTTATAGTGAAAATAAACACCAAATATTAAGATCTAGAAAATTTGAAAACTTTTGCGAAAGGTAACCCTAAATTTCTTTGCATCCCTATAACTTCCAATGCAGTCATCAGATCAATACGAAATTCGCAGGGCAGGTTGACTTCAACGTATGACAGATGCGACATATTTTCGGCTTCAGTGCTAGTTAAGGGCTGCTAGTACTAGGCCGTTTTGTTATTTTCGTTCCAATAAATGCTTCCATTATTTTTTTTCATCGCAAACATTTGCAATGAAAATAAGTAAACATTGTTTAGATTTTCTAAGCTCTGGACATTTTTCGGATGGCAGCTCCAAACACCTTTCTACCGCAGTAACTTTGAATGAAGTCACCGAAATTAAAATTAGCTTAGATTCAATTATTACTTAGGATGTATTAGTTTTAAGTAGGAAAAGTAAGTAGTAGTAGAATACACACTCAAAATCTCCACAAATCCTTTACTGTTCTTCGAATATTAGTATTTCTAGCGGTTCTGATGCGCTAGGGTTCTTTTTATTATATGCAACTTAAGACTTCGAATAAATTTCAAACAAAATAGAGAAAAAATTAAGTATCGAATATGTATATACATACTTAATTGTCATCTGAAATTGAAATATATATGCATATATTGAAATAAATATGCATTCTATGCATACATTCTAATGACATGTACTCTGATTACACGTCATAAAAATTGTCGCGTAATTTTGTTTTAAATTTAATGCAATTCATATCACATTCCGAGATTGTTTTAAATACTTCTGTCATGTCGAGGAACTCACTACCATGTACATACATATGTTCAGATCATGATCAAGTACACATTATTTATCGATCGCTAGAGCGAATAGTATTAAAATGTAATAGTATTTTTTCTTAATTTTGGATTGGTGGTTGCAGTTCTCTGCAATTGCACTATTCTAGTTACTAGTGCTTGTTAAGCTCAAACTCAAAAATGCCTGAGTTAATGTTGACATACTTTTACATAATACTGTAAAAATGCAATACTAGCTCTAAACTTTCCTAGCTCATTCTCTCATACATGTATACATGCATCTCTGATTACTATATTACTAAATAGTGATTTCTTGTAAATGAGTCAGTCGCACTTAATACACCACTTGAGTTAGACACGCTGGCGTTTTATTTAGTGCAATCAGGAGCAAATCCCAATAGTTAACAACATTGTTGCCTGTGTACCAACATAAATCATATTTCACTCCATCAGTACCAGACATAACGATAAACATCGATAAATGACTTTTCGAACTATCTACATAAGTTCGGAACGTGTATCCTATCTCAGTATGGAAAAAGCCTATGATAACTACTGATAAGAAACTTTTAGAAGCCAAGTCTCAAACAGATTCTTATAGGGCGGAAAATGTCGAGAATAGCCTAGAAGCATGCAATCACATCGGTTGCGAAATTAAAATTACATTATCAGCTGTAATTTTAATTGTGTACGAAAAAAAACTATTTCGTATAAAAGTATCTTTAATCGTAGTAAGCGAACTGCTTTATTTCGTAAACGCAGAGAATATCGAATCAACGATTCGTGTTTCCAGCAGAAAAGACAAACAAAGTATTAACTTTGACTCAAAAAAATCACATTCCAGAGTAATTTAAATTCTAGTGAGGTAAATAAGCAAGACATTACCAGTTACTATTAAAAGGCCAATAACGTCTTATTAGACCAAACTTAACAGCTGAATAATAACTGAACTTAATAGTTATACTACTTTGTGATATCCACTTAATTTCAATCAGCTAACCTTATCCACAAAACTTCAAAAAATAGCATCACTCCAAAATTCGGTTGGAATTCAAACTGAACGATGACAAAAATTTGCGATCCTGAGCACTTCCATTAGGTTTGTTGTTCAGAGCTCCTTTACGGAACCGATTCACATATAACATACGTAGATTCAATCGTTTCGAAATGCAAAATCAAAATCAAAATCTCTGCAACAGAACAAGAAAGGAAGAGCCTGAGCTGTATGTGAAACATGAGCGATTTCCAAAAACCAATTTGCATGTTAATTTAAACGTAAATTGTTTTGCAATGAATTCATTCATTGACCCGTACTCAAACATTTTGCCAAAGCCCGATGTCGTTTTTGGCGATGACAAAGAATGGCGCAAAAGGGTGTTTTCTGACACTTTTGGGATTGATGGTAGCAAAGAGCATGTTGTTCAATTATCTAGAGCTTGAATACATACCAACTTCTTTCGTAACTGACTGGAGTGTGTAGTAACTAATAAATATGTAAGTATGACATTATTAATGTGCATAAGCGACGATAATAATGACTGAAATATTTATCGATAGTAAGCCACTGATTTTTGTAAAGACAATATGAATTTTGGTTTGTTGAAGTGATTAAATAATTTGGAAGCAAATGAGTGGGATGTTTTGTATGTAGTATTTATCAAATATAAAAGAGTTTGAAAATCGTTTTGATCAAATTTCAAATAAATGCAGAGTAAACCTATCATGAAGCCATAAATCGAAAGTAATTCTGGTGTTGAAATCGTTTGCATGTTTTCATATTCTGCGAGAATATATTGCTTTTCAGCACTTAATAAACAATCAATTTTTTTAAATCTAATGAATAACTAATTTTTATTTACGATCATAGCACCCAAAATAACTTATCTTTATTTGCGATCATCTACGATAAAACACAGCAAAGTAAAGCAAATAGCTTCCGAATTTAGATTGTTTGAAAATCATCCCGTAAAATCATCATCCACGCCATGCAGATGCAGCACACGACTCTCTGGGAGCTAATTCTGCAATAAAGTTCAACTTCTACGACATATATTGCAATGCAAGCAAAATATCCCCTCTCGCTGGTAAAACTCTTTCTAGTGAATCCTAAATACCATGAAAACGGCGTTCGTGATGGTAGGAAGCCTATACTAATGAGTGCGATGGATAAATGTGGCGTAACAACAAAAGAAAATACTAATCAGTTTTGTTTTTTTTTAGCATGAATTTTAATTGGTTCAACGGGTAGAAATATTCAATTTCCTTGCAGTCACGCGAAACAATTGTATTTTCAGTAGCAGAGTAAATGTCCTACATTCGAAATCAATTTTCCGTTGTGATCACAATGATTCCACCTTAATTTATGGTTCAAAATGTTTTCTCAATTACTACACATATACGAATACTTCCGGTGATAACAATAAATCTTCGTGTGGGAAATCATTGGCATTTTCAATATTGTCACTCATAAATTCCCCTAATGAAAATTTACGACCGCATTTCAAACTAGCACCAATTCCAAACTTGATACCCAGGGAAGCAACTCTGCTACCCTAAACGTAGAAGTCATTGTCTGTGAAATTTGATTAAAACATAAACCTTTTCTGCCGACAATAGAAGCACCTGTCTGTCGTACTGGAGCAAAACTCTCGTACGACGGAAGAATGTAAATGAGCAAAGGATGATGCGAAATGAAGGTAAATTTACTCACCTATTGATATGAGGCAAACGAGCCTGATATATTCGAGCCCTTTAATCTTACTTGACGTTGATCGATATTATTACTCGCGTTGGTAGCGTGCTACCAAATTTACTTACAGGTAAGATGGTAATGACTGGGAAAGTGATAAGTCAAACAGCTGGGAAAGTTGAGCTTCTTTTGTGGGTGTCAATGTTCAATAAGATAGTTTCAACCACTTCGGAATTAATATGGTTTTGAAGAGCACCATATACTATATACTATTTCGCATTGTATGGCTATTATGATTATATATTTGGAGCTCAAATACACATTTAAACAAATATCCAGTCACAACCCCTGAGTAAAAAATCAAAATTAAATATTTGATAAAGAGCTCAAAACTTCAAAACGTTTGCTTTAATTTAAATTTCACGAAACACATGAGTATTCTAATTTGCCTGAGCTTTTTCCATCCATTTTTTCTCTTTGTTGGCCCAAAATATAGCACTGAACGTACATTATCAATTACCAGCAACCCACTACTCTTTTGCTACTGAATCCTTATAATTTTCCCGAAATAATTTTAGTTGTACATTTTAGTCGAACTTACAACGAATGTTAGACCGTTGCACCGTGTAGTGCAATTTATTCATTGTGACATCCGGACACCATAAAACTCACGGTTTGCTCAAAACTAAAATTGTTCTTTGGTGCTTTTGTTGTAGCTACATGTTTCAAGAAGAAGGAATGAAATGTGACCTTTTTTTTCTGATGTTGTACAAGAAGTAACGTTTAATGTTCAAGGACGGATGTATGTAGAGGATTAGAAGTACCCTTGGACGATTCCATTCGCAAATTAAGTAGTCAGTTCTGCAAAATAAATATTACAATTAAACTAGGTTTGTTACTAACACAAAATACATTATACAATACAGTAAAACCTGCTAATCGGGATAATGTATGATCGGACCATCTGAACGATTAAATCATAACATGACCGCAAAAAAAATCTTTAGAAGAAAATTCACTCTGTAATCGAGGCACCTCTAGAACCGTGGACCAGATTAGATAGACAAGATTTTCCAGTAGTGCTTGCTAATAGGACCAAACTGTTTTTCGACCAACAGGAACAAGTATAAAAAACTGAGCTTTCCAGAAAAATATTAACAGTCGTAGGTCAAATGAATTCTCCAAATTTATTCTGCATATAACAAAATTTAATATGTAGAATTTGGTATGACACAGGCGGCTTTAATTTTAGTGGTGTTCTGATAATAATAAAATATTGATTTATTTGAGCATTGCTGTGTTATTTTCCTTAATTAGCAGGTATGTATGCAGTTTATTGATAATTATGCCGTAAATATGTCAACATTTTTTCAAGCAACATCAAAAACTGAAAACTAAAGTATGAACCCGAAATACAGCGAACTAAGTGCTCGTAAGAAGTTGGAAGTAATACTATGTAATTGCTTAGCCAAAGAAAAATTACTGATTGTTTTAAAACAAATAAGAAACAGATGCAACGTATTAAAAAAAATCCAAGCGGCTGAGAGAAATCGGCTGAAAATAAATTTGTTAAATATACTACCAGATAGTTAAATTTTTGTAGCAATTATTCTTAAAGGCACGCTCGAATAAATGCCCAACATCCGGCCCGATACTTCAAATAAAGCCTCTTTAACCCCTACAAATTAAGAACAATATGATTTCAAAGGAACTAATAGTTTGAACCCTGTTACTAGAGCACATTTTGTGGCGAAGGGGCTGATGTTGATTTTGACAGAGCTCAGGAGATCCAGTCACAACTAAGAAAGTTCTGTTCTGAATGGCTATCATGCTTCGAATATTAATAATTTACATTAGACAGGATAATTTTTTAGAACAACATCACAAAAATAACTATGCTTAAAAAAACGTTCAAAGGAATGCATGAGAGCTGTAGTGCTGTCTAGTCGAAGTGGTAAAAAGAAAGATTTGCTGGCTAAAGAAAAAATCAAAGGACCAGCATCGTTCGGCAAAATGGAGATTAAGTGAAGTTTGAGCATAGCTTAGCGAGCTAGTGCAAAATCATGGATGACGAGTGCTATTTTTACTGAATAGATGCACACACTTCAAATTGAAATGCAGAAACAAGACTGAACAATCATAATCTCTCTTGATAATGTAAGTTTCCACAGCATTGATACTATGGATTATATATATATATATATATATATATATATATATATATATATATATATATATATATATATATATATATATATATACATATATATATATATATATATATATATATATATATATATATATATATATATATATATATATATATATACTATATATATATATATATATATATATATACACTCGTGCTCATACAATTAAGCCACTGAGTTTCTTAAAATTAAATTGGAGAAAAAATGACTGTTAGCATGATACAACATAAACCAAACACCGTAATTCTTTTTATTGATGCATTTATAAAGTGGACAACAAAAATAAGCCTTTTATTCAGATAATTATTATAAAAAAAATAAATTTCAAATTTTAATGCTCCTTCAATGCTGCTCATATAATTAAGCCATCTACGAAAAATACATTTAAAAATCAATTAAATTGTTTTAATTGTGGATTAAATGTATTTACCTGTTAATAACGGGTTGGATATCCTTTATTTTTGATAACTGCGGCACATCGTCTCTGCATTGAGGACACTAATGTCTTACAAACGGAGGGTGGAATTCTACTCCATTCCTCTTTAATAATTTCGAGCAATTTTTGCTTGTTCTTTGGTTTTTTGGCAGCAACAGACTTTTTAATTATTCCCCATAAATTTTCTATGGGGTTTAAGTCCAGGCTCTGAGGTGGCCAATCCAAAACATTTATTTTTTCATCTCCCAACCACGATTTTACGACTCGCGAAGTGTGCTTCGGATCGTTATCATGTTGGAAGATCCATTTCAAAGGCAAATTATCCACAAAATCTCCTATTAAATTTCGATTTAATATAGTTTTGTACATTTCTCCTGTCATTTTGCCATTTATCTCTTCGAGCGGGCCGACGCCGGACGCAGGAAAACAACCCCACACCATGACTGATCCACCACCGTGTTTCACAGTTTTTTTTTTGTATCTAGGATTTAACTCTGTACACTGGGGACGTCTAACGTATGGCTTACCATCATTGCCGAAGAGGTTGAACTTCACCTCATCACTCCAGAGTACTAAATCCCAGAATTTTTGGTGTTTTTTTAAATGTTCTCGGCTAAACTTCAAAGGTTTTTTTAAATTTTTTTTTGTTACATTTGGTTTCCTTCTGGCGATGCGTCCATTTAGATTATTTTCCGCCAGACGTCTTCGGACGGTTTGCGACGACACTTTGACATCATGAAACGCTTCCATTTGAGCTCGTATTTCTGAAGATGTTAAGAACGGATCAGCCTTACTCAAACGCACAAGTTTTCTGTCTTCAGCCACAGTTGTTTTTCGTGTCTTGTGTCTCGGCATTTTTTCAAAATGCTTGTTTTTTTTATAATATATTATAGCATTTTTTACTTTTCCACGGGAAACATTCAAAATTCTTGTTACCTCGGCGATTGACTTGTTTTTTTCGTATAAGTTCCATATGACCCTTCGCTCCGATGGAGTACAGCTTTTGTTTTTACCCATTTGTTTTATTTTTTGGTGTCAAATATCTGTATCGTTTAATAAATAATAACAAATTTTAATAAGTACATATTTTTTACTAATTCGGAACACCAATTATCACTCACTTCCTCTAAATTCAAATATTTGCACTGGCTTAATTATATGAGCAGCTGTAAATACAATTTTGAGACACAAATTGCATTTACTAGAAATGTGGAGGCATAGAAACTCGTGTTGTTTTGCTGATCTGCCAACATAACAGTACATCAAAATCAGAAACAAACGAGGATCAAATACAATGCTTGATTTACAAGCTACAACGAAAACAAACACAGACATCGTAAGTGGCTTAATTGTATGAGCACGAGTGTATATACATATATATATATATATGTATATATATATATATATATAAATATATATATATATATATATATATATATATATATCTATTTATATATATATATATATATATATATATATATATATATATATATATATATATATATATAAATGTATATATATATAGATATATATATATATATATATATATGTATATATATATATATATATATATATATATATATATATATATATATATATATATATATATATATATATATATATAAATATATATATATATATATATATATATATATATATATATATATATAAATATATATATGCATATATATATACATATATATATATTATATATATATATATATATATAAATATATATATATATATATATATATATATCAGCAAAATGATTAAGGGAGATAATCTCTGGAGTGGCCGATCCGATTGACCTGACCGGTTCATGAAATTCAGATATCTTAAGTCTTTTGGCGGCGGCGAGCGTTTTAGTGGACTTTGATGTACTACTATATTTGCAAGCAGTGTAAATTTTTGTTAAAAAGAAAGTATTGGAAATGAAAACTTATTATGTTCTTAGCTTGTTTATGATAAATACATGAACATTTTGAGCCGTGTGTGGGTGCTCAGTGCCTAAAAGTAGGCAACGATTTTTTTCAAATTTTGATTTGTCATTACTTCTGACAAAAACATTGGATCATCGTGAAATTCACAGAGCGTATTGACGTTGGCTAAAATTTAACACACATGGATTTCCAAGATGGTGCAGGTAACACTGTAGCTACGGCTTTTGATCATCATGTCAAATTGACATTTTTTAAATTCTGATTTGCACAAGAACGGCAACCCATCACCAAATTACCTCTATTTGCACTCGAAAGTTCTGTTCACGAGAACTGACGGCCGGGTTATCCGATCATAGTGAAATTTACATGACATCTTAGTATTAGTTACGACCAGGTCCGAAAGAAGTGATTTTGAAATGCAGGCAACCCTGTGGCAGTGGTACCCTCTTGAAAAATCACTGAGGAAAAAAAAACATTTTTTGGCCTATAACTTCCGATTCAGCTATCAGATTTAAACAATATTCACACAGTACTTGGATCTTATTGTATGTAACATTTGATGAAAATTTGGCTGAAAAATTAAAATACAGCTGCCAGCTATGGTGATTTTCGTCTCATAAATCTTGCAAATTTGCTCAGCAAATTAAGCTTTTTCACCTATAACTTCCGGTCCAGTGTAGAAATCAAAACGAAGTTCATGGAGCAAATGGAATTTAATGTGAGATAAATGTCGTAGGAGTTTCGTAAAAAAACCACAAAAGGGCTGCCAGCTATGACCATTTGTGTAATTTTGTGGAATTTTTTTACTGAGCAATTATGTCATTAGATTTGCAAACGGGAATGATCATGCAATGAAAATTAACAACAAATATTAACGTTTTAAAAATTTGAAAAGTTTTGAGGGTGGTAACCCTAAAATTCTTTTCACCCGTATACCTTCCAGCGCAGTGATTCAATCGAAACGAAATTTACTGGTTGGGTTTAACTTAACGTGAAGCAGCTCTGGTATATATTTTGCTCTGCTGCTGACACAGGGTAACCAGTATTAGCCATTTTCGTAAATATTGCACCAACAGATGCTTGAAATTACATATTTATATGCAAAGCATTTGCGATAAAAATAAGAAACCCATTTTTAAATTTTCCGAGTTTTGAACATTTTTCGGATGGCAGCCTCAAACAACGTTTAACCGCTGAAACTTTCGATGAAATCCTTCGATGAGAACGAAATTCAAAGGAAATGTTGATTTAAGTATGAGCTTGTTACGATAAACTTATTACTGCTTCGTTGGGAAAGTGTTGTCAGCACTGAACATTTTCATCATTTGTGTTATAGTTGAGTTTTGTTGCTTGGGATAAGGAATGGCTGATATGGTTCTACAAAAAAATGTATTACGTCTTTTCACACTTTTTTGTCACTCAAAGACAATTTCTTCGAAAATTAGTTTTCTAGCGGTTCTAATGCGCTAGACTTTTTTTCACCTAATTTCACTTTTTATTTACTACTCTTATTTCAGGTGATTATACAAATTATCGGATATATATGATGAACTGTATACTGTGTGCTCTACAAAATGCTAAGCATAGTTTAGACCTAACAAATTCGGTATATATTTTTAAAGCTCTCTGATCGTTGCTATCAGCTTCGAATAAAGCACCTCTACATACAATTTAAAAGTGTTTTTGAAAATGTGGGTTCTCTGGATATGGGAGGAATATGGACTACTCTATTGGAACCTGGAACGTGCAAACCCTGTACAAGTGAAATAAAAGAAATTAAAAATGGCTTAATATGAAAAACCTAATTATTTGCATAACTTGCACTTTTCTGAGCTAAAAATAGGCAAAGTTAACCTTACTTCTCGTCATTTTTTAATTTATCCTCATCTTCAAATTCATCCTCCTCTTCTTCGTCATCAAACCCATCATCGCTCTTTAAATAGCCAAGTGAAATAAAAGAGGTAGATTAAGTCTGCCTCTTTGTTTTTTTAGAGTCGGTTACTCAAATTCATTATGGGAATGTATCCGTTCAGCAGAGTGGCAAAGTAGGTAGGCAAGATAAACTAAAAAATCAAGAAAAAGTGAGTGTTGCTTATCACCATGCATAACTTGATAGCCAACAACAGGAGGGCTTTATCAAAGCCCTCCTGGAACAGGTCACTCACTACAAAATAAACATTCTCGCTGTCCAGAAAACGAAACTGTTTGGTGCCGAGATTATGGACTAGATCGTACCCAATCTTCAAAAGCGGGAAATCAATTAGAAGTCACGAATTTGGAGTGGCCTTCATCGTGGACAAAAAAATGAAACCGCTAGTAATCGACTTCAAGCCTGTCAACGAAAGATTGTGTGCGATCCGCATTTGTGCAAAGTTTTTTAACGTTTGGCTCAACAACGTTCATGCCCCTACTGAAGATAAGGATGAGGCAGTGAAAGATAATTTATATAACCTTCTGGAAAGGTTATATGATTCTCTGCCATCAAATGATGTTGAAATCCGGAACCACTGGCCAATTTAGTCTTCACGACCTATGCAACGACAATGAACAACGACTGGTCGACTTTGCGAGTAGCAGAAATCTCGTCGTAAGCTCCACGTGCTTCCCGCATAGTGACATCCATAAAAGGACATGGGCATCCCCCGACGACCACATTTTTAATCAGATTGATCATATTCTTATTCAGAAAAAGTGAGCCTCCAGTATTTTAGATGTGCGAACCTTCCGTGGAGCCAACTGCGACTCCGACCACTACTTAGTCAAGACTCGATATCGATGTCGAATATCACTGTCGTATGAAGCCAGAGCAAGCTCAAGAGGCAAGTTCGATGTTGACAAGCTTCGAAACAAGACGATGGAAGCCAAATATAGATCTGCTCTGGAAATGGAACTAGCTTCCACGCCTAACACCACGTCTATCAACGATGTTTGGACTACTATCAAAAGCGCAGTGAACGCAGCAGCCGAAAAAGTGGTGGGATACACAGCCGGGCAACGCAGAAATGAATGGTTCGACGAGGAATGTCAAGCCGCGTTGGACGAAAAGAATGCGGCCTACAAAATCCACATTGAACGACCGACTAGAGCCAAGAAAGAAAAATATGACGATCTTCGGAGAGTAGCTAATAGAATAATTAGACGTAAGAAACGGAAACATTTTGACAGCATGCTGAATAACATGAATGACAACTTTATGGCTAACAACACTCGACAAGCGTACAAAGTAGTGAGACACTTAAAGCGAGGCTTTGAACTAGCCTATGTAGGGCTGCCGATGGAAGCATCATAAGTGGCTCAGAACAGTTGAAGGAAAGATGGGCGTCCTATTTCCAGCAATTACTGAACGGAAATGTCCCCGCACCCGACGAATCACCATCATTAATTGGCACATACCTTGACAGTGTCTCATCTCACCTTCCTACACTAGATGAAGTCCGACAGGCCATGGACCGCTTGAGACCCAACAAAGCACCGGGCATCGATGGTATCCCCGCGGAGCTCCTGAAGACAGGCAGAATTTCCGTTTTAAGGGCAATCCATGGATTGGTGACAAGCATCTGGCAACAAGAAACGATGCTGGATGAGTGGCTGAGTGGAGAAACTGCTATGCGAAAACTACAGGGGCATATCACTACTTTGTACGCCGTACAAGCTCTTGACAAACATTTTAGAGTTAAGGATTTCCCATCACGCTGAGAAAATTCTGGGTGAATATCAAGGTGGCTTCAGACGTGGAAGATCGACAACTGATCAAATATTTACGATCAAACAAATTTTGAAAAAATGCTGGAAATTCAACATTGATGTCCATCAAATATTCGTCGACTTCAAACAAGCGTACGATAGCATCAACCGAACTGCATTATATAACATCATGCTGCAGTTCGGAATCCCAGCAAAGTTGGTACGACTGGTGAAACTCCACGTCACGGACTCCACGTCACAAGTGCTGATCCAGAATAATATGACCAACTCGTTTTCGACAAATACAGGGCTAAAACAAGGGGATGGATTATATAACTTAGCGCTTGAGTACGTCATCAGAAAAATCCCCGTTGACATGAGAGGAACTTTATTATTTAAGACGACACAGCTAGTAGCTTACGCTGATGACATCAATATTATGTCACGTTCGTTCAACGACGCCAAGGAAGTATTTGTAGCTCTAGACGAAACCGCCAAGGAAGTTGGTCTTCAAATTAACGAACAAAAAACTAAAGCTATGACTCAATCAAGGAAAAGGACGCCAATAAGACAAAATATAACAATAGGGGACTATAACCTTGAAAATGTAGACAACTTCGTGTACCTAGGGACGAACCTCTCGAAGGATGGGAATGAGCTTGACAAAATCAAACGACGAATTCAATTAGCCAATAAGACATTCTTTTCGGTGTTTCCCACTTTAAAATCTCGATGCGTGCACAGAAATACGAAGCTCCGCATCTATCAAACAATTATTAGACCTGTGCTATGCTACGGAAGTGAAACCTGGACGCTGTCTCAGGCATCTGAAAAAGCCTTAAATACGTTCGAGAGAAGGGTATTGCGAAGGATCCTCGGTCCAATACGGAAAGAAGATGGATGGCGAATTCGATACAACAACGAGCTGTATACCATGTATGATGAGCCGGAAGTCTCTACCGTCATACGACTCCAAAAACTACAATGGGTCAGCCACGTCGAACGAATGAGCGACAATCGAATCCCCAAACGATCTCTCAAGGGGCGAGCGAGCGGAGCCAGGCCAGTCGGTAAGCCGCGCAAGCGATGGCAGGATTCGATAGATGCTGACAGCAGGTCACTTTTGGGAGCACCGAACTGGAGGACGCGGTCACTGAACCGAAACGCATGGAGGCGAATTATTAAGGAGGCTAAGGCTCGATTCGGGCTGTAGTGCCCCGATGATGATGAAACCACCTCCTTTTTGTACAATACGCTCTAATTGCCTTTTTGTTCTTCTTCTTCTTTCACTTCTACTTCGATATTCACTGTAGCTATTCGATTTTCTCTCGAATTGTTACTTTTGATCGATCAACGAACTATTCGATATTCGCGGAAACTTATATATAATTTATCAACGAAGACCCTACCGTCTGCGCCACTTGCGTTTGTTGAACCGACGGACGATAAAAAACAAGAATATTGCATTATAATAATAATCTCCATTCGCAAAATTACTGACTTAACTCATTTACATATACCATATATACTCATAATCTTTAAGTTATCCTGTACTGCATATTATTGATGTTAAGCATCCAATATTAGAATCATTTATTGCAACCGCTTCTAACCATTTTATCAATGTTTAAGCGTTAGCGTAATTTCACCGAAAAATAAGTCTTCTTAAAGTCCTAGTCCTGGTAAATTATTTTCTTTACCATACAAATCAACATATTCCGAAAATCGACCATCTTGCATCTAAGTATCAGCGCTGAAGTCCATTACTGAAGAAAGAAGCGGTCAAAATATTCGAAAAATGTTCATGCTCTCTGAGGAAACGTACTAGCTTAAGATATGAATTTAGGTTTCGCATCTCATTTCTAAACTATACACATCAACTGTCTGACAGAATGTATCCCCATATTTTTCGCTATAACACCCAATCTCATGCTCATTCTCCAATAAAGTTAATTTCTAATTTCATACATCAAATCAATCTCTTATATACTTTTTGTTTATGGATTATTTTTCATAATCTATTTTCTCCTGCCAGACTTACGTTTTCCTCAGTAAAATACGTTCATTTTTGGTTCCTTTTTCAATCCTTTTCATTCAAACCATCCCTTTCATCATTCTTTCATATAAAACTCCTCTCTATATAAGCTTAAAATCATTCGTTCATTCTTTGAATGTGTGGCAAACCCTTTCATTTTCAACAAGCTGGATGTCTCCTTATGCCTGAAATTCGACGAGTTGCTCATGAATCGAGACTAACAGGTTTTCGTCGTTAGTTAAGGATCGGTTCATTGGGTTTTTCATAGAGCTTTTCTTCATATTTTCAAGGTTTCCATAAATTTCGAGGTCACCGTCCGAAAAGTCATGTCAAATAAAGATGTGCGAAGATTTATGGTAATTTGCTGTGAAATTGATTCGAGCTGTATAATTTCGAAGAGGGAATCTTTAAAAGTTGATAAAAAAATTTGTTTGATGGAATGAATGGTTTTGGGAAAAAAGTTGTGTATTTTTTTTTTGTATTGAATGTAATCAAATCGACATTCAACTTACATTTTGTTGAAAGCATTTGATTTTTTTCTTTGCAACTTATACTTTATGTAGAGAATTTTTCAATTTCAAAATTTATCAACCATGAATATGACGTAGACCATAAGTTAATGTCAGAAATGATATTGGAATTCAAAAATGAGTTTTTAGTAAATTAATTAATTAAAGTTTATTTGATTAACGATATCGGAGAATTTTTGTTTAAAAAGTAAAGACTTTGGATTTTGCTCATATTGTACATAACGGTGCTTCTAAAAGATATGAACGTAGATATTCATTTTTTTTTGCTATGAGATTTACTTGCCAAGCTATGAGCTTCTGAATAATTGACGAAACTGATGAAAGGTTTTTGTGGAAGCCGATTCTGAGATTCGAAAAAAAAATCTGAAAAACATTAAACATAATGATTGGTATAGAAAATACTCAATGAATGGAAATGACGTGTTTCGCTTCAGGACACTCACTATACATGAACATTGTTGCAAACAAATATTCTGCTCCAACAAATAACTTTACTTCAGTACAAATTAACAACTAATTTGATCAAACTCAGTGTCAAACGGCACTTCGTATGCATACAGCATACAAAGATTTGCCCATATACTAACCTTGCTCATCATCGACGTAACAATATCTGATTATCTTTAGATTTAGACAAGAGCCCATTATAATGAAAACTTCCTTGTAATTACGAGAAATTGACAGGACAACCATATACGTATGTGGTTGATTGAAATTTAATTAGGTTATTGTTTGAAGGCGTTTGCCTGTTCTCTATGTGATATTGACCTGATATGTAAATTGGTGGAATTATTTTATAATCAGTTTAATTGGTATTGTAATTGTTAGGTGGTGCTCAAAGTGTCTTTGAGATAGAATATTTCAAATATTTGGTTTCCAGGAAGTTATAATCAACAAAGCAGTTTGATGGCCGAAAAGAGTTTCTCTTCCTTTCCGAGCAGTCGTTAGTGAATGGTGAATGAACTAACGAATTTGCATAAAATCAAATACATTTTATAATTTTATAAAAACGTAACGTAAGTATGGGAATTATGTATGCGTGGAGTGTCTTACGAAACAAGATACTAATGTCTAGGGCTCGTTTTCGTCGAACACGAAGGAAACCAGGCAGACTGATTCTCAAAGAAAGACCATTTTATTTTTCGTTGGTGTATCTAAAGCTCTTGCATGACCACTGCAGAAAGCAAACCATAGTGGCTGAAAGGACAATCCAAAAGAGCAGTTTTCAATGCAAACGTATTTGTAACATTTTTACTGAAAAAAATGTATCTGCACATGCAATTTATGCAGAGAATACATGTAAAAAAGGAAATTCTAATTCGATAGCGTGTGAGCTCATATTTAAAAAGTCTAGCGCATCAGAACCGCTAGAAAACTAATATTCGAAGAAATTCTCTTTGAGTGACAAAAAAATGTGGAAAGACGTAATACACTTTTTTGTAGAATCATATCAACCATTCCTTACCTCAAGCAACAAAACTCAACTATAACACAAATGTTGAAAATGTTCAGTGCTGGCAACACTTTCCCAACGAAGCAGCAATAAGTTTACCATAACAAGCTCATACTCAAACCAACTTATCCTTTGAATTTCGTTCTCATCGGAGGATTTCGTCGAAAGTGTCAGCGGTTAAACGTTGTCTGAGGCTGCCATCCGAAAAATGTTCAAAACTCGGAAAATTTAAAAATTGATTCCTTATTTTTATTGCAAATGCTTTGCATATGAGAACGTAATTTGAAGCATCTGTTGGTGCAATATTAGCGGAAATGGCCAATGCTGGTTACCCTGTGTCAGCAGCAGAGCAAAATATATACCAAATCTGCTTCACGTTAAGTTAAACCCAACCAGTAAATTTCGTTTCGATTGAATCACTGCGCTGGAAGGTAAACGGGTGAAAAGAATTTTAGGGTTACACCCCTAAAAACTTTTCAAATTTTTAAAATGTAAATATGTGTTGTTAATTTTCATTGCAGGATGATTCCCAATTGCAAATCTAATGACATAATCGCTCAGTAAAGAAATTCCACAAAATTACAAAAATGCCCAAAGCTGGCAGCATCTTTATCAATTATTCATGATTTTTGTACAAAAGTCCTACGACATTTACTTCACATTAAGGTTCATTTACTACACGAACTTCGTTTTGATTTCTATACTGGACCGGAAGTTATAGGGAAAAAAGCTTTATTTTGCTGAGCAAATTTGCAAGACTTAGGAGACAAAAACCACCATAGCTGATAGCCCTATTCTAATTTTTCAACCAAATTTTCAATAAATGTTACGTAAAGTAAGGTCCAAGTACTTTGTGAATTTTGTTAAAATCTGATGGCTGATTCGGAAGCTATAGACAAAAAGCTGCTTTTTTCTCAGTGATTTTTGAAGATGGTACGACTACCACAGGGTTGCCCGCATTTCAAAATCACTTCTTTCAGATCTGGTCCTAGCTAATACCAACATGTCCTGTAAATTTCATTATGATCGGATAATCCGGTCGTCAGTTCTCGGGGACCGGACCTTTGAGTGCCGAAAATAGAGGTAATTTTGTGTGGGTTGCCGATCTTGTGCAAATCGGAATTCAAGAAATTTCAATTTGACATAATGGACAAAGGTTAAAATTTATCAATGATTTGAATTTTTGTCAAAAAGCAAAAACATTTCAGGAGGGTCAATGATTTGAAGGATTTTTTTTCAGGAGCCTTCCGTAGCTACAAGGCCACCTGCACTTTCTTGAAAATCCACTTGTGTTAAATCTTAGCCAACGTACATACGCTCTGTGAATTTCGCGATGATCCAATGATTTTGTCAGAAGTAATGACAAATCAAAATTTGAAAAAATTCTTGCCTACTTTTAGGCATTTAGCACCCACACACGGCTCAAAAGACAAGCTTTGAACACAATTAGTTTTCATTCCCAATACTTTATTTTAACAAAACTTTAGACTGCTTTGAAATATAGGAGTACTTCAAAATTCACTGAAACGCTGGCCGCCGCCAAAAGATTTAGGATATCTGAATTCGAGAAAGTTATGGGCCTACCTATTATATATATCTACGTTCTCCGAAAAATTCAACTCAATTGGATCGGCCACTCCAGAGATTATCTCCCTTAATCATTTTGCTGATATATATATATATATATATATATATATACATATATATATATATATATATATATATATATATATATATATATATATATATATATATATATATATATATATATATTTATATATATATATATATATATATATATATATATATATATATATATATATATTTATATATATATATATATATATATATATATATATATATATATATATATATATATATATATATATATATATATATGTATATATATATATATATATATATATATATATATATATATATATATATATATATATATATATATTTATATATATATATATGTATATATATATATATATATATATATATATATATATATATATATATATATATATAAATATGAATTTTCGGCGAAACGAATGTAATACGATATCTCGCCAACATGGACCAATTTTTGGAAGCGAGTATAGAAATATGGGCATCCATACCTGTGGGCTGTGGAGAGATGCAGCAGACTTAAAATCACAATGCCAGATTGTCTACAAAAAGCTATGAAGCAGAAGGGTTTTCCAACACTTTGTTGGTATGTTTTTTTATTTACTGTTTTTATTTGGTTAAATATTTGCATAAATAAATGTACTTTGAAAATACTTTCAATGAGTTTCTACTTACGTGTCTGATCCAAGTCTTTATCGTCCTGTCGCCCTATTAGAGATGACATCGACTACAGCTCTATCTTCCTCAATCGCTATTAAAGCAGGTAAACAACGAACTTAAACTAAATGAGCTATATCCAAGGATTTTTAGCCAAATTTGTTTTCTTCTAGTAAGCTACAAATAGTTCTTAATATATGTCCGCAGCTTTGAATGGCTCAATTGCGGTTTCTATTATTTTTTCCAACCTCAAATACAGTAAGTACAACTACTGTAAATACTCACTCAACCAATCAACCTAACCAAGCCAATTCTCCTTACACCCATCACATGCTACTTTCCAAATGCATTGAAAAAATGCTGCAAATTTTCCCACAATACCTATCGAATTACACAGGCTACCACCGACTGACATTCATTCTAACCGCTAATCTAGACACATTGAACGAACTCTGGCTGATAGTATCCGTAGTTGATGGGCACAGATAAGGCAACCAGTTCGTACTTGTGTACTCCAATAAAAGAGATTGTCGAGGATTATAGATTTCTATTTTCATATTTCAATAAACACGAGTGTTTACTAAGTGAGAGCCATTGAAATTATTTTGAATCGATGATTTTTATTGGAATGAATCGCTTCAGGTTTACGAAACAGAGGACGTGAGGTGGCTTGCCATGATGTTGGAAAACTTGCCTAATAGAGTTTCGATAAATCCATAAACTACATATTAGTTATGCAAGAGCTGATTATGAAAAGTCCTGCATAACACATAACTTTGCACGTCTGAGATTTACTTGATATCATTAAGAACAATTACAATAGGTTCCATTTCCAATTTGTAGCATTCATTAATGATGATATCATCTGACAAGCTGGAAATCTTGTGTCACACAGTCTCCGTTTTACACAATATTTGCACGAATGAGTATAATATCATGTTCGAAAGGAAGAGTCCCACATATCGTATCATACACTCGAAACAGTCATCCTATTTTCGTAGCTTCTACCAAGAATATGCCTGAATACTACACGTGTGCTACCATCAGTCAAGTGATTGTATCGATCAATGTCAGACAAGATTAAGGGCTCAAATGTTTCAAGTCCTTTGAAAATCAATAGATTGGTAAATTCACAGTAAGCTCTGCATCGCATATTTCCGATGGTCATACTACCTGAAACGATCATACTTCTTCAAATACTTACACGGACTAAAATGACTTCATTATTAGCGATTACAGATGAAATATTGTGTGAATAACAAATGAAATTTACAGAAAATAAAGTTTCTTCTCGCCAAAGCAGCCGTGTGTTATGTGAGGTTGAAAAATTTTGCTACTGGCTTGAAATGCGGTAGTAAATTTTAATTTGAGAGAACCCTGTTAGGAAAAATGAAGGGTAACTGAAAAATTATATTAAGATAATATAAATATAAAAATGCAAATTTCTCTCGCTTTTATATATATATATATATATATATATATATATATATTTGCCTGCTACTCTACTAAATTTTTCGGATCTTTCAATTAGTCTATGCATACTTTCTGAAAAAATGTTTTGTCTTTGTCGGAATGGTAAGCTGAAACTGCGTCCATCAATAACTCATTGTTTGAAAACGTTTTCCCACGAAGTGTTGTTTCAATTTCAAAAACACATAATAATCGCTGGGAGCCAAAATAGGGATGTATGGTGGGTGATCCAAAATATTGAAACCCAGTTTATGCCAGGCAGCCAACGCAATATGGTTTTTGTGAATAGTCGCGTTGTTGTGCAAAAAGAGGAGATCTTTGACTATTTTGCCTCCTCTTTGTTTTTTGATGGATTTATTCAAACGCTCTAGAACTAAGATGTAGCACTTTTTGGCTATAAAGACGCCTTTATTTTGCAAAACGAAACATGATATCTCCTGAGTCCCACAAATAGTCACCATTGCTGCATCATCGTACTGTAACATCTTGAACTTCTTTGGTGATGGTGTGACATTTTTTTGTCGCTGCATATAGTGTCTTGTTTGGACTCAGGCTCATAATGATGAATTTGAATCTAGCCTCCAGTGACGATTTCACTAAACACAGTATTATTTTTTGCACTACTGCAGATCAAAAATGCGCAACAGCACTCCACCTTAAGTTGACCTTATAAGCATGACTATAGTTATGCCAAGATGATCGCGAAAAATATTTCAAATGGTTGCATCTGGTACTTTCGTTTTTCGAGCTGTTAATTCTTTAGATTAGCATATTTTGGCATAAATTTTCGACATTTTGAACCATTTCTGGAGCGATAATTTCCATTGGTCGTCCTAATCTTGATTTGTCTTCGAGTGAGTTCTTTTTTAAAAAAGATCATGGCACTTGTAAATAATGATTTTACCTAGACAAGAGATCTCAAAGACGGATGCTTACTCTTTCGTTATAGTTTAAGCTGAATCGCCTTGCTTGGCTAGGTTTTTTTTTTAGCAGAATTTCTTCCACATTGAGTTGTTTGGTCGATAATATCCAAAAAAAAACTAAAGGCTCGATTGAAATAAAACTTACTATTTATACTTAGCATGAGTTTCTAAACTCAGTACGTTTCATTACAATGCCCTCATTAATGACTTGCGTACTGATTCCGCCAACTTAATGACCCAGCCTTTTATATCACGATTCTGATTACTTCGGATTTCGTAAAGTTAAAAAATGCTTCCGATTGCGCAAGAAATTGAATTATCAAAGAAGAAGGAACTTCATTAAGCGTTCCATTGTTGTACAAAAACCAAACAAAACTACATATTGAAACTTTTAACCATTTAAAAGTATTGTTTTCTTTGAGAAAAATTCAGTTTGGTGAGAATTTTATTGAAATCTAGTGACTGAATCGGAATATATAAGGCAAAAGCAGTTTTTTTTATGTAATTCATGTAATACAAAAAATATACATGTGTTATTTTTGATAAATGTGTGGGCAACCAAGCAGCTACTGCTGGTATGTAAGCTGACCACCTTCAAATCAACAACTCTTCTGAAAACTTTTTGCTTCTTAGAATGAGATACAAATTTTTAAGTTTTTGAAGCCTGTAAAGTGAAATTTTTTGTATATTTTATCGTTATTTCTTTAGTTACATATATTATTACTAAATATTTAAATAGTGATAACCTTTTGGTGCCAATAAATAACATATACTACTATTTCAAAAATATAAATATATTTGCGGGTGGTAGCCCTAGTTTTTGTACCCCTATAACTTCCAATACAATTTTTGAGCCGACCAAAAACACAATATGTGCGCAGGCCTTAATGTGAAGCATATTGAATATATTTTTGGCTTTGGAGGAATTTTTGTTGTTTTCGTACCAACAGATGCTAACATGAGATATTCATATAAAAAATGTACAATAAAAATAAGAAACCTATGTTTAAATTTTCGAAGTTCTGGAAACTTTTCTGATGGCAACGTAAAAAACCTTTTTATTTCTGTCACTTTTGCTGAAATTATAGTGTCAAGTAACATGTGTGGTGGAATGTGCTCTCACAATCTGCACGATTTCTCTATTTTTCTTTGAACAATAATGTTTCTGGCAATTCCTGTACGTTCGAGTTTTTTAAATATATTTATTTGGCCATATCCGATAAAGCGTCTAGAGCTCACTTCTGTAGCATACAACAAGTCTAATGATTGTTTTTTAGATGCAGAGCTTCGTTTTTCCTGTGTAAGCATCGAGATTTTAGAGACTCGTTAAATTCATCGTTTCATATTGCGAAGTTAATTCCCATCTTTCGAGAGGTTTATTCCTAATAGCAAGAATCTTTCTACGTTATTAAAAATATAGTCTTTTATACAGCTTTTTCGTCGTGTTCCTCGATTTAATTTTAAACTAATTTTCGAGGAAAGAATATTAGTGAATAAATCACTTTTTAGTATCTTGATCGGAATAAAACTTCCGTAGTACATGTCACGCCACCGCCTTCGAAAAAGGTATAAGTTTTTAGCATGGAAAAATATGTTTTCTTTAAACTGATATGTATGAAAATAATATCACTGTTTCCGAGCAAAAAAGCATCCAGGCAAATAAAAAGTCACTATTTTTTATGAAAAGCACGTATGTTTTAAAACATGAATGTTCTCATAACCTTAAGATTTAGAATAATCTCTAAATATGAAAACGCAAAATATTTTTTTCTTGGATGATTTTTTTTTTGGATTTTTATTTAATTAAGAAAAAGTATCATTAAAGTGCTATTATAAAACATAAAAAAAATCAAAATTCCTAATCGCTTGCAGGACTGTTTTTTGGTAAATATGCTCATGTTTTTGAAAAGGCGTCCCTCTTTTACGTCTATGTGAGAATGTAATAGCTTTATCCTATGCATTCACCCCGAAAAAAAGTGAAAGTAAGATTTATGGCTCTCATGGAATTGGTGTCATATTTCGATTTGAGCTTTTCTACTAGCAGTAATAGAAAAATCGATTCTGAATCACAAGAAACATATAAATCATGATTAGCACTGATTTATATTCGCTTCTTTCTACTCGAGTTTGGTTTGGTTAAGAATGCGAAAATAGATGACTTGCTGATATTACTTGATAATCGAATTTATGGCTTGGTATGTCGGCATAAATTACTGAAAAAAGAAAAAAAGAGTAGAATTTTGAAGTATTGCTTGCAAAAAAAAATAGTTCAATTTTATCAAAAATTATTTCGTAGGTAAAAAAGTTTTGAACAAACCGACTTAAAAATTATATGAACAAGTTCCACATAGGAAGAAACCTTCACAATGTTTGCCGCAGTAGGTCAGATGTTATGTGAAGAAAGTTGAATAAAGTGCAATGGATGGTAGTTTCAAATTGTGACGGCTGGTTTTTTAAAAGTTTTACTTGCTAATCAACAAAATGAGCACCAATTAAATATTAGGTAAAAAATTAAAGAATAAATGATTCATATTTCAATATTGTATCTGCCTTACAAATATTTGAAACCACATTCCCTGGAGCTATTTTGCTTGCTAGTATAAGCAAAGTCAATTATCAAAGCAAATAGGGAAACTATGAATTTTTTTACTGATATATATATATATATATATATATATATATATATATATATATATATATATATATATTTCATCGAAAAAATTCCTTGACTATTTCTCTGGAACGCGCCATCCGATTAAGCTGAAACTTTCAGGATAAATTTTTGTATATTCAGAATTGGTCCAAATTTGACCAAATGTTAATTATCTTTAACTCTTTGGAGATATTTTAGGTGTGCCTATTATTCGATCAAAAATAGTTTTCGAAAAAACTAAGTTTGGAAAATGAGCTTCAAACGTGTTTTTAAAACAGACTTGATAAACTTTGGGAAATTTTTAACCGTTTGTATCCGCTTGTTGCCTAAAATAAGATCGGGAAAATTTTAAACTTTTTGAATTGTGTTAATTTTTTGACAGAGCTATTAGATCCATACAAAACTTACAGAGCATATTAATGTTACAAAGTTGTACTTGTGTAATTTTGTATGAACGCGCTGGAAACTGTGTAGCTACGGCGCTAAAAGAGAAAACCTTCAAACCATCGAGTGTCCTGAAATATTTTTGCTTTTAAGGAAAAAAGGCAACTCATATACAAATTCTATGGTTTGTCTAAACAGTCAAAGCAAAACTTTGAAAATTCTTTGTTGGACAAGAACGGCAACCTTTCCTCAATTTACCTCTATTTTTAGCATCAAAAACTTCCGTTCACAGGAACTCACGAAACAATAATCAGATACAGTTGAAATTTACTAAATGTGTTGGTCTTGTGTTGGACCAGGTCAAATAGAAGCCATTTTGAAGTTCGGGCATTTCTGTGCTACTAGTGACATCTTGAAAAATCTCTTAGAAAAATAGCTACTTTTGGGCCTATAAATTCTGATTGAGTCTCCAGACTTTGGCTTAATTCACACAGCAGCTGAACCTTACTCTAAACCACGTTTGATAGAAATTTGGTTGAAAAATTAGGTTGGAGCTGCCAGCTATCGTAATTTTGGTGTCTTAAATTTGAAAATTCGCTAAGGAAAATAAAGCTCTTTGCCCTATAGGTTCCAGTGCCGGCATCGAATCATAACGAAATTCATAGTGATCTCTTAGTGAAAATAAACAAAAAATATTACCATCTAGGAAATTTGAAAATTTTTGCGGATGGTAACCCTAAATTTCTTTATATTTCTATAACTTCCAATGCAGTCATTAGATCAATACGAAATTCGCAGTGTAGTTTGACTTCAACGTGAGGCAGATGTGACTTAGTTTTGGGTTTGAGACTAGCAAAGAGTGACCAGCACGATGCGGTTTTGTTATTTTCGTACCAATAAATGCTAATTTTTTTTACCTTTCGCCTTGAGAGAACTGTACAACCCTTATGATTTTAATAGCCTACCCCCTTATGAGTTTCAACTGGGTCATTTAAACCTATCGACACTAGCCTCCAGAAGAATGATGATATCGGCCTGCTTTACATTCGACGTCATTAGAGGCGCTATTAATGTAGAATTCCTGAATAGTAAAATTTTGATAAATATCCCTGTGAGGAGCACCAGGACCAATCATTTCCTAAAAAAATATTCACATTCGACGAATATGCAGCGAATGAGCCAATAAATAGATGCTGCAGAATATTCAACAGCATAAGTAACTTATATTTCCCTACGATTTCCAAATCGTCATTCAAATCCTCGCTTTTGCATGCCATCCATACCCCTAGACCTTAATCTATGGTATAGCTTATATGTCAATGTTTTTATTTATTGATTGTTATTTATTAATCTATTTGTTACTTTTTTCATTTGTTTGTTACTTATTTAACTTTGTTTTTACTTTTTACTTTACTTTACTTTTCCATTATATTTTTAATTTGTTATTTTATATGTGATTTTGTACCTTGTTTTGGTGAAGAAATAGATAATATTATATATTCACATAGCGAATATTTGCAATGAAAATTAGTTAACAATGTTCAAATTTTTGATGGTCTGCAGATTTTACGGATGGCAGCCTCAAACACCTTTCTATCGCTGTAACTTTCGATGAAAACATCGAAATTAAATTGTCTTAAGGTCTAGTATTACATAAAGTGTGTTGGTCCTAAGTAAGAGAAGTAGCTACTGGTAAAGGCCTTTAGTAGCTAGTGGTAGAATACACATTCAAAATCTGCACAAATCTTATACTGTTCTTCGAACAGTAGTGTTTCTAGCGGTTCTGATGCGATCGAATAGCTCTGTCAAAGTTATCGCAATTTAAAAATTTTCAAATTTTCAAGTTCTCTTTTTAGGCAGCTAGCGCACACATGGGGTTAAAAAATTCCAAAACAATATTCGATTCGCAAAACATGTTCGAAATTTATTTCGTCAACTTTATTTTTGCAAAAATTATTTGTGTACGGAATAATAGGTATGTTAAAAATATCACTAAAATGGCCGCCGGCGCCAAAGGGTTAACAATAATTGACATTTAGTGAGACCTGGACCTATTCTGATATATATATATATATATATATATATATATATATACATATATATATATATATCTATATATATATATATATATATATATATATATATATACATATATATATATATATAATGTTCTTCGAACATTAGTAAAAATGTCTGGCAATTTGTGTATTGATTGTAACTTTGCATTTGTGTATCACGAGTCTTCTGAATAAGTTTAAATTTCATAAAAGACAGCATTTTCATAATCTGATATTTCGTGCGAATCATGTAGGTTTATTTTTAAATAGTAAATTTAAAGTGCACGGCTAAAAAATGATTCGGATACTTTAACACAATAATGATACATTAAATTTTAACATCAAGCCTCAAATGATCGGATCAGAACCGAACATTTCGTTTTTCTACAGGACTGCAACCGGCTTAGTGGAAGATAAGAATATAACTTTAAGCGAAATAAATAGGCAAATAAAATAAACTTATTAAAAATATCCAACGGCGGAATAGAATTTAAACATAGTAATGAAATAGTCATAAATAATTTGATAAATTAACTAAATATTTATCATATTTTGCGTGTATAGTTCTATGTATAAATGAACTACTAATAAATAGATAAAACGTGAAAATGAATGTTTTATCCAAAAAAAAGTTGTCGGCTTACTAGCAACTGAGAACAATTTCATTCGAATGTGTCAATATACCGATGCACGTAATAAAACGTATTCCTTTCAGTCAGTCAACTGCCTATGGAAACTATTGAACACTATTTTTTAACATAAAAAAAAGGAGTTCAATAAATGTGACACCATGTACAAATGCATATCTCATTTTTAATGAAATTTTACCGCAACAATGGTGCGGCATACAGCGGTCGGACCAAATGTGACCTGACCTTAAACGCGAACTAAGTGAACTTAGTCATAAGGTGCTAACATCAACCTGACCTAAAATTCGCTCAGGTCGAATTTAGTCCTCGTTCGTACATGACAGAATTTTCGTTCATGCACTGTATTTATCGTTTCATTTGTCTTTAATGGGTCATTTAGACAAGCGTCCATACGTCCGCGCGTCCAAGCGTTTTTAGATTACACGAGTCAAGTCAACTCAAATCCAGTTTTTTGAAGGCGGGGCTAAGGCGATAAGTGGATGGATTTTACACGCTTATGATGATGTCGTACAAATATATTGGTAACAGAAAGTTGTATGTGTTTATCCATATGAGTATATATACCTACATATATATGTTTGTGTCTAGATATTCAGATGCATTCAATTTGTTTTCGTAATAGTCATGCACGTAAGGATGCAAAATATATATTATCCACATCATTATATAAGAAAATAATCATCCATAAAACATATATTTAAATGATCACCAACGAATCATCGACACATGCCACTGAGCGAAAGAAATCATTTTAAAATGTATTGTACATGAATCAGCATACTCCACCTCCTTCGCTTAAGACCCGCCTATATAAACAAAATCAAATTGACTCGTGTAAGCAAAACACGCTAGATCGCATGGACGCGTGGACGCGTGGACGCATGGACGCCAATGTAAATGGCCCATAAAACTTATATGAACTTATATTCAACATACAGTATTTATAGTAGAGCAAAAATCAATGTTTAGGTCGGGTGTGTTTACAGCGGTATATAGTCCACGCCCTATTTTAGATCAGGTCGCTTGATATCGTGGACCGACCTAAATTTAGGTCGAGTACTGAGTGTTTACAGCACGTCATGGATCAAGTACTAATAGACTAAGAGCCAGCGTCTGCCAGACTTACGTCAAAGTATAACGGCTAAAATTTTATTGGTGTATTTTCACTACTCTAGGTAAGAAAGTTCAGGGGCTACAAACCTTGACTAACGGTGGCTTATACAGGTAGCAGGTTACAAAGGTGTGCAAAAAGCGGGCTTACTTACGTTAAAGTATAACGTCTGGGATTTGGATATTATATTTAAATAACTATTTTAAGTCATGGTTTAAGAAGCCAGACGCATCCGAAGGGTCTAACACTACAAATACACCGAGAAAGCGTTGGCCATGAATATGTAGGAGAATATTAATATTAGGATTAGTTACGACTTTTAGATCTTAGTGAAGTTAAAAAATAATGAAAATTACATGTATAAATACATATATGTATTTATATATAACTTTCCTCTTTCGAAGGTAAAAGTATACTGCCCTATTAAACATAAACGTTCTATGTACTTTTTATTACTTTCGAGATATTCAAAGATTTCAAAGTATAAAGGCTAAAATTTTGTGTGAGTATTCTCACTACTGTAGGCAAGAAAGTTCGGGGGTTGCAAACCTTGACTAACGGTGGCTTATACAGGTAGCAGGTAACTTACGTTAAAGTATAAAGCCTGGATATTATGTTGAAATAACTATTTTAAGTCAAGGTTTAAGAAACCAGACCCACCCGAAGGATCTAACACTCCCACAGAGTCGGTAGAAGGTCAAATACACGGACCTGATCAAGTCCGACCCTCTGATTTTACAAAAGAATTAAAAAACTCCAAATTCAAAGAAGCTCTTGTAGATTTTTTCATATCACATTGGGCAAGTGATGAAGTTGCTCCATTCATTGGGAATAAAGTAGTAAATGTTAATTTAAAGTAGTGTCATTCGTTTGTTACTAATAATCGCAGCAAAGTGATATGCAATGTACTTTATGACCTTACATGTCCAGAGCATGAAGAAGCTGCTACAAAAATTGTGTATCATTTATGCAACATTGAGTATGAAGCTAATATTGTTATCAGTGCTAGCGATACTGATATAGCAGCTATAATACTTGGTCATATGCATCATATAAAGAGTGATGATTCACACATTTGGATGCTTTCAGGAACTGGAAATAAAATGAGATACATAGATATCACGAAAATTCATGTATATCAAGGAAGCTTAGTATGTAAAAGCTTGTCTGCACTTCATGCTATCACAGGATGTGATTATAATCCCGCTTTTTTCAAAAAAGGCAAAGTCAAGCCTTTTAAATTGCTGAAAAAAAAGAAGAATACCAACAAATGTTTGCTAATTTGGCCAATGTGGATCTTTATAGCGAAGAGGAGAAAACCATCGCTTGCAACACTGTCCAGCAGTTTATCTGTGATTTATATAATTTACCAGGAGTAAATTAGGTGGAAACAGCACGACTTCAGCTGTTTATTAATACATACACAGCCGCAGATGTAAATGAGTCATTCCAAATAAAATTAAGAAATTTCGACGCGAGTAATTTACCACTATGTAAAAGTGAGCTTATTCAGCACGTGTTAAGGACAAAATATATTGCAAGCATATAGACCAATGCTCACTTGAAGAACCCGCACATATACAACCCGGAAAATTATGGGTGGATCATGAATGACTACCAATATGAATGTAAATGGTTCGAAGGCGATCAATTGCCGAACTTCGTTAGTGATGCACTACAAACTCCGTCAGGTACTTTTTTAATGAAACGATGAATTGTAATCATTACTTACTTAGAATCTAATAAACTTGTTTTTTTTTTGCCGACATATCAGATGGTGACAGCAGTGAAACCGATGAAAGCGATCAATTCCACGATTGGGAGTATGATGAAAATGATGGAGAAGGTGAAAATAATGAAAATGACGATGATTAAATTGTTGTAACATTGTTAAATAAGTATTAATTATGTATATATTGGCACAATATTTTAAGCCTTTGAAAAATGTAAATAAAATAATTGTAGCGGTAATTATAAGTATTATGATTATTTGAGTACTAACATATATTTCTGTATATGGGCTTTCGTTTTAAGGGTGGATGTATTTGACCTTATGGAAAGTCTGTGGGAGTGTAAGACCCTTCGGATGGATCTGGTTTCTTAAACATTGACCTAAAATAGTTATTTCAACATAACATTCAAATCCCAGCCTTTATGCTTTAACATAAGTAAGCCAGCTTATTGCACGTATTAGTAACCTGCTACCTGTATGAGCCACCGTTAGTCAAGGTTTGTAGCCCCCGAACTTTCTTACCTACAGCAGTGAGAATATTCACACAAAATTTTAGCCTTTATACTTTGACGTATGGCTGACTCTCATCCAATCCAGTACAAATCAAAACACATATCATTGAATATCTCGAAAGTAATAAAAAGTACATAGAACGTTTATGCTTAGTAGGGCAGTATACTTTTACCTTCGAAACAGGAAAGTTATATATACATACATATATGTATTTATACATGTAATTTTCATTATTTTTTAACTTCACTAAGATCTAAAGGTCGTAACTAATACTAATACTAATATTCTCTTACACGCTTTCTTGGTGTATTTGTAGTGTTAGACCCTTCGGATGCGTCTGGCTTCTTAAACCATGACTTAAAATAGTTATTTAAATATAATATCCAAATCCCAGACATTATACTTTAACGTAAGTAAGCCCGGTTTTTGCACACCTTTGTAACCTGCTACCTGTATAAGCCACCGTTAGTCAAGGTTTGTAGCCCCTGAACTTTCTTACCTAGAGTAGTGAGAATACACCCACAAAATTTTAGCCGTTATACTTTGACGTAAGTCTGGCAGGCGCTGGCTCTCACTCTATAATGGGCCATTCAGACAAGCTTCCATGCGTCCATGCGATCTAGCGTGTTTTTCTTATACGAGTCAATTTGATTATATAGGCGGGTCTATAGCGAAGGAGGTGGAGTATGCTGATTTATGTACAATAGATTTTTAAATGATTTCTTTCGCTCAGTGGCATGTGTGGATGATTCGTTGGTGATCATTTAAATATATGTTTTGTGGATGATTATTTTCTTATATAATTATGTGGATAATATATATTTTGCATCCTTACGTGCATGACTATTACGAAAAAAAAATTGAATGCATCTGAATATCTAGACACAAACATATATATATGTAGGTATATATGGTCATATGGATTAGTATATACAATTTTCTGTCACCAATATATTTCTACGGATAAAAAAAAAACATCATTATAAGCATGTAAAATCCATCCACTTATCGCCTTAGCCCCGCCTTCAAAAAACTGGATTTGAGTTGACTTGAATCGTGTTATCTAAAAACGCATGGACGCATGGACGCTTGTCTGAATGGCCCATTAAGGTTACGACATGAGCATGACCACACCTATTCGTGACGAAATAGGATGCAAACATGCCTACAAAACATCGAAAATTAGCCGGTTTTTAGGTGAATGGAGAGTACTGTTTTCGGTTGTGTCGAAATCTATCTGTTATGGGCCATTTACATTGGCGTCCACGCGTCCATGCGATCTAGCGTGTTTTGCTTACAGGAGTCAATTTGATTTTGTTTATATAGGCGGGTCTAAAGCGAAGGAGGTGGAGTATGCTGATTCATGTACAATACATTTTAAAATGATTTCTTTCGCTCAGTGGCATGTGTGGATGATTCGTTGGTGATCATTTAAATATATGTTTTATGGATGATTATTTTCTTATATAATGATGTGGATAATATATATTTTGCATCCTTACGTGCATGACTATTACGAAAACAAATTGAATGCATCTGAATATCTAGACACAAACATATATATGTAGGTATATATACTCATATAGATAAATACATACAACTTTCTGTTACCAATATATTTGTACGGAGCAAAAAAACATCATCATAAGCATGTAAAATCCATCCACTTATCGCCTTAGCCCCGCCTTCAAAAAAGTTGAGTTGACTTGAATCGTGTAATCTAAAAACGCTTGGACGCGCGGACGCATGGACGCTTGTCTAAATGGCGACCAATTTGGCCCCATTTGCCATCCTCCGCTGGCTTTTTAGAGCTGCCAAGTGACCGCTTCGCCAAACTGGATCAGCTGACTCAGCGTGACGGTACTGGCCACCTTTGGTAACCCTTGAAAGTGGTAATAACCAAAAATCTTGAAGCGGTTATTATTTAAGGCCGGACAATCACAGAGAGTATGCTCGCTAAATGTCTTAAAAACTCATGCTTTCTTATGACCGAACTTTGATGGTATGTGTTGGTGAAAGTTCCCATTTTCTTGTAAATGTTTCGTAGCCGCAGTCAATTGCCACAAATGCAATACGGATGGATTTACGGATTGAGATTGAAAGAGTGGAAAGTAAAGGGCTTGATTAATGTTTAATTTGTATCAGCTGCTTCAAAATCGTTGATCGTTTGTTGTTGTTGAGATGAATACTGCATTGCAACACTTTTCAGATGATTATTATGTACGTTGCTTCCAAATTCATATATTAGCTTTAATTGCTCAGTAAAAACTGATTCCTTAATTTTAAGCTAAGTGTATTTCAATTCCTTTACATAAATTGATATTTTTAACGTAATCTACTCTTTTGTTTATGGTCTCACTAATTAGCGAAATTTATTATCTTGTGGGTTGCTATGGTTTCAAAGAAAATAGTTCATTAGATGACTAGATATTATTACATATTTTATTAAATTAATTTTGTTTTACAATAGAATAACCCTTATTTTACTAAACAAAACTAACGATTGATAATTATTTGATTAATATGACTGACTGCTAGGAGCTTTATAAGGATGGTAGGAGTCACATTTAATTATACGACATCGGTTTGAATGGTACTTGTTTCATGTTATGCGATTATTTTAGCGAGGAGCTATAAATTTTAGCATGAGTGTGTTTAGGAAAGTTTGCTAATTTGGCTGGTTCATGGTAGTGTTCCGTGAAGGATGACAAGTAACAGGCTTTAAGTCTGTCAAGTACAGTCAAATCTCGGTACTATGCCACCCGGCGAGACCGAGCGAAAGTGACATAGTAGCGCAAGTGGCATAGTAACGAGGAAAAACATCTCGACGAACCGCTTTTTCTGAATAAAAGTATATATTTTGGGCTTGAATGAAACCAAGAATTTTTAATGTTCCTCTATCATTGTATATTTAGATTTAAAATTTATACTACAAAGTAACACAACTGAACAATGATACATAGTATCCGGATTTACTCTGTCAAGTTTTCTATCAGTTAAAACCAAAACTCTCAAAAACTATTGACTGGCGCATCTTTCTTGAGTGTGATGCCGTGGCGTTTTTTGAAATTGTTCAGCCAACCATCGCTCGTCATGAATTTTCGGAGGTGCATAAGCTCGGCCAGTTTAATTGCCTTCACCTTCATCAGATCGCCGCTGACATGCAGATTCTTTCCTCTTGTTGGTTTCAACCATGTTAGCTCGCTCTCATCGACCTTCGGGTTGTGAGCTTGCGTTACATTCATGCGCTTCGATGGAACTCCAGCTTTAATGGCCGCCTCAATAGCATCCTTCTTGATTGGACTGCCCTTCACAGTAGTTCGCTTGACTTTGATTTCTTGTTTATTTTTCTGGCCAGCTTAGACTGATTCCGCTCGTTCTTCGCGGCATCGACGATCTTTTTCTTCTCCTTCAGCGTAAACTCAGTCTGCTTGGACTTCTGAGCTGACATTGTAGGCTACTTTTTAACTTCACTACAGTACGAGATCACAAGTTCGTGCGTGTGTAAGAGACATACCAAAAAGATGAATTTGGCTGCCCTCTTGAGTTTGCGAGTGGCAAAGTAGCGAGATTAGGGGGTGACATCGTAAATTTATTTTGTATGTATTTTTGCCGGGACCGTGCGCAACTGGCATAATAGCGAGAGTGGCATAGTAGCGACATGGAATAGTAACGAGATTTGACTGTACCACGTTGGAATGTTTTCCTTTAATAGTAAGGGTAAAAAATTAAGGGTGTTTGCCAACAACTTCAGTCTTAACCAAACATGAGCCTGCAAACGTAAGCATGTGTCAAAACCGACCGGTTTATGAGCAACCACTTCTCTGGTAGTTCGAAAAGTTGTGTTTGGGTGCAACATATGCTTTGAATGTTTTGCCTCGGCGCATATGCACCGCCGCGTAACCACACTCATGACTGGTAGGACCTTTTAAAGGGACCATCGTAAGGTGGACGAAGTGGTGGACAAATGGATTCGACTCGAACGAAAACACGTGAGCATGAGTCGATATGCTTAAATATGAATATTATCTGTTTTGAGTGGTCTGTAACGTCGGCTGGACGAAGTTTCACCATTAATTTTGAGATTTCCATGGCGAACTATGTTTGGCTAGTGTTTCTAGGATTCACCTGAATAAAATCACTATGCAACCGAAGATTTTCTCTGTAAACGAGTTCAGCAGGCAGCGCGGAAATATACGGACTTATGTACGTAATCCAAGAAGATAAGTCGAAGTCTTCGTGCCCAATTGTCGTCGCTATAAGCTGTGATAGTCGACTTGAGTGCGTGATGTCATTGCTCGAAAATTCCGCTAGCTTTAGGATCATAAGCTGTACTTCGATTGCGTACGAGGCCCATTAATCGACAGAGCTCAGCAAAAAAGGCTGACCCAAATTGTATGCCTTTGTCGGTGACGATGTTTTGGGATACTCCAAAACGTGGAATCCAATTTTTCAATAATAGTCTTTGGAAAAATTAGAGGAAAACTGGATTTTGGTGTGAACTTCATTTATTTTACTAGAGTATAACAATTTCATTTTCAAATATTGTTACTGAAAATTTAGTGACACAAATATGGAAATTCCTTTTCAAAACCTTTATTTTTCCCAGTTTAAAAAAATCAGCGTCATTTGTTTCCAGAATCACACATATCTTGATTAAATTCTCTGCCACACAAATCCATTATCCAGTTATTGCCAAGTAAGATAATAACTCATATGAACCATTCTTTGCCTATTACGCCAAGTCTAGTTCAAGCGGAAAATAACTTGTGGCTAACTGTGAAATGTTCTACACATTAAATGGTGAAACTTAGTTACCAGAACCCTAGAGATAATTAGAATTCTATAGTGGAAATGTGCTCAGTGGTGTTATTGTATTATACAAATATCTTCTAGCATACTATAGTCTATGTACAGCGATGGCCTAAATTATTCGAGTTCCTTATGGGCTCCATACATGGTCGCATACGCTTTAAAACGTGGTCTCAATGCAAATTCTACGGTTAAAGGTCATGTGAGCATAGAGAATTTCTGGCACGCAAACACCAGAATCAAATACTTTCCATGTTCTGTTGACTGCTAAATCAATTCAAACTGATGTGCAGTGTACTAATGTTCGGCGATTTGTGCGAAAGTGTGTGTCCTGTTTCGAAACTGGTTTTCACACCAAGCTTTAGAATATGTTTGTCCGCGTATAGATCCTAATAGCAACCATCTTGCTAACGCATATTCATACATATAAATTGCGAATAAACATTTTCCAACAATACCAAACTACTTGTCGTAATGGAAGTGCTATTAATGAAAGTCGAAAATTAAGAGCATATTTGTCATCCAGAGGATACAGGCCGACAAGAGATTATCTTTAACTACAAAATTATGTTTATGGCAATTATATGTATGGTGTGATTGTGTTTGCAGATATATAACAGATTTGCTAACGATCTAGCTGTCTAGAGCAGTGAAGTAAAAACTAAAAGGATTGTAACTTAAATGTTTGAGCTATGCATGTATTTGTGCAATTAGAAAATCTCTCCTAATTTCTGATTCTAAAATGTTATTTTCTTTCCTGAAGGTGAATCGATTGCAATTTTTAGTATTCAATGTAAAATAAGCATAAAAACGTTGATAGCTCATGGATTTAGACGACCATGAGACAAGCAATATTAATATTCGTGTTCCTTTTTTTCGAAAAGCCAACTGTTTTTCAGCTCAAGCTCTTTCAGCTTGGGTTTGAATGAAAGAGTGAAAAAAACAGGAAAGCCTCCTGTGTATTTTTCTTTAAAATTTCATTCTCTCACAAGTGATGAAAACTTTTGAGAATTTAATTGCTACATTAAAAGCTGACTAATAATAAATCGGTGTTTTCTCAACGTTCCCGTAGCCATTTACAATTTTTGTATTTGAAACCTGCATTTATGCTACAATATTGAGGCGCAATACATAAATATTTTTTTAGCTTATTTAGAATTTGAGAATTCATTCATCATAGCAAGAAAAATATTCTCATTATTTTGTTGTTCATATTCCTTAACCATCAATTACTATTTTTACCCTGAACAAAATACTCTCTAGGCTAAGTTTAAAATTTTTCTCTATCAAATCTGACACTTTTTGCTCATCTCTATCAATATCAACAGCCCTATATAAACAAAACCCTTCAATTTTCTTCCAAGACGATAAAAAATCTAAATTAACTTTCGCGAGGTTTTTCACCTGGTCAACAAACAAGCAATTGGGTTTCAGTTTCCATTATTTTGGCCGGGGAACGAATAAGAAATCGAACAGCCGTAAATTAAATCAAGTCAACAGTATACATAGTATCAAAAAAAATGTCAAAAAATCAAACAATCCAAGTTTGATCCAAAAGGGTAAAGCTAAAGTTAGAGACACTGATTTGATGGTAATTTGTATGATTTTTTCCAGTAAGCCAAGATAATTTTTAAAAAAGATATAAGAATTCAAATTGTGTAGCGAAATATTAGTAATTTTAATAAGGCATTTCGTTTTTATCTTGTCACTGTACTGAAAGTTATAGGGCATGACTTTTCTTAAAAAAATGTCAAGAGACGAATATTACAAAAACTGACATTTTTATTCTAACTTTTCAACCAAATTGGCGGGCCCAGCGACTGCGTAAAATTCAATGAAATGTATACCTAAATAAGGCGTACATATATGCATAGTTATAGATATAGATCCAAATTCCGTTTTTTTTTTATTAATGTTTTTCCAATATGGCACCACTGCCACAGGGAATTCATATTTCAAAATTACTTCTATTAGTCATGTTCCTACTTAAGAGTAACATATTCTGTGAATTTCATAATGATATGATTCATCCATCGTGAGTTCTGGTGAACAGAATCCTCAAGTGTTCAATTTAATCAAAATTTCCAAAATTCTTACATGTTATGGAAAACTGTAGCTGCTATTGAACAAATAATTTTTAGTTAATGCAAATATTACAGTAATGGCCCAGTCATTTTAGCATAAAAAAGGGGTCAACCTCGGAATGGGAGATAATAAGCTAAATTTTTGTATATACCTTCATTTAGGGGTCCTCAAAGTTGCCTCAAAAGTCTCATAAAATCTCATGTCTGCGTCGGAAGTTATTCAAGGTCAAAAGTTAGAAAAAACAGTTTTTTGCGATTACCTTGGTTTCTATTGCTCCAATGATGTTAACACATTGGATCGAAATTGTAGAGCATAAAATTTGCGACACATTTTATCTGAAGTATTTTTTCATGCGCTCAACCGTTTTTCCGATAGAGGGCGGTAAGTGCGCGCACTCAGCCATATGTACTGTAATGCAAGGTTAACCATGAATACCTGTGAATACTACCTTCAGTATTGAATTATTTGTATTATTTATCGGTAAATACATCGTATTTTATAGCATTATACCTATTTTTAAACAATAATTGTGCCAATTAACCAAAAAAAAACTTTCTCAAATCGATGAAATAAAAAGAAACTTATTGGTATGCTCATTGAAAAGTTTGAGAGTGTAAATATCACAACAAACCAAGCGAGAGATGATGCTGATGTTCTAATTATAGTAACAGCTATCGAAGAATCCAGACATGAAAGGACTGCCATCATTAAAAGAGAAGAAATAAATTTACTAGTTATTTTTATTGGACGCACCCAATTACATCAAGAAGATTTTCTTTAAAAAAGTTGTCAAAGGCAATGTCAAAACACAAATATATTCTTCAAGAAGTTTTGACAAATATCCCATTTCTAAAAAGCATGTTTTATTTTTACATGCATTCAGTGGATGTGATACAACTTCTGCGCTGTTTAAAAAAGGAAAAAAACCTTTCATAAAAGCACTAGAACAACTTGCCAATTTCGACGAACTAGCTCGAGTTTTTCTAGAAGAAAAGTGCCCTGCCCAACAATTATACGATAATGGCATTCGGATCTTACTAGCGATATACAATGCTCCAAAATCTAATAATAACGATCATCATCGATATACTCAGTTCATTAAATCTACAAAACTTAATAAACCTGTCCATTTATCTTATCTTCCACCGACATGTGCAGCGGCCCATCAGCATATAAACTGTGTCTATTAATAAGTTCAAAAACGGTTAGGGCATGATTTAGAACCCCAGGAATGGGGTTGGGTGCTCCAAAATGAGTTCCAGGAGCCAATGACAGCAATATTACCACCAGTTTCCGATGAATTACTCAATACTTTATTTTGTAGTTGTAAGAATGGATGTGGTGCACGGTGTCGATGTAGAAAATCGGAGCTGCAATGCACTTCAACTTGTGGCCAGTGTAATGGGCAAGCTTGCTCAATGCTGTTTCATTGCAAAGTGACTGTGAGCAAGAGAGTGCTTTTGACCATGAAATTCAGGAAGGTCTGCAAACACCAATTCAAGGCAACGAAGATGATGACAATGATACAGAAATTCCCGAACGTCCAGAAGATGACGATGAAGAAGAAGAAAAGTAATACTTTTGTTATTTAAATTATACAAATAATTCAAAACTGAAGGTTTCACGGTTGACCTTGCATACAGTACATATGGCTGAGTGCTGCGTGCTTGCCGTCCTCTATCGGAAAAACGGTTGAGCGCATTAAAAATGCTTCAGATAAAATATGTCGCAAATTTTATGCTCTACAATTTCAATTCTATATGTTAACATCATTGGAGCAATAGAAACCACGATAATTGCGAAAAACTGTTTTTTACATTTAGCCTTGAATAACTTCTGACGCAGACACGAGATTTTATGAGACTTTTGAGGCAACTTTGAGGACCCCTTAATGAAGGTATATACAAAAATTCAGCTTATTATCTCTCATTCCAAGGTTTATTGCTAAAATGACTGGGCTATAAACAATCTATCAAATAGGCAGTGCATTATAATTAAATCAATTAATTTTAATTTATCTGCTCAATAATTTTTTCGTTTCAAGTTGCTAGATGATACCGAAGTTTTGAGGATTTTTCACCATTTAAGTATATGAATTTTTGTTGACTGCGTAGGATACTTTATGCTCAAAAAATGATAAGCAAGCCAGCAGAATTTATCATAAATGAAAAAACTGAAAGTGGAAAAATGGAGGATGATTGCCTTAGAGGTATATTGCAAACATCAAATAACATTGTTTAGCCAGCACTTGACTGTTACTTCAAAGAGTTTTCAGCTCCAAAAAATCTATCGAATACTCCGTATTTACCGGATCTTGCTTTAAACCGACCAAATTCCTCAAATTTAATTAAATATAATTAGAGCGTTGTCACATTAACAAGACGCATTTGGGTATAGGTCTTGCTGTTCATTGTCATTTCAGTTGCTTTAAAATGAAATAGTCATGAGTAAAAATATAAGATAAATCTGGAAAATCAATGTTCTTTCATTTCATCGAAAAATTAAGGAAAAATTTGATGTCCTATACAAGTTCAATCCAACTATTGAATTATCGAGCTTGAAAATAACTCAAGAAAGAAATTGAAATAGGAATCGAAAATATAAAAAAAAAACCCACATATCTAATGAGTACAAACTTACAATTGTAAAGCTTTATAAGTTGAATGTTATTTAATTCGGAACTGTATAAATTTCGTTGCAAGATTCTGTTCAAATCAGTTTTTGCTCAGTTACACGTATAGCTTTGAAATATAGAGAAAACTGTCTTGATTGAGACAGAAAATACTTCAACGTAGTCGGTTTCCGCAATAGCTGAGATAATTCATATATCAGCTTTGAAATTACTTTTTTACTTATTTTTAAAATAACATTGTTGCATATGCTTTTTGCCTCTGTTTTGGAAATGATTGAACATTTCATGGATACTTCCTGAAAACTATCCTTTCGCTTCTGAAAAGCATTTCATAGAACAACAATTTAGTTTCATTGCATTGCTTGTTAGAAAAAATTAATTGATTTCTTTTTATAACAATATATGTAAATATGAGAAGCGCCCAGTGTGGGTATCCATGAAGTTTTACTACAATCTTTTTTCACCCAAAAAAAACATAATACTTAATACTTCACCGCACCGTTTATTAATCTACACTAGCTTAATTTATTAATCTACACTAGCACACTATCTAGCATCTTAAACATAAGTTTTGTGATTAATAGCTTATGAGTGTTCTGCATTAAGCGCATATGCTTGCACTTACGAAAGACTAATTTTGTGAAAATTTTGTTCGGATATAATATTTATTAGAAAATTCACTGATTTTACGGAGAAATTACAATTGTTTTAGTGTTTGAAATAAGCTCAGTGTGCTCCATGATGGTAGTTACTATTGAAGTGAAGTAGAACTAATAATGTACGAAAGACATTGTCAGAACTTTACTTTTCAGTCAGTATTGGTTTCAAGCATCGAAGCTGCTGGAAGAAAACTACTAAGTCCTCTAAGGTCCTCCGTTGTCTTTGATGTACCATTTGCCCGTACTGATACTTACTTTCATTCTCCTGTTTTGCGCCTATTATGTACCCATAATGGCTTCCAACTTGGTCCTCTTCCACATCCTGTTACCACCTTTAAAAGTAGTATTCGCAACATAATATTTGCTGATGATTAATTTTATTTATCTTTTTTGTCACTTGTGGCTTTGATTCTCATATCTTAAATTTTCTCAATTTTCAGTACTGTTTTAATTTTTTATTTGTTATTTTCTGTTTATAATTCTAAGTTATTCTATTTTTAATCGGGCTTTTTGCCTAAATAAATATACAGATGCGATGTAAAAGATGTGGGCTAATTAAGATTATTTTTGTTATTATTATAGTCTGCTTGCCTGCTTGAATACTTTTACAATTATTAAAGCTACTTAAAAACCTTCAAATCGACAGAAATTGAAAAACTTCTAAGAACAGTAAGAACACGGAGAATATTTTTAATGAAATTGTATCATATTTGATCTAAATATTCAACTTCCAAACCGGTCCTTTCTCAGTATTTGCACACAAATCCACAAAAATTGAGCTCCCGGGCTTTAATTAAACTTTACTATCCAGACACTAACTCTCGGTAATTTAAGAAAGGAACCTTCCAAGGACGGTCAAATGTAAGTAATATCTCAGACCTTTCATTGGAAGATAACAAATTCCATCATATCTGCCCTTTTTCTTACCGTTTTTACTTCTTTTGACTTCAGTTAATCCTGAGCTGATTGAAGTTGACAGTCTATTCAGCAGTTAATATTGTATGCTTATATTTTTCTGCTGAAAATCTCAAAGCTGCTAGTATTATGAAGGTACACATCAATGATGACGACATTTTTCGTCCAAAGATTTGACCCTCATAAAAAGGATCAAGACCGACTGGTAGAAAAGTTTATTTTCAGAAAGTTGAGGCAAAAAAAACAGAATTCGAAACTAAGCTAGGCATAATTGGATGAATGAATGGAATATTTGAGATTTATCAGGGGTGAAAAATGAAGAAAAAAAGACTTTTAAATTAGCAATGGTGGTAAATAAAATGTTTATGGTGATATCACGAGAGATATCGGCAAATTGTCGTATTCCTTTTCGTGATTAGAGTGCGGAAAAGGAACTTCAATTGTTTGGCATTGACAAGATGGCTAAAAAATGGTCTTTTAAATTTAAAAAAAATTAATAAATATGCGATGAAAAGTGGAGTACTTTTTTTTAAATGTTTCATTAGTAAAAATGTGCTTTCCAACAATAATTACGCCTTGAATTTGAAATTAAGCAGGACAGCTTAGATATTTTATTTTATTTTTTTACAGTCAACCTCAGAATCACTGCACAAAAGTTGTTTCTACAAATATATTACATTTATCTGTTGAATATTCTAGCTTTATCTACTTTGCCATATTCCAGGATGAACTTAAATTTTAGAGTTAGCTACAACCGAATGCGAAATGCAGGAACTGACCAATATTTGTCATTTGCAATGCATCCACACACATCATAAACTTACTTTACGATTTGATCTTATTCTTAAACTACAATATTTCATCTGGGAGAGGAAAACTCTGTTTGCTATAGTTTTAGCGTAATGAAGTCATTTGAGCAGAAACTTGAGTCCAACCGATTCAGCTTTATACGGGGCTGTTTGGTCAGCTTCATTTTATTTTCCAATCCAAGGCGGATTCTTCGCTAACTGGTAATTTTATGTATATTTTTTCAGTTCACATTTTCACTTAAGTGTATGTGTATAAGCACACGTTCTATGGTACTATCATTCCATTGTTTCGAAAATATACACAAATAGAGTGCCAGCCGACTATTTTCGTGGGAAAAATGAAGAACAACCAGCACAAATTGCTTCCCGATACCAATTAATTTTGATGAGAGCGCAAATTAAAAAAAATTTTCCCACTAGTTTTACTAGAAATGTTCAACAGGGAGTGATTTTAACGGTTTCAAATTAGAAAAGGCATAGTAACGAAATCATTAGAGACAATCAGTGCAAGACTTAGGTTTGAGACCATTCAGAATTCGTTTTATTAAAAAAAAAGGTGCTTTAAAGCACAAACATAGCGGTAGTATATCTGAAAAGCAAGTTGAATAGTAGGAGTCAAACTTCAAGAAAGTCTCAATTAGGCAATCTGTTGTAAAATATCGATTAAAATAACATTTTTCTTTGATTGGTTTTGAAAAAGGACCTAACGTACAGACATATATATTGTAAGTAAGTCTAACTAAACTTTAAATAAACAATTAATAATTAAACGGTGAGCTTGGACTCACTTTCAATACTTTTCTATCAAATTCGCAGCTGAAAATTAACGGCGCATCACGTTATTTGCTTCGTGTTATCGTAGCTTGATGGAAAATGTTCAAGAAATATACAAGATTAAATTGGGCCTTATTCAATATGTTAATCATTTTTTGAAAAATAAATTAAATTTGAATAAATTATTGAAATTTTCTTTCAATTGGCTGAATTGTCGCAGCATAACTAACCTTACTTTTTATATTTTTTTGGGAGCGGATGTCAAAAACATTCAAAAGGTATCTTGCTAACGATACAAGATAGTGTAAAATTTGTTCTCACTATAAAGCATCACCCCGCCGACCATGGAGGTCCGAGCCGGAACCGCTTTAACATTGTTTCAACTCAGCCGTGCTACTTTTACCTATCAGGTGTCCCGTTGGCTTACATCCGTTCTGTTAGGCTTTCAAGAGTCTGTAAGACATCATTCCTCTTTTTCTAAACGCAATACCAGCTACACATATGCTGACATAGCTGACCAAGCGTCATCTGACTGTAGCGTCATCTCTACGATTGACTCCGGCGTCACAGGCCAATTGTAGACAAAAGCATGTGTCGCTCCCTTCTGAAGTGGGTACAATGGAAAAAGGTAAGCAAAGCGTCATCTTTTTTCTTACCACAATACTTACAGAACTCCGTTTTGACTTTCGCCATTCTGTGAAGGTATTTCCTGAAGTAGCCGTGGTCCGATAGGAATTGGCACAGATAGAAGTTTATTTCACCGTGGTAGCTATTAAGCCAAGGTTTTAAGGTGCAAATTAACCTAATCGTTTATGTTCCCTTCGAGCTTGTAGCCCAGCGCTCCTTCCAAAGCTCAAGCGTTCGCGCTCGTGCTTGGGCAGGCTGCATTTCTCTTTCCACCTCTGCTCTGTTCAGAAACACTTCCCTGAGCTCGCTTGCCAATAGAACAATTGTGATTACTGTTGCTATCATTAACATGACGTTTCCTGAAACTGTTATGTAGCTATTTTCAATTTGCAGCGATCCTAGCTCGACACTTTTCAAACCTTAACGCAATAAAGAGATATGCTCGGTGCCATACAGCAGCATTGAATGAGCCACCGTTATAAGGAGCTTACGTTTACTTGGATTAGGACCGCGACTGTTTGCCATGAGTCTCCCAAGCAAGATTACAGCCATTAGCGCTCTATCGCATACTTTTTGGATGTGCTCTCCATAAGCCAGCTTTGAGTCCAACATCAATCCAAGATACTTAGCCGATTTTCTCGCCCAAGTACTTCAGAGCTTACCGTCATGGGTATACTGGTTGGTATCCTCCTCTTCGTCAGCGTGACAATCTCAGTAAAAGCAATCTTCAGCTAGAGACCATGGCTTTCCATCCAGCCTTCAATCCTTTTCATTATTTAATTGAGTTTGATTTGGGCTAGGTGAAGATTTCTAGATATAATGACAGAGGCTATGTCATCGGCATAACCCAGTAAGAGCACAGGTCTTCCGGCCTTCTGGCTCAAGAATGGACCCTTGTGCTGCTCTAGCTATAATGGTTTTGCGCAAAGTTCCCTGATTCGTTTCATAAACCAAATGGCGATCCTTCAAGTAATCTCGGACCATCGCCAGCAAGTATTCCTCTATCTGAAAATGTCGCTCAATAGAATTCAATATGTTTGTCCATCTCGCCGAATTAATAGCGTAACGAACATCCAGCGTTATCATAAACACTATGGATCTAGCTCGATGACAAGCAGCCCCTGCGCAATCTACTGCGCTAATAGCTTCGTAAATGGCACTTATTGTTGAAAGGCCGCTGCGAAATCCATGGTGGTTTTTCAAAAGGTCACCAGCTCTTCGTATAGCCACCTTAAGCCGAGTTTTCAGCAACCCTTCTAGAAGTTTCCCTGTAGTATCAAGCATGCAGAGAGGTCTGTACGCTGATGATGTGCTAGGATCTCCCTCTTCCTTTGCAAATAGAGCAAGTCACGCCACTTTCCAAGGAGATAACACATACGTTGTAATGTTGACGGTTGTCTCTCCACCACTACTTTTAGAACTTCTACTGGAATATTGTCCGAGCCTGGGACTTTTTGGTTCTTCATTCTGACACTCGCGCTTTGTAGTTTGTCTCCAGTGAGCAGAGAGATATCTTCCTGGCGGACTCACCTCGTGCGCTGAAAACAGTGAATCTACAATATTTTTGAGGACATCTGCCTCCATGGGAAGGTCGGGAACCATGCCGCCAAGCCTACTTGATACTATTTTAAAGCCTTGGCTCCATGGGTCCCGGTCGAACTTTTTGCATATAGTTTTCCGCATTTGCTTCCTCTTCTACTTTATACCTATTCCCAGTTCGTTTTTTTTTGCCTATTTGTAGGTCGCGGCAAGCAACAACGCTCCTGGTAGTCCAATAGACTGCTGTGCCCTACACCTGCATGCTAGAGCTCACCACGTTAGTTCCGCTATCTTCTCAGTCAACCAATAAGCTTTCTGTTTGCCCGGTAATGGCTGTCAAAGTGCCATCGACGCATCGAACGCTCAACGAATTTGGCCCATAGTGAAATTTATAATGAAACCTATTTCCCCGGTGCCCGTTGCAACCCCTGCTTGTCCTCCGCTGACTTCCTCAGCATGCTGTGTTAAAGTGACTACAATAGCTTTTCCCTGTCCAGTTTCGAAATATTTCAACCAAGTATCTTCCGTCCAGAGTTCTGAGGGGCCGGATTTGCCTCTGACAACCAGAAAGTATAATAGTTGTGGTGACTTTCAGTGTACTCCTCCATCACTTTTCAGTCCCTTCTCGTCATGAAAAACGTTTCCAAAACAAGAGTTATATCAGCAATGGACTCACCGAAGCGTGGTTTACGGTAGGTTGGTGTTGAGGCGCAGTTCACCACAAACATACTCAAACTGGACACCATTTCCATAACTGATCCCCCCTTTATATTTTGGATCGGCATCTCTCATTCTAAAGCTCTCGCATTGAAGTCACCAGCTACAACCAGTCTGCCAGGAAGATATCAAAGAGCGTCTTCTTATGCTTCTATCTTTCAATGAAATTCAACTATTGCGTAATTTGGTCAAAAATATCAGCTGACAAAGCTGATGCCGCGGTTTTCAATCCAAACGTATCCATCACCCAAACCTCGCCAATCTACCCGGACTTTCCAAGTGTCTGCAACCTTTAAGGCTGTCGAAGTGTCTGAATACCATGTTTTTGGATTTCTCCTTCGAAATGGTTTGCTAATCATTGCGATTTGAGCTCTAGATTAGTAAGTAAGTCGTCCGTTCAGCAGTTAGTGCTACGGTCTGAGCCCTTGCAGACTTTTTTGTATGGTTGTATCTAATGCACTTGAAACAGCGCACAACTTCAGGTTGCCTTTTGGCCCTAGCGTTAGCCCAGCCAATTCTTATTCGTTTAGTTTCAACTAGCTTCAAAGCTTTTGCTTCGTCCAGTTCAACAACGGCTTTCTCCTGTTCGCTTGTTTTTACGGGGGAAATAAGGTAGCTTTTACGTTTTGAATCTCTTCCTCCCAAATTGCTGCTATCACTTCATTTTCTGTCGTAAGACTATTGAGGTCGAGTATCTCGATTTTAGTCTTGGAGACGAAGCTTCTAACCTCTCTTAAACCCTTTACAGCTGCTTGGATTGCATCGACGAATTTCGAGATGTCTTCTCATTTTCACCATCTTTTACTCCATGCTCTCAAAGCCAGGCACCTTCAATTTGTCTCAGCTCTAGCTCAGCCTTCTTTCAACTTCTCCTGCAAGCTTTAACCACTTCCAGAGCCTCTCCGAGTTCAAGAAGGCCGTCTTTCACCTGCCGCAATATATTTTTTGCACTTGGGATAAAGCTGAAATGTTTTTAATATTTTTTTGGTACTTTCGCAGCGTTTTGTCTTTTTGTGCCCTTTCTTCATTAATAAACCTTCATTTTGAAGAGGATTGTGTCGTCATCGCTGGAGAGGTACCCAATACAACGCAATGCCTGCGTATCTTTTTCTGGACCAAAAACCGTTCCGCACGCGGAGTTTCTTCACCCACTTTACTTGTGGTGGCCGCTCAGCCTGACAAAACAAAATGCAGGGCGCTAGGTGTTTCAGATTGCTCCTGTTCTATTTTTACGGTGTGTTTGCCCACAGGTGGTGTTTTTCGAACCTTTGGCTTACCAATAAAAGGATTTACTTCCTTCGTCACTGGTCTGTTTCCGTTTAGTTTGTTCACTTTATCATTATTGTTATTAGTTTTATTGTTTATCATGCTTTATGAGTGCCCCCTCAGAGCCGCTATCTAGGTCCGGATGTACAGTTGCCTTAATGATCTCGTGGTTATGGGGTCGTCTGCGCAGATCCGGATCAGCGCCAATCAGGAGACGCAAACTCAACAGCGTGAACTCCGAACGTACTCTGAGGCCTGCCAAGGTTTTAACAGGACGGAAGCGGTATGATATTTATTAACCAGGAGCCGTTGGCACTCAGTGCTACTAGGTCCAGAATATCATAGCCACCAGCCCAAATGCATCAATTCCAAATCATTAGTCGAGATCTTTCTCCGTGTAGAATGAGCCAGTCTGTGCCAATGTAGAAACACCATATCTGCATCACTGTCCTGCTGGTGTCAGTCCCCCGATGCATCAATGGTGAAAAATAGAAGAGCGTGGTTACCGTAGCCATCCAATAATGCTGGAAACATTACCTGTGTACCAGGGGCGCGGTTTTTAAGGATCATGAGATCAAACATTTATGGCAAAATTCACAGAAAGCATAATATGAATATCTTATCTCAATATACGGAGGTCGTCAAATTCACTCAATTCTACGGACGAAATATTGCGTACTCCACGTATGCCCAGTTTTGTCTAGACAATTTCGTATACCATGTATCGCCTCTTTTGAATTCGTGCAGCGCGAATTTTGTGTGCATGTCCAAGGTACTGCATAATCAACCAGCTTTATCTGCTTTTGTGATTGTGGTCAGCGTCGGGTAGTGTAAAATTTGTAAGTAACCCAGGATAAGTGAGAGTGGGAAGGAAAGTAATTTGGATTTTTCTTTGAAGGAGAGCGAACAGTATTATGAGTTTTCTTGGCTTTGGTCCACGGCTGCTTATTTGTATGAACAATTTTTGGCCATCTAGTCGCAGTCACGTGCACAGTCAGATGTCATATGATATTTTTAGCAATACGAAATGCACTTAACGGGACACTTAACTATTGCGTATAGTATCCCAAAATGCCTATAACGGTTATTATCGTTTTGTGTTTTTGGCGTACTAAAATCCTTCATCCCCAACTGGGATGTGGGAGCGGCGGTTTACGGGCGGGTTTTCGCGAAAATGCCAGTGGTCTCATCTTATATCGCAGCGACCACACAGTTAAACCGCACTTCGTACTTAATAAACTTCAGAAGCCGTCGTACCACTGTTGGCTGCCCCTATCCACCACTTAGGGACGCGTCCAGTAGCAGACCACGAAACTGCCTTGGATACTTTTTAAGAAAAATGTTCCCCTTTTTCCAAGAAAAAAGAAGAAAATTTATGCATTAAGAAAACCATGTACGGCGAAAAAGAATTATTTGCGTAAAAAACAAATATTTTAGAAAACATATTTTAATCCAAAAAACCTTTCATAGACTTGTGCCCGAGTTTAGATTTTCGTATCACCAGCAAACGTTACCCAACTAGAAAATTCAAAAATCCACAAATCATTCGATAACATGGTCTGAATGGTCTAAATATTTCAATAGAAAGCATCTGTATACTGTCGATGATTTCAAAATACTCATACTTACTTCATATCCAAATGCTAGACTCTCGTCACACTTTCCCGAAATGTTTGAATAATTCATAATATCCGTACAGCATGTTTGATGTGAATTATTCATAGTATGGATAGATTTGTCAATTTCGTATTTTGCTATAAATCAAAACGGCAAAATATTGCACGAAACGAATGGCAAAGGGAACGGAGAGGAATAAGGGTGAATTAATTTATGTACGACAGATACGTGGTGGCAGTAGTTCTTATTCTTAATGGGCTAAAAAATTATGCGCAACGGCATGAGTGTTTATTTGCAATACAGAATTCAGAGTTTTAGTGAAAAGCTATGGAAATGCTGATACATAAAGCAGATTTTCAGAGCTAAGCAGAGTATAATTCAACTTTGTACGGATATATGTGCTCTACAATGCTCTATCGTGCCCCGTATATTTTACGAAAGTCTCTATTAAATGTAAAAAATCAGTTATATATCAATTAAATAATTATGACTAACTATAACACAAAGCTGTTTTTGAAGTTTGTTTAAAAAATTTGAAGATTTGTCTGCAGTGTGGTTACAGAAAATATTTATATATACCGTGTCAACGCGCGAATAGCGTCTTTTAAGGAGGGAAATGGTTTTAAAAGGAAAAAAAAACCTCCACTGTCCTCCGGAAGCAAGGACAATGGAGGCGAAATGCAAACACGGATGATTCATTCCGTGGTTTAGAAATTTCACTGTTGACATTGTAACAATCGGTAGGGGAATAGTTATTAGCTCGCAGATCCAAGCCACTGCTATAATCTACGGATCCCAGCCACTGCTACCACTTATGATCATTACCTAGACACCACGAAATGATAGCAAATATTACGACACAATAAGGTCAACAACACTGAACTTCACCAAGTTTTACAACATAAAAATATATGCTATAAAACAGAGAACAGAAATGGAGCAACGCAGGGTTCAAACAGCAACTCCCGACCAAGGTCAACATTTGGCTTACTTTTGACTGACGAGATGCAGACGTCGGAGCCAATAACCATGGATGATTTAGCGCAGACATAAGGATTAGTCCTGACATACCTCACCTAAATACGCGAGGTATTGGCAACGCGTGATAAAGATGACGATCTACATGATCCAGAAAAGAAATTTATACACAAAATGAGCCATTAACATCGACATTCGAAAACTTTCGCGAGCAAACAAATCAATACGAATACACTGTCGGAAAGAATCACTGCCGTAGGTGAGCCGACAAATGCGTATTCAGTGTATTATGTGGTTCTTCTGTTTATTAATTTCAAATGTAAACGTACTACGTACCTGCAAACAGACTTTTAATTCCACCGAAGCATCCAAATGGTAATAGACCTCCGACACTCACATCAATGACGTTGTTCCACTAACAACGGACTCAATTCAGCCAAGTCAACGTCAAAGAAGTCATTAGGAGACCTTTTGTTTACATCGAATTGACGGCTGGCCGCGGTCAGATGTGTGGATTGAGTGAAAATCTTCCTGTCCCAAATGTGGACAGGTGAACAGCAAGTGGAAACTGACATTGAGTTGAGCAGAACCAAATTAGGGTGAGTGCACCCGACGGGCCAGGGAAGCCCCGATATGGCCAGAAAAGTTCGTTGCTGCTGTGAAAGGAGAAAGCCGTCTCTTTTACATTGAGGTGGGTAAGTGATTGGACGTGTGAAGTCGAGGCTCCTGGTAATTTGATTTATTTTACAACAACAATTATTTTACTACAAAAATCTTATGAAAGTTTAACGAGGACTGGGCTTGGTGGAAGCAAAAAGAATCACGTTTTTCGAGGAGGGAAAGTTAGCGTACGAAATATAACGACCACAGCAGAGAACGAGGAGCAGGTGTCAGTGCGGAAGTAGCAAAACCAACGTCTGACGTCGTCATCAGGGCCCCAACGAGTGAGTAATCAGGTTTAGTTACTATCATCATTCTAGTTTATTTCCTGTTTTATACACTCAGAAAAATACTTCTATTTTTTGAGGAAAAATGAACACATTATCAAAAAAATTGATTATTGTTTTTCGCCAAAGAAATATTTACTCAATCGAAAGAGAGAAATTTATCCATATCAAAGAACTGATATTGAACTTGCCCTGAGTAAATTTTGGTATAGTTTCAAGGAAATATTGCCATAAATCTGGCTTAAATCGGTTCACGTCCGATCACCGAAATTAAGCTGTGTTGGGTACGGTTGTAACTTAGATGGTGGACCGCTTGGGAACATCGGATGTTGTTGGCACGCAAAAACTCTTCCTCCCTTTATATCAAAAGGGAGTGAAAAAATAAAAAAGTTGTACAAAAATGGGAAGACCCTATATAAATTATTCCATTATTTTTTTTTATTAAGTGCCACATCTTTATTTCTTTTTTTTTGAAGCGCTAGTGCTATTAATGCCTAGTCGCGTACTTAAAGCTTTATAATGTGACACTTAACCAATGGAGTAAGGACAACTGAAGACGAACAAAAACAACAATGAACCCGGCGAAATTCGAACTCGCGTGCAGTAGAGCGCTGCATCGGACTGGGACGTTAGCGAACTAAGTTATCGACCCGTTATTTGCGTAAAGGAAATGTTGACATGAATCATAAAAACTATCCATTTTTTCATTGAATATTGAAGCGTGGTTGTTGTTGAAACATGTTAAAATATGTCCGCGTTGTAGACATAATTTACTAAATTCGTAGACATAATTTACTAAATTTGAGGAAAATTACTTGTTTGAAATAAGTTCAAGTAAAAATTGTATTCCATTGATTGTAAGACATTTTTACACAATACTTATACAAATTACTGACATCAAATAAAAGTTTATTTGATTTGTGGAATATTTCACATCTCGTTAACAATTAAATATTTTCTTTGATTCTCGGGAACATATTTTTTTGAGTGTGCGAAATATATATTTATATACCTCTAAGTTTCTTTCTGTTAATACACAAAGAAAAACTAGTTTGTAAGTAGCGTCGCGATCGAAATTTGGCATAATAGTACATTAAAGAAAAGGTGAATTGTGTAATCTAAAATCAGTGACCTAATTAAACACAGCGTATTTTTTTCATATGAATCAATGTTTTGTGATCGCGTTTTGCTCTCGTTGTCGGAGGGTAAAAAAACTATTTACGCGGTGGTAAACTTTGGAACTTGTCTCTCTCTTCTTGGTTCTTAGTGGCGGGCAGACGGCGAGTTTTTGGATCAGAAGCGAGTGGCGCCCACCCACCCTTTTTTTCGCGAAAACCCAGCCGTAAACCGCCGCTCCCACATCCCAGTTGGGGATGAAGGATTTTAGTACGCCAAAAACACAAAACGATAATAACCGTTATAGGCATTTTGGGATACTATAAGCAATAGTTAAATGTGCCGTTAAGTGCATTTCGTGTTGCTAAAATTATCATATGAAATTTTATTTTCTGCAGCCTTGCTCTAATTTAACATGAAACTGGTGCATGTTGCATGAGATACATACTCCAAACACAAACAAACTTCTAAGAAACTAAAACGAAAAGTTTGCCGTCAATAAACGACTATCGACACTTTAAGCTGAACCCAAAGTAAAGTTTATATTGAAATATAAACTCCTGAAATATCTTCATTACATATGCGAAAGCGTTGCACTGTGTTAATTTTCTTAAGGTTTGATCAAAGTACTAGCTCTATGAGAAAAGCAAACTATGAAGAAAGTTGACTGATGAAATAAGATACTCGGTAAGAACCTCATACTAGGTTAACTAGGTTAGCTTTTGTGCAACGAAAAATTCAGATTAAACATCATTAACGCAGATGTGAAAGGTTTGAGGTTTCTAATAATTTAAATTCAACTTCTAAACGTTCTTTGAGGAGTTTTTAACTCATTAGTTTGGCTACTAAGTCAGTTCGCGCATCGCAATCGAGGTTAAATAAGTTAAATAAATGTTAAATAAGTTTCGTCATTTTACTCGTAAGATAAATACATATGTCAGTGAATAAAATAGAAATAGCTCAAATACTTCGTTGCTCATATGGTTAGTACTGCACTTAGAATGGGAAAATTTTTAAATTTAGTTCTCATGTTTCAACATCTTTATCTCTATGCAGCCACCAAAAGCTTTTTGAGAGCATGCGATTGGCCTAGTTTTATAAAAATACATCATCCTAAATATATTTTTCTCAAACTACCTATATCCACTCGCAAGCGTAATCGTTACTGCCTGGTACGGTACTAAGTCATTTTTATTACTAGAAATAACTAAAATGAATAACCAGACCCAATGCCACTTAACCTTCATGCGTCCATAAAGACTCTGGTAAAGATTAAATTGCAATTTCGAAAAATTTATGGTTTCTTTGTGTTGACAGAAACGAGAGCATAACAATCGTTTTTCTTGAGCTATCCATCTTTGGGGAAGTACTGGAAAGAAATATTAATTGGTTCTCATATATGTTATGACAAACAAATTACAATATGGACTTAATTTTAATGGTTGTTTGCCTGTGAAAAAAAAACGTAGAAAGAAAAAGTTAAAAAACTCTAGCGCACCTGAACCGCTAGAAACACTAATGTTCGAAGAACAGTAGAAGAATCGTGCAGGTTTTGAGTGCATATTCCACCACATGAGCTGCTTATTACGGCCAAATTGTTTCAAATGCCACGTTTTACTTTGGTCTCAAGAATGCATTATAACTCATATGGTAGAAGGTTTCAGATATTACCACTGGCATGAATTTCAACGTTTATGAAAGAAAAACACTTGTTAATTATATTCGTTATCAGTTGCTTATTTCACCAAACTTTGAAAGCAGCATCTCATATAACATCAATGAAGAAAATGCTCAGTGCCTGCAGCACTGTAACTGAAGTTGGTGTTTGGGGCTGCGATCCGAAAAATTTGCAGAACTTAGGGAATTGAAACATCGGTTATTTATTTTCATTGTAAATGTTTCCGGTATGAATACTAACTGTAAGCATTTATTGATACAAAAGTAGCACAACCGACTCGTGCTGGCAACCTTTCGCCAGTATCAAAGCCAAGAATATATCACATCTGCTTCACGTTGTTATATTACATTTGAAGTTATAGGAGTATAAAGAAATTTAGAGTTACCTGCAGCGAGTTTTTTCAAATAATCGAAAGCTTAATATTTGCTGTTTATTGTCACTACAATATTCCAATTGATACCAATTGAAAATTCTACGATAAAACTGCTTAATAAAGATATTGCAAACAAACAAAAACCAACAATACCTGGCAACCCTATCGTGGCTTTTCAACCAAATTTGGCCTGAATAATGCTTATAATAGGTTTCATTAATTGTATGAAATTCGTATTGATTTCATGACTGCACTGGAAGTTATAGGGCAAAAAGTTTTATTTTCCTGAGAGAATTTTCAAAACCAAAGACACAAAAATTACCATAGCTGGCAGCACCAATCGAATTTTTCAACCAAATTTCTATCAAACAGAGGTAAGAGTAAGATGCAGCTACTGTGTCAGTTTCATGAAAATCTGGTTACTTATTCAAATTTCATAGGGCAAAAAGCAATTTTTTTTTCTTTGTAATTTTTCAAGATGGCACCACTGGCACAGAGTTGCCCACAATTCAAAATCGCTTCTATCAGACCTGGTTCTACTTAAGTCCAATGCATAATGTAAATTTCAATGGTATCTGATTATTGGTTCGTGAATTCCCGTGAACAGAAGTTTTTGATGCTAAAAATATAGGTTACCTGGGATAGGGTTACCGTTCTTGTCCGACCTGAAATGTCCAAAGTTTTACTTTGAACGTGTAAATAAAGCATAAGATTTGTATACAGATTGGTTTTATTGTAAGAAACGGACATTTTTAGGAAATTCGATGGTTTAATGTTTTCACTTCCAAATTTTTATTTTTTTAAATTTAAGACACCAAAATTATCATAGCTGGCAGCTCCAACCGAATTTTTCAACTAAATTTCTACCAAACGTGGTTAAAAATAAGATCCAGGTATTGTGTGAATTTCGTCAAAATCGAACGATTCAATCAGAATTTATAGGGCTAAAAGCAGTTATCGTTTTTAGTGATTTTTCAAGATGGCACCACTGGCACAGAATCACCCGCATTTCAAAATCACTTCTATCAGACCTGGTCCTATTTAAGACCAATACAGTCTGCAAGTTTCAATTAATTCTGCTTATTGGATCGTGAGTTTCCGTGAACAGAAGTTTTTGATGCTAAAAATATAGGTAAATTGGGCAAGGGTTACCAGGCGTGCCCGTTATACCATATCAAATTTTTTTTTGGTCTATGTAAAGAAAGCACGAGATTTACATATGAATGGCTTTTTTTTGAAGAAACGGCATTTTTTCAAGAGAGACGATAATTTGGAGGTTTTCACTTTCAGTTCCTGCCCTAGCTTGAGGGTTGCCAGCACGCTCATTAAAAGCTACACAAATTTACAACTAAATAATGTTAATATGTCCTGAAAATTTCATAATGATTGAATAGTTCTGTCAAAAGTTATCGCAATTTAAAAATTTTCAATTTTTCCCGTTCTGTTTTTAGGCACCCAGCGCACACATGGGGTTAAAAAATTCCAAAACATTATCCGATTCACATGTAAAACACGTTCAAAATTTATTTCGTCAACTTTATTTTTGCAAAACTTATTTGTGTACGGAATAATAGGTAAATTAAAAATATGACTAAAATGGCCGCCGGCCCCTAAGGGTTAAAGATTTTTAACTTTTTCTGAGACCTGGCACTATTATGCATATACACCAATGTGTCCTGAAAATTTCAGTTCAATCGGATGGCGCGTTCCTGAGATTTTTTCACTGAAATTTTTTGATGATATATATATATATATATATATATATATATATATATATATATATATATATATATATATATATATATATATATATATATATATATATATATAGAAATATGAATTTTTGGCCAAAGTGATTTTAATACTAATGTTCTTCTTCGAACATTAGTAAAAATATATGGATGAAATATGGCAATAGGCCCGTTTTTTGCTCCCCTTATCCATAACAAAACAATGCTAACCAGTGCAGACGCATTGGAAACAACAGCAACTCATGTTATGGATAGGGGGAGTTGTTGTTGTTTCTAATGCATCTGCACTGGTTAACACTGTTCTGTTATAGATAGGGGGAGCAAAAAAAGACGTCTAATATAATATTTGTGAAATTTCTCTAAAATATATTATATTTACTTTTGTAAGAAAAACTAGTTAGGAAGAAAATAAATTTTGTTCTGAGAAAAAGAAGAAAATCTTCTATGTTGAACAGACTGATCGAATGTCATAAGTAGGTATATGCAGATTTTTATTGGGTTTGACAGTTGCTTAGATAAACAAAGAGAATTGAAAAAAGAGTTGCCATTTTTTCATGTAAAAGATGCTTTTTATTTAGATTGTAAATAAAATTTAACTCTTTACTTCATTGCAAAAGAACATTTCACTTTAAATTATTGTACGTTAGTTAATTTAGCATTAAGGGGGCCCGGTAGCTCTGCTCGCTAAGTCATCTGGGCGAAAAGCGGCGTGATACGGGGCCTGCGGGCTCGAATCTCGCCAGTGTCATGGCTGTGAGTGTGAATGCGTGTGATTGTCTACGAGGGTGGCAAATGGGCCCAAACTGGTGGCCTAATGCTGACATATTCCGCGTGTTTATGAGTTATGCAATCCACGTTTCTTAACATCCTCACAAAATATATACATTCAATTACAAATCAGAGTTTTAACACCATTCAGAGTGCTGTCTTTTTTTTTAATTTATGGGACTTAAGATAAAACGCTTAATGTTTAAATGCAAAAAAACTTAATTTTTTCTCACAAATTTACTTTCTCTGACTTCCGTTCTTCCGTAGTAATTGCTTACTTTTGAACGACTTTCGAGCAAGGGCTTACATTAAAAACACAGCTGGATTTCCCCAATTTGCTCTTGATCAGATCTTCAATTTCACTCTGGATTAGATCATGAAGTCTGATCACGATTTAATCGTAAATAGTTTGTGAACTTTTCATCATTAAACTCATTTGTCAAAGTTAATTCTCCATAATATAAGTCGGTTTCCCATGCAAGCACTTTTCCTTGGTTTTTCGTCTCATCAAGACGATGAAACATACATACAAATTTTCAACATGAGGCTCAACCAGTCATAAGTTTGGTTACGCGACGTTGCATATACGGCAAACCAAACCACGTTAAACATAACAAACAAAAAAGCACTTTTGTTACGATTCTAAAATTAACATGAACTATAAGTAACTATTTGCTCTTTGGAAGTCGAATCTTCCAATATATTTTTTGAAAAATTTAAAAAGAACACATCTGCATTTTAAACCGGTTTTAATTCGATTTTCGTGTACCCATACAATTTTATCCGGCACACACGCATATTAACGCTTCGTACAAAACCGGAGCTTCCGTGCACGTACACAGTCTGCGCACACATACATGGAAATCGGCCGAAAGCTCACGAATTCCGGTATATTCCAAATCCTGATTTGGGAAATGGTAAGTAAAATGTTTAGGTTACAATACATTACGAGCCATGCAGTGGCCAGCTTGGCTGCCGGTCGAAGCACCGGTGCAAATGCCACAAAATGACATGTAATGCGAGAGCACGCTGTTGGAATTTCGAGTGAGCTTCGTTATCACACGGCAAGCATTATCAACACATTCCGAGGCATGTAAAGTTGGATTCGGCCGCCGGTCTAAGATTCAGTATACATTGCTCCTCGATGATGGGTTATGCAAGAATTCAATGTCGCGATTTCTAAAAAACTCTTTTTATAAAGCTATTAACCTATATATCCTACCAGCCAAGGACATCTCATGTTAAAAAGAAATGAACTGCGTATGGATATGTAATGCTATCATGCATTGTCCGGAATGCTAACGGAGAGTATGTTTATGCGTTACTTTTCCCTTGGGGATAAGAGAGCATGGGCTTTCGAGCCATTGTGGTTTGCAGAGATTATTGCGAATCACGTGAGAGTAGAATGATAAATGATGTCGTTTGGATTGAAAGGATTTGAAAAATTAAGAAATTTTTGACGTGGATGTTTGCAGCAGAATGAGGGAGAACGTTTCGAAGCTAAGAACATTTTCAAATATTAGTACCAAAGTAGTTGAGTGACTAAAATCAGTTTTTGAAAATCGTTAACACTGCTTCACTTATTGTAATCATATTGGCCCAGTCATTTTAGCATAAAAAATTGGTCAACCTCGGAATGGGAGATAATAAGCTGAATTTTTGTATATACCTTCATTTTGGAGTCCTCAAAGTTGCCTCAAAAGTCTCATAAAATCTCGTGTCTGCGTCGAAAGTTATTCAAGGTCAAAGGTGAGAAAAAACAGTTTTTTGCGATTATCTTGGTTTCTATTGCTCCAATGATGTTAACACTTCGGATCAAAATTGTAGAGCATAAAATTTGCGACACATTTTATCTGAAGTATTTTTTCATGCGCTCAACCGTTTTTCCGATAGAGGGCAGTAAGCGCGCAGCACTCCGCCATATGTACTGTAATGCAAGGTCAACCGTGAATACCTGCGAATACTACCTTCAGTTTTGAATTATTTGTATTATTTATCAGTAAATACATTGTATTTAACAGTATTTTACCTATTTTTAATATTTTCGTTGAATTATATTTACCTTCTTTGTGTGATTAAAAACTAATTAAATGAAATACTATTTGTATATGTAAATTTATTGAAAGTAGATTTTAAGTAGTAAAATATTTATTCATTCATCAAAACAAGATACAAAATCACATATAAAAAAAACATCAAATTAATCTAAAATGGAAAAGTAAAGTAAAGTAAAGGAAAAAGTAAAAACAAACAAGTTAAATAAGTAAAAAACAAATTAAAAAAGTAACAAATAAATTAATAAAAAGCAAATTAATAAATAAAACATTGGCATATATATAAGCTATAGCTAAAGGTCAAGGGTACGGATGGCATGGAAAAAAAAGGATTTGAAGTATGATTTAGAAATCGTAGGGGAATATAAATTGCTTATTCTGTTGAATACTCTGCAGCATCTATTTACTGGCTCACTAGCTCCATATGTGGCCGAATGAGAATATTCTTTTATCGTCGAATGAGAATATTCTTTCTTATTATGTATATTATCTTTAAAATTTGAAAGTTTTTAAACACTTAATTTTGTATCATAATTATAACTGCGAAGACGATTTCCTGTAATAACAATTATACGATAATGGCATGCGGATCTTACTAGCAATATACAATGCTCCAAAATCTGAGGATAATATCAATAATCTTTGATATATACAGTCAGACAAAAAAGTCTCCGTACGATGCCATCTTTTCTGCATTTACAAGAATAACTTTGAGATATTACAATATTTTTTTATTTCAAAAATGAATATGTTTTTGACAACTCCTTAATTACTAAATATGATAAGAAAAATACAAAAATATTGCCGTTTTTTAATACAGTAATTCAATTAAGCATATAAGTCAAAAATTAACATCAAAAAAGTCTTCGTGCGAACGTAGAAATGAATCAAATTAAAGCTAAAAACTCTAGCGCACCTGAACCGCTAGAAACACTAATGTTCGAAGAACAGTAGAAGAATCGTGCAGGTTTTGAGTGCATATTCCACCACATGAGCTGCTTATTACGGCCAAACTGTTTCAAATGCCACGTTTAACTTTGGTCTCAAGAATGTATTATAACTCATATGGTGGAAGGTTTCAGATATTACCACTGGCATGAATTTCAACGTTTATGAGAACAAAACACGGGTTAATTATATTCGTTATCAGTTGCTTATTTCACAAAATTTCGAAAGCAGCATCTCATATAACATCAATGAAGAAAATGCTCAGTGCCTGCAGCACTGTAAATGAAGTTGGTGTTTGGAACTGCGATCCGAAAAATTTGCAGAACTTTGGGAATTGAAACATCGGTTATTTATTTGCATTGTAAATGTTTCCGGTATAATTTTATTGACACAAAAGTAGCACAACCGACTCGTGCTGGCAACTTTTCGCCAGTATCAAAGCCAAAAATATATCACATCTGCTTCACGTTGTTATATTACATTCAAAGTTATAGGAGTATGAAGAAATTTAGGGTTACCTGCAGCGAGTTTTTTCAAATAATCGAAAGCTTAATATTTGCTGTTTATTGGCAATACAATATCATTACCAATTGAAAATTCTACGATTAAACCGCTTAATAAAGATATTGCAAACAAACACAAAACCAACAATAGCTGGCAACCCTATTGTGGCTTTTCAACCAAATTTGGCCTGAATAATGATTATAATAGGTTTCATAAATTGTATGAAATTCGTATTGATTTCATGACTGCAATGGAAGTTATAGGGCAAAAAGTTTTATTTTCCTGAGAGAATTTTCAAAACCAAAGACACAAAAATTACCATAGCTGGCAGCACCAATCGAATTTTTCAACCAAATTTCTATCAAACAGAGTTTAGAGTAAGGTTCAGCTACTGTACCAGTTTAATGAAAATTTGGTAACTTATTCACATTTCATAGGGCAAAAAGCAGTTTTTTTCTTTCTAATTTTTCAAGATGGCACCACTGGCACAGAGTTGCCCAGACCTGGTCCTACTTAAATCCAATGCTTTCTATAAATTTCAATGGTATCTGATGAGTTCCCGTGAACAGAAGTTTTTGATGCTAAAAATATAGGTTGACTGGGAAAGGGTTACCGTTCTTGTCCGACATGAAATTTCCAAAGTTTTACTTTGAACGTGTAGATAAAGCATAAGATTTGTATACGTATTTGTTTTATTGTAAGAAACGGACATTTTTAGGATATTCGATGGTTTGAATGTTTTCACTTCCAAATTTTTATTTTTTCAAATTTAAGACACCAAAATTATCATAGCTGGCAGCTCCAACCGAATTTTTCAACCAAATTTCTACCAAACGAGGTTTAAAATAAGATCCAGCTTCTGTTTGAATTTCGTCAAAATCGAACGATTCAATCAGAATTTATAGGGCTAAAAGCAGTTATCTTTTTTAGTGATTTTTCAAGATGGCACCACTGGCACAGAATCACCCGCATTTCAAAATCACTTCTATCAGACCTGGTCCTATTCAAGACCAATACAGTCTGCAAATTTCAATTAATTCTGCTGATTGGATCGTGAGTTTCCGTGAACAGAAATTTTTGATGCTAAAAATATAGGTAAATTGGGCAAGGGTTACCAGGCGTGCCCGTTATACCATATCAAATTTTATTTTTTGTCTATATAAACAAAGCATGAGATTTACATATGAGTGGCTTTTTTTTTAAGAAGCGGCATTTTTTCAAGAGAGACGATGATTTGGAGGTTTTCACTTTCAGTACCTGCCCTAGCTACAGGGTTGGCAGCACGCTCAGTAAAAGCTACACAAATCTACAACTAAATAATACCAATATGTTCTGAAAATTTCGTAATGATTGAACAGCTCTGTCAAAAGTTATCGCAATTTAAAAATTTTCAAATTTTTCCGTTCTCTTTTTAGGCACTCAGCGCACACATGGGGTTAAAAAATTCCAAAACATTATCCGATTCACATGTAAAACACGTTCGAAATTTATTTGGTCAACTTTATTTTTGCAAAAATTATTTGTGTACGGAATAATAGGTATAATAAAAATATCACTAAAATGGCCGCCGGCGCCAAAGGGTTAAAGATTATTAACTTTTTCTGAGACCTAGCACTATTCTGCATATACACCAATGTGTCCTGCTAATTTCAGCTCAATCGGATGGCGCGTTCCTGAGATTTTTTCACTGAAAATTTTTGATGATATATATATATATATATATATATATATATATATATATATATATATATATATATATATATATATATATATATATATATATATATATATATATATATATATATATATATATATATATATATATATATATATATATATATAAAGAAATATGAATTTTTGGCCAAAGTGATTTTAATACTAATGTTTTTCTTCGAACATTAGTAAAAAAACTCTAGCGCACCTGAACCGCTAGAAACACTAATGTTCGAAGAACAGTAGAAGAATCGTGCAGGTTTTGAGTGCATATTCCACCACATGAGCTGCTTATTACGGCCAAACTGTTTCAAACGCCACGTTCTACTTTGGTCTCAAGGATGCATTATAACTCATATGGTGGAAGGATTCAGATATTACCACTGGCATGAATTTCAACGTTTATGAGAGCAAAACACAGGTTAATTATATTCGTTATCAGTTGCTTATTTCACAAAATTTCGAAAGCAGCATCTCATATAACATCAATGAAGAAAATGCTCAGTGCCTGCAGCACTGTAACTGAAGTTGGTGTTTGGGGCTGCGATCTGAAAAATTTACAGAACTTTGGGAATTGAAACATCGGTTATTTATTTTCATTGTAAATGTTTCCGGTATGAATACTAACTGTAAGCGTTTATTGATACAAAAGTAGCACAACCGACTCGTGCTGGCAACCTTTCGCCAGTATCAAAGCCAAGAATATATCACATCTGCTTCACGTTGTTATATAACATTTGAAGTTATAGGAGTAAAAAGAAATTTAGAGTTACCTGCAGCGAGTTTTTTCAAATAATCGAAAGCTTAATATTTGCTGTTTATTGTCACTACAATATCATTACCAATTGAAAATTCTACGATAAAACTGCTTAATAAAGATATTGCAAACAAACCCAAAACCAACAATAGCTGGCAGCCCTATCGTGGCTTTTCAACCAAATTTGCCCTGAATAATGTTTATAGTAGGTTCCATTAATTGTATGAAATTCGTATTGATTTCATGACTGCACTGGAAGTTATAGGGCAAAAAGTTTTATTTTCCTGAGCGAATTTTCAAATCCAAAGACACAAAAATTACCATAGCTGGCAGCACCAATCTAATTTTTCAACCAAATTTCTATCAAACAAAGTTTAGAGTAAGGTTCAGCTACTGTGTCAATTTCATGAAAATCTGGTAACTTATTCAAATTTCATAGGGCAAAAAGCAATTTTTTTTCTTTGTAATTTTTCAAGATGGCACCACTGGCACAGAGTTGCCCACAATTCAAAATCGCTTCTATCAGACCTGGTCCTACTTAAGTCCAATGCATTCTGTAAATTTCAATGGTATCTGATTATTGATTCGTGAGTTCCCGTGAACAGCAGTTTTTGATGCTAAAAATATAGGTTGACTGGGAAAGGGTTACCGTTCTTGTCCGACATGAAATTTCAAAAGTTTTACTTTGAACGTGTAGATAAAGCATAAGATTTGTATACGTATTTGTTTTATTGTAAGAAACGGACAGTTTTTGGATATTCGATGGTTTAATGCTTTCACTTCCAAATTTTTATTTTTTCAAATTTAAGACACCAAAATTATCATAGCTGGCAGCTCCAACCGAATTTTTTGACCAAATTTCTATTAAACGTGGTTTGAAGCAAGGTGCAGCTTCTGTGTGAATTTCGTCGAAATCGAACGATTCAATCAGAATTTATAGGGCTAAAAGCAGTTATCTTTTTTAGTGATTTTTCAAGATGGCACCACTGGCACAGAATCACCCGCATTTCAAAATCACTTCTATCAGACCTGGTCCTATATAGGACCAATACATTCAGCAAATTTCAATTAATTCTGCTCATTGGATCGTGAGTTTCTGTGAACAGAAGTTTTTGATGCTAAAAATATAGGTAAATTGGGCAAGGGTTACCAGGCGTGCCCGTTATACCATATCAAATTTTTTTTTTTGGTTATGTAAACAGAGCACAAAATTTACATATGAGTGGCTTTTTTTTGAAGAAGCGGCAGTTTTTCAAGAGAGACGATGGTTTGGAGGTTTTCACTTTCAGTGCCTGCTCTAGCTACAGGGTTGCCAGCACGCTCATCAAAAGCTACACAAATTTACAACTAAATAATACCAATATGTTTTGAAAATTTCGTATTGATTGAATAACCTTGTCAAAAGTTATCGCAATTTAAAAATTTTCAAGTTTTCCCGTTCTGTTTTTAGGCACCCAGCGCACACATGGGGTTAAAAAATTCCAAAACAATATCCGATTTACATGTAAAACACGTTCAAAATTTATTTCGTCAAATTTATTTTTGCAAAACTTATTTGTGTACGGAATAATAGGTATATTAAAAATATCACTAAAATGGCCGCCGGCGCCAAAGGGTTAAAGATTATTAACTTTTTGTGAGACCTGGCACTATTCTGCATATACACCAATGTGTCCTGAAAATTTCAGCTCAATCGGATGGCGCGTTCCTGAGATTTTTTCACTGAAATTTTTTGATGATATATATATATATATATATATATATATATATATATATATATATATATATATATATATATATATATATATATATATATATATATATATATATATATATATATATATATATATATATATATATATATATATATAGAAATATGAATTTTTGGCCAAAGTGATTTTAATACTAATGTTCTTCTTCGAACATTAGTAAAAATTATTCTGTAGATGTGATTTAATATTCGGTGGCATTTCCATTAGCTTTAATAACTTCTGCCAAACGCCTGGACATTGAGTTAACAAGTTTTGATGTGATTTCCGGTCCGATTAAATTCCATTCTTCTTGTAGTTTAGCCTTAAGCACTTATTTGCTTTTTACCGCGTATTTCCGCACTCTGCGTTCCAATTCATCACATAAATGCTCAATGGGATTTAAGTCAGGTGATCGTGGTGGACTGTGAAGCTGCGTGGGCACGTTATACAAAAGCCATTCCTTAACTACCATTGAAGTATGCTTTGGGTCATTGCCTTGCTAGAAAATGAAATCACTTTCTAAACCCAAAGCATTGACACTTACGCGCAGACATGTTTTTCAAAATATTTAGATAGTTCCACCGATCTATTGTGCCATCAATAAAGTGCAGCTTTCCAACTCCTGAAGCCGCCATACACCCCCACAACATTACATTACTGCCACCGTGCTTAACAGTTGGGACCAGTTTTTTTACGTTCAGCTCCTCCTTAGATTTGCGCCAGACTTTTCCTCTGCTGTCTGAGCCAAACACGTTCAATTTGCTCTCGTCCGAAAACAAAACTCGATTCCAAAAGGCAGCATCCTTATTTTCGTGGATTTTTGCAAAATGTAATCCCTTCTTTCGATTAACTTTAGAAATAAAAGGCTTACGCCTAGGCTTTCGACTATGGAAGTTATTCTATCGTAGAACATTCCTGATGGTTTCATCACTAACTGTTAGGTTGAATTCCTTTCTTACCTCGTCTGCTATTTTAGATGGCTGGTTCTTGGATTCCCCTTAATTTTAAGCACTATTGACCGTCGGACTGTAGCAGTTAAAATTTTTGGACGTCCTAAACGAGGCTTACTTTTCAAGGATCTGATTTCTCCGTACTGCTTGATGACGTACTGCACACTAGACTTCGGTTTTCCAATTATTTTCGCTATTTCGCCTATTGACTCTCCTTGGCAATACAGCTTAACGATGATTCTGCGCCTATCTAAACTGATTTCCTTACCCATAGCCGATGGTCATGTTTTCTGAACTTGACTCAAATCTTCACAAGGCTATAACTATGCTACCTGTGTGTTAAGAGAAATGCTCATATTTGTATGAAGTTGACGCACGTCTAGCACTGCACATGTTTGCATAACACGGTGTTGCTATTTATTCGTACGGAGACTTTTTTGATATAAAAATTTGAACAATTTACTTAAGTGAATTACTATATCGTTATGAATTGATAAATTTGAAAAAATTTTCCTGATATTTGTAATCAAAGAGTTGAAGAAAGCATATAATTTTTTAAATTAATAATATTTTGTAATATCACAATGTTATTCTTGTAAATCAAGAAAAAACAGCATCGTACGGAAACTTTTTTGTCTGACTGTATATACTCATATACTCAGTTCATTAAATCTACAAAACTTAATAAACCTATTTCAATAAAAAAACCGATTTTTCCTTTAGAAGCTAGATATATTGAATTTTGTGACAAATATCGATATTTCGAGGGTAATCTGCCCTCTTCTTCAGTGTCTATCAGTCTAGACTGATAGACACTGAAGAAGAGGGCAGATTACCCTCGAAATATCGATATTTGTCACAAAATTCAATATATCTAGCTTCTAAAGGAAAAATCGGTTTTTTTATTGAAATATTTTTTTGAGCTAGGAAAAATTGGTACACATTAAATACAATTAATAAACCTGTCTAATTATCTTATCTTTCACCGACAAGTGCAGCGGCCCATCAGCATATAAACCGTGTCTATTACCAAGTTCAAACATGGTTAGGGCATGATTTAGAACCCCAGGAATGGGGTTGGGTGCTCCAAAATGAGTTCTTTGAGCCAATGACAACAATATTACCACCAGCTTCCGATGAATTACTGAATACTCTATTTTGTAATTGTAAGAATGGATGTGGTGCACGGTGCGAATGTAGAAAATCGAGGCTGCAATGCACTTTAGCTTGTGGCCAGTGTAATGGGCAAGCTTGCCTCAATGCTGTTTCATTGCAAAGTGACTGTGAGCAAGAGAGTGCTTTTGACCATGAAATTCAGGAAGGTCTGAAAACACCAATTCAAGGCAATGAAGATGATGACAATGATACAGGAATTCCCAAACGTCCAGAAGATATTGAAGAAGAAGAAAAGTTATACTTTTGTTATTTATATTATAAAAGATTGATAGATGAAAAATATGTGAAATACATATATTAAAATAAATTAAATATATGTTAAATGTTATTAAATACAATGTATTTACTGATAAGTAACACAAATAATGCAAAGCTGAAGGTTTCACGGTTGATCTTGCATTACAGTACATATGGCTGAGTGCTGCGCGCTTACCGCCTTCTATCGGAAAAACGGTTGACCGCATGATAAAATGCTTCAAATAAAATGTGTCGCAAATTTTATGTTCTACAATTTTGATCCGAAGTGTTAACATTATTGGAGCAATAGAAACCAAGATAATCGCAAAAAGCTGTTTTTTCTCACCTTTGACCTTAAATAACTTTCGACGCAGACACGAGATTTTATGAGACTTTTGATTCAACTTTGAGGACTCCAAAATGAAGGTATATACAAAAATTCAGCTTATTATCTCTCAATCCGAGGTTGATTGGTAAAATGACTGGGCTATATATTGTTCTACATATTTAATTCGATTAAACTAATTTTTGGATCAACTTGTCCTTGTTTTTATTATTATTGTGTGTGGTCTTTTTGAGAATGACCATAGCGAGTGAGAAAATTGGCAACAATTAAGTGGACATTTATAACGCATTAGAAGACAATGAATTTAAGTTGTGTTTGGCTGCTAAAAAAGGGTTTGTAAAAATTTTATGCATCATTTTCTATCAGGTCTAACAACAAAGAGTTTATTCTTATTGCGAAATTCAAGAAATTGCGTAAATAATTCAGCTTTGACATCAAAATCGGTTGTGGCATAAATGTGGCATATCTTGCCTCAGTTGAGGCTGCAGTTTACATTCATTTCTGTGAACTTAAAAAAAAATTATGTTGCGCAGTCTTTAATTTTCGTTAAATTAAATTGTATATAAAAAAATACACGTATGCTAAATAAAAAATTTTAGTTTTAAAACTACAGTCAAAAATCATTCTCTATTGAGCAAAATCAATTCCCTCGCCTCAGTTTTCCCGGAGCATTAATGAAAATTAACAGAAAAAATATCTTTGCCAAACATTTAGTCAAATCTAGATTTCCTTATTGTTGTTGACGGTTTCGTGACGGAAATAATATTTCTAGCCCTCTCTTCTTGCATTTTTGGTTGAAGGATAAGTACAATATTTTGATAAAGCTAAAAGTAACAGTCGGAAGCTACAATCGCTACTCCAATCGCTTGCTGTTTGCAAATATTGTAAATGAAGTAAGCGTCGCTAAAAAGTGATTTCGGACTGCTTGCCGGAAAACTTTAACTTGAGACTGATTTATGCGCAGTCAAACGTTTTTTGTTCGTTTGTTCTGCTCTGTTTTGTTATTTATGGTCTGTCAGAACAGTTGAACAAAAGAAAGTATATTGCGATTAGCCATGATGCTTGTTCTCGATTCTGACTGAAGTTAGCGTTAAGTTAAGAGGGTATGTAGTGGTATTAGGCAATTGATTTTATGGTTGATAGAGTTTATGTGGGTGGTACAGTTGAGATGTGATCGTTGATTTTGCTGTAGGTCAATATGCAAAGTTTTGAGAAATGGGCGGACTAACTGAAAAGTGGTTTGAAAAAAATACTAAGTTATTGTATTGTGATATATGTTGAGAGTTGTTTATTTTACACTCGAATGGTTAACTAACTATTCATAGTTAACTTAAGTCATATCGATCATAATTTGGCTTTTTTTGCCAAGGCATATGCTGGGAATTAAGCAAATTAGCAGCAATAACGAAGAAAGTGAAGCTTTCTGACCGGGTATCAGAATGCTGTTATGAAAATATCGCGTATTGGTGAATTTAGGTTTACTATGCATGCTTATAACCCAGTGTGCCAAATTCGGCATTTCGTTGAGAATTTTTTCAGAAAATTGAAGCGAATTCAGAAAAAAGTTTCGGATTCTCAAACATTCGTTGCGAATTCTTTAAGACCGGTATATGGAAAACGTTACAAAAACGCCGAAAGTGCTCAAACTTTCCCCTCTTTAGCTCTTGAAAAACTTTTGTACATTGATACATTTTTTTCAGGATTCATTGCAAATTTTTGTGGGAGTTGCTTGTGATTTCTTTGTGATTCTTTGCGAATTCTTTTTGAATTCTTTTCGAATTCTTTGCGAATTCTTTTTGAACTCTTTGCAAATTCTTCACTAATTATTTGCGAATTCTGAACGAATTCTTTTCGAATTCTTTGCGAACCGTTTGCAATTTTTTGTGTAGAATCTTTTCTAGGTTTTCTTGTATTTCTTGGTCTTTGAGAATACTTTCAATACTTTTTTAATACATACATATAACATATACTCATTAAAACACTTATTATTTTTATTTCTATTGGATATTTACTGTTTATTATATATACATATATTATTTATTGATATTAAATAGCATTTTTTTCTGACTTTTGTTAAGCCGGCCTTTGGTGTTATAGAAAATCTTTTCCAAACATCATTCCAGCTCGTCTGGTCTAATTGACGAAAATCGTTGTACTGCAGATTCTGAATACAAAAGAGAAAAGTTACTAGAAAACAAAAAACTTGAGCAACATTTCAAACCTTTAAAAATAAACATTGTAAAATTTTTAATTTTGATGTTGGTCCCAAAACCCATCCATGTAAGTTGAACAGCAACCTCATCCGTCATGATTGCTTGGAAACACTTTTATGCAAAAGAGTGAACGTCTGGTCCAGCGATAGTAGCAAAAAAATCTCTCTGGTTAACTTTTAAAAATAAATTAAAACCACGTACCTTAAACACTGAAAGGCAAATGTTATCTCCACTACACAACACAAGCTTTCTATTTAAAAGGTAGCGTAATTTGTAATGTGATCAGCTTCACCAGGCATTATAAGTTTAAGGCAATATTTTGTAAATATTTTGAAAATACTTTGAAAAAAACCACAAACAACACAGTTTATAAACTTTGCAGGCACGAGTTCATGCACGAATGACAACGACAACAACTTAATGACGAATGACAACGACAAAAGTACCGTTTTAATACAAAACTTAACGATGCGATAAGTTCGGAATTTGTTATGAATTCTAACTTATTTCTCAACAAACTCTTAACGATTTCCCGATCGTAGATTCGTTCGCACTTTGTTCGGAATTCGCTCGAAATCAGTGAAATATTCGCAACGAATTCCGAATGATTTCGAATTTGTATCTTGCAGACTTCAGAAAAGATTCTTAACAAATATTCATATGTTCTCATAAAATAATGAACAATCTTAGCCCAGTCAATAGTTTTACTTATTTCAAGAGCTTTTTATATTTCTATCTCTTTTCCTCACTTTTGGAATAGTTGTAGCTAATTCCGAATTCTGAATTTGGCACGCTGGGAAATTACGCACTTAAGTAAACGAAAAAGTTGATGTTGCTTACACATATAGGCCACAGAAGTTCTCTTAGAGTTATATGTTTCTAGCCATGATTCTGCAAGCTTAATTATAACTTCTGCTGGTTTCTACAAAATAGAAAATATAAATACAGGCTGATCTAATATTCCTAGATCCAAGGATTGGATCGTTCCTAGATCCAAACAAAGGAATGCAAATAATCCATTTTACAAAATTTCATCTGCATAGCCTTACTTTCAAAAAATAAAAATGTGGCATTCACAAAGTTAGAGCTACAAAATTTGGAATGTAAATGAACTATAAAACGAAAAGTCCAAACTAAGTTGGAGAGTGAAGCTTTTTTTATATACCAATTTAAAATGCTCTAGCTGATAAAAATCACTTTGTGTAGCGATATATCATTTAACTAAGCTTTGCTGATTGGTCTTTGTCACCGAATCAACCCACATGTAGATTGGCAGCACCGAATCAACCCTCATGTAGAGTGGCAGCACCATCGAAGGCGACGAAATTGAGAGACGAAGTAGGCACCCATATTCCAGCCAACTACGAAGAAAGACAAACGTAAAACGCGCCGCGTCCGTGATCAGATGTTCTTTGTTTTACTCAATATAATAATAAAGTTGTTGTGAATTCTTTGAGCATTTGGTTTAATTGACAAACTGTTTTTACGTTTTTACCGTGTCGACTATCGTTAGTGCCGTAATTTGCCATAATGCCGAGAAAAACGAAAAATTCATCTTCGAAAGATGACGACAGTGAAAGCGAGTGCGACGTTACGGTCATGAATCTGGAAGGTGCCAGCAGCCTACCTGGCCAACAGCCATCGTCAAGTGACATGGATAGAAAAATATCAGACATTTTATGGGCAGTGAATATGTTCCAAAGGGCCTTTGATGACATAAAGAAGGAAAATAAAAGAGATATCGACGCACTTCGTCTTCAGATAGACGCCGCCAATGCGACGAAAGCTACGCCGATCACAACTACACCATTGGAATATGTGCCATTATCAGACCAGACACAGACACAAACGAAGTTACCGCCGCCGCTATTGTATACACACGAAAAAAGTGCAGTTAATACCCACAAGCATTGGGAATTTCCGCCGCCGACGCCTTTACCAACACCATAACCAACATAGATTGAAGTCCAGATGCAGAAACAAATATACTCACCACCGCCGCCATTATCGGCAAATGTCGGGAGTGCGATGTATGTTCAGCCACAAACACTACCACCATCCCACACAACATTCACACGAAGGGACGAATCAGTGCAGATGCAGCCGCACATGACGCTTGCAGCTTACAATGCCACACTGTTCGATCTACCTAGATTTGATGGGAAAGCGGAAGAATGGCCGCTGTTCAAAAGGTGTTATTTCGACACAACGGCTGAATTTCGTTACACAGACAGACAGAATCTAATGCGTCTGAATAAGGCATTGCAAGGTACAGCCAAGTCTGCAGTGTCGGTGCTGTTAATCTATCCGGAAGATGTTCCGAAAGCGATTCAAGAGCTTGAATTCAATTTCGGTCGCCCAGACTTGCTTGTACGTGCGCAGTTGAATAAAATTAGCGAAATACCTACAATGAGTGAAGGCCGCCTTGAACCAGTGCTAAGCTTGTCAAATTTAGTACGAAATATGGTCGCGCTTTTTAAGTCTGCTGGTTGCAGTCATCATCTGCTCAACTCAACGTTACTTGAGCAGCTGGTAAATAAGTTACCCCAATCTAAGCAGTACGAATGGGCTAAGTACGCCGCCAGTATGTCATCATTTGCAACAGTAGAAGATTTTTCTGGATAGATAGCTGAATTGGCTAAAGTTGTGAGTATGATGTTAACAAGTACAGGTACAACACCACGTCCAAATCAATCAACCGCAACATTATCACGAAGTCATTCGTCAATGCCTCGCAGAGTGCTCCACAGTGATACGATTATGAATCAGAAATCGATAAAAGTATGTGCGCAGTGCAATAATCAGCATGACATTGCAGATTGTAAAGAATTTGCTGCGCTCGCAATCGATGATAAGTGGAATAAAGTCAAGAAGCTACATCTATGCTTCGGATGTTTGAAAAAAGGCCACAGCCTCTCAAACTGTCGTAAAAGGCAACCATGTTCGATTGATGGATGCAATAAAATGCATCATCACTTATTACACAGCCAGCACGAGGCACCAAGTGCCAAGTTATGACATATTCTCAACTGCCGTCTTCATGACGACACAAGACAGTGGTTCAAAATTGTGCCGGTTGTTTTATCTGGACCATCAGGAAATATTACAGTGTTTGCGATGTTGGATGAAGGATCGTCTGTATCATTGATCGATGAAGATGTTTCCAAAGTTCTTGGGCTTCAAGGCCATGTCACTCCTCTGACTCTTCAATGGTACGGCAAAGCGCAGAAGACTGAAACCTCACGTAGGGTTACCGTTGAAATCAAGGGTAATTATAAATCAGCACAAACGTTTACCCTTAAGAATGTGTGCACCATCGCTAACCTGAATTTACCTGCACAAACATTGCATAAGAGAAAATATCGTCATATGGCTACTTTATCAATCACGGATTATAAGTGCGCTCAGCCGAAGATTTTATTGGGTTTGGACTGCGCATTTCTCGGAGTTTATAAGGACGTTATTGAGGGTGAACGTCATCAGCCAATTGCCATCAAAACTAAATTGGGATGGATCGCATTTGGACCAAATGATCAAGCTACGCAAGAGGCTCCTACTGTACTACATATTCGTGAGTCACACTCACTTCGGGATATTCACACTCTTGTCAACAATTATTTTTCCATTGAAAATTTCGGAGTTCGTAGCACCAACATGGTATTGGAATCTGACGAGAATAGACGTACTACAAAGAAGGTAGGAGATCGGTACGAAACCGGACTATTGTGGCGTAATGACGATATTCAGCTGCCTCGGAGCTACGAAATGGCTAAGCATTGCTTACTGAAGGTCGAGGAACGAATGTTAAAAGATCCAGCTTATGGTGAAAGATATAAAACTGAAATTAACAAGTATCTCGAGAAATGTTACGCAAGGGCACTCACCGTCAATGAAGCTAAGGCAGAGAATAACAGAACATGGTATCTCCCACATTTTGGGGTTTTAAATCCCAACAAGCCTGCAAAACTACGGATCGTTTTCGACGCTGCTGCTGTCTCGCATAACACCTCCTTAAACTCTGTCTTGTTAAAGGGACCTGAACACGCCAAGCCGCTCCTGGCAATTTTATTTCAATTCCGTCAGGGAGCTATCGGAGTCGCTGCAGATATTCGTGAGATGTACTCACAGTTACAAATTCGAGAAGAAGATCAATGCTCTCAAAGATTCCTATGGAGGGAAGGAGATCAGAGTAAACCCATAAAAGTATACAAGATGACGTCGATGATATTCGGAGCGATATGCTCACCTTGTTGCGATGAATATATTCGAAAACGAAATGCAAAGTGTTACATGCCAACAATGCCTAATGGAGCTGCAATCGTTATGGATAAAACGTATGTCGACGATTTAGTTGTTAGTTTTAATGACAAAGAGTGCGTTGAAGATGTTATTAAAGAAGCCATAGAGATAAATTCGAAGGCTGGTTTCACTCTGCGAAACTTCGTATCAAACTGTCGAGACATTCAAACTAAGCTAAACGGAGCCGACAACGATTATGCTGTATTCAACATGGAAAGACGAAATACGACAGATAAGGTATTAGGACTATTTTGGAATACGGAGAACGACACTCTGCAATACCATTTTAAATTCCATAAAATACAACGAGACGTCTTGAAAATGGTTCGACCACCAACGAAAAGGGAGCTTTTTGGAATTGTAATGGCAGTGTTTGACCCTTTTGGGCTTTTATCAAATTATATGATATGTTCGAAATTATTACTGCGAGCCACGTGGAAGTTAAATGTCGACTGGGACGATCCTTTACCCACTCAACTGTATGACCAATGGAAAAGCTGGTGGAGAAAATTTCAGGATGTGAAGGATTTTTCGGTGCCGCGATGTTATTCACGAAGACTTTTTGAAGAAAATGATGTGCAGCTGCATGTCTTTACTGATGCTAGTTCCGATGCGTTTGCAGCCGTTGCATATTTACGAATAGGGCATGTAAAACAAGTCAGTATTGTTTTGGTCGCCGCAAAATGTAGATGTGCACCCCCAAAGGGAATGACAATACCACGACTCGAACTTCAAGCTGCAGTATTAGGTTGTCGCCTGTCAGAAATGATAAAAGACTGTCTGGAAGTGAATATAAATTATGTTCAATTCTGGAGTGACTCTAAGACAGTCATTCAGTGGATTCAATCGACTACTAGAAGATATAAACAATTTGTTGCCTGCAGAGTAGCAGAGATACTATCTACTTCAACACCTAGTCAGTGGAGATGGTTACCGACTGAACTAAATGTTGCCGACGAGGTTTCGAGAGCCAAATTACCAGCAAATGCAGGAAGCGACGCTAGATGGGTACGAGGACCAGAATTTCTGAGAAACAAAGAAGACAGATGGCCGCAAGAAGATGGACGAATAATAAGCGATTATACTGCAGAAGATATTATTGTGCCATGTCTGTTGGTGAAAATGACCGAGTAGGCGATCAATTATCAAAAGTATTCGTCTTACATTAGAGCAGTGCGAGTTACAGCCTGGTTGTTTCGATTCATTAAAAACACCCAAGAGTCAAATGCAGGTGATCGACATACTGGAGAATTAGCAGCCAGTGATGCATTCCACGCCGAGCTGATCGTATGTCGCCAAGCTCAAAAAGAATGCTTCACTGAAGAGATTAATGCCTTAATATCCACGAAATGTGTTCCAAAGACGAGCAATATATATCAACTGACACCGTTTATGGATAACGATGGAGTGATGAGACTAAGGGGGCGAGTTGATGCTGCGTATTGTTTGCCGGCTAGTGCTAGAAATCCAATCATTTTGCCTCGGGACCATCATGTCACGCACCTCATTGTGGATCATTATCATAGAAAACGTCATCACTTGAACGACCATTTAGTCATCAATGAAATTCGTCAAAAGTTTTGGATAATCAGTGTGCGTTCTGTACTTAAAAATATTCTAAGCAGCTGTGTAATTTGCATCACCTTGCGGGCAAAACCTCGATACCCTTTAATGGGACAACTACCAGCGGATCGCCTAACACCGTACGTTCGTCCTTTTAGTTATTGTGGTGTGGACTATTGTGGACCATTTTATGTCGCCATAGGTCGTCGTAAAGAGAAGAAGTGGATAGTTCTTTTTACATGTCTCACGGTTCGTGCTATTCATGTGGAAATCGCAGATGACCTTTCGACGGATTCGTTTATGTTGTGTCTGAGGAACTTCATAAATCGCCGAGGTACCCCAGTAAGAATTAGAAGCGATAATGGTACTAACTTCATTGGGGCCCAAAAGGAACTCACGAAAGAGAACCGGGTGTTTGATCTCGATCAAATCCAGCAAAATTTATCAAGAGAACATATTGAGTGGATTTGTAATGTTCCCGGTAATCCGCATGCCGGGGGTTGTTGGGAACGACTGATTCAATGCGTCAAGCGCCTACTTAGCCAAGTTTTCAAAGAGCATGTGCCAAGGCTCGAAACGTTCCGAAGTGCTCTTATAGAGGCAGAAAATATTATTAATAGCCGGCCACTGACAGATATACCAACGACCCCAGATGAAAATGAACCACTAACACCAAACCATTTTTTAGTTGGTTGTTTGAATTCGACACAAACTCCTTGCGAAGACCATGAAAAGATATGTCTTCGGAAGCAATGGAAGATCGCACAAAATTTAAAGGATCGACTGTGGAAAAGATGGGTAGTAGAATATTTGCCGCGTCTCCTACGACGTTCAAAATGGAGACAAGAGGTTCCACCGTTAAAACCTGGACAGTTGGTTATAATTTGTGATCCAAGCCAGCCAAGAGGTCAGTGGTTGAAAGGACGAGTTACCAAAACGTTCGCAGCTAAAGATGGACAAGTACGATCGGCGGAAGTTATGACAAAAAAGGGGCTGGTCCGCCGTCCATCAGCAAGGCTAGCTGCCTTAGAGTTCGGTGAATTCTCTTCCCAAATGAATTCACGGGGAGCCGGAGATGTCACCGAATCAACCCACATGTAGATTGGCAGCACCGAATCAACCCTCATGTAGAGTGGCAGCACCATCGAAGGCGACGAAATTGAGAGACGAAGTAGGCAGCCATATTCCGGCCAACTACGAAGAAAGACAAACGTAAAACGCGCCGCGTCCGTGATCAGATGTTCTTTGTTTTACTTAATATAATAATAAAGTTGTTGTGAATTCTTTGAGCATTTGGTTTAATTGACTGTCTTGTTAAATGTTTCTGTATTTCTGGCAAAACATCTGGACCTGATCAATTTTTTTGAAAACTCACACTGCCTTAGGTTAGGTTAGGTTGACATGGCTGCCGATCTACAGAGGCCTGACGACCAGCACACATAGGCACAAGGGAGGCCCGTTGTGATGCCATAATATTTAGTGACTCTCTTCTACTCACTAAAGTCAGGAAGCCATTCGCTTCCTTTGACAAACCGGACTATCCCCTTTAAATTTGCCAGGGACAGTTCCGTCAGGTTTGAGAGATAAGGTGCAACAAGTGCCACCAGTCTTTTCCTTGCTAAAGCCGGACATTGGCACATGAGGTGAAGGACGGATTCCTCCTAATCCTCAGAGCCACAGCTCCGACAGAAGTCATTAACTCTACGCTCAAATGTTGTACATGCCGTCCTATAAGGTAGTGGCCCGTTAAAACAACCACAATGCAACGAAGGGCGCTTTGAGTTAAGCCTAAAAGCTGCCTGGTGCGATGCGCCTCCATGAATACCCAGGACTGCCTTGTTATCACACAGGATGTTTCATCTACCCAGGACTTCTTAGCGTTCTCAAGATATTTTTGCCTTATGGCCAGTTTGACCGATGTCATTGGTATACCTACTGAAAAGGAGCAAGAGATCTTAGGTAGCAAAGTCCCAAGCCTTGCTAGCTCATCGGCCTCACAGTTGCTCTGAAAACCCCTATGTCTAGGTACCCAAATCAATTGAACAACCGAACGTCTCGTCATCTCCCTAAAAGATGCACGGCACTCAGCAACAATCTTGGACACTGTACAAGGACCAGCAAGGGACATAGTAGCCGCTTGGCTATCTGTGAAAATACCAATATTGACCCCGAATATTCGATTACACAGAAACCAGTCGACTGCCTGATAAATAGCCGCAACCTCCGCCTGAAAGACACTACAGTGGCCTGGTAGACGGAGGGACAGCTTGAGATTCAGCTCATCTGAGTATACACCACTCCCGACTCTGTTGTTTAGCTTTGAGCCGTCTGTGTACACATGGATAAGCCCATTATCAAAGGTGACACCATCACACCATACCTCTCTGCCAGGAATTAGAGTTGTAAACTTCAAATCCAGTATGCATTGTGGAGCGATGTAGTCAACAACCGCTGGTGCGGGTACTCTCTCGGCCAAGATCCTCGCATGACCAAAATCTGTCCTATTTTATGCTGAAATACAATTTAGTCTCACAGCAGCAAGATTAGCTTCCTGCGAGATCAGTAGATTGGTTGGCAGCCAATGTAACAGCACAAAAAGTGCCTTAGTAGGGGTGGAGCGGAGCGCTCCAGTTACCAGTAGTGCAGCCATTCTCCGCAGTTTTTCAAGCTGCCGTTTGCAGGTAGCCTTAAGAGCAGCCTGCCACCAGAATGCCACCCCAAACAACAGAATTGGTTCCACCACAGCAGTGTAAAGCCAAGCAACAGTACGAGACTGCAATCCCCAACTCGCTCCTATGGATCTTTTGCAACAGTATAAAGCGTTGAAAGCCTTCCGAGCTCTTTCTGCCACATTGTACGTCCATAGTAACTTCGAGTCAAGGATCAGCCTTAAGTATTTGACCTTCTGGCTCAAATTAATGGAGACCCCATTCAATTTGGATAACTCAAAACCATGAACTTTTTACTTCCTTGTAAACAACATTAGTTCCGTTTTATTAGGATTCACATTCAAGCCCCACTCACGATTCCAACGTGAAAGTATGTCAAGAGAGTGATTTAACCTCTCTGATAGCGTAGATAAATACTTTCTCGACACTGAAACAGCTATGTCGTCTGCATAAGCAATCACTTGCAGCAGGCACGCTCCAGCTTCATTAGAAGAGTATTCACCGTGATGTTTCACAGCAGGGGAGAGAGAACACCACCCTGAGGTGTGCCCGTACTGACTCCTCGTCTTACGCTGGCATTACCCAGCGTAAAGATTACAACTCTACTTTTGAGAAGCTGCACAATAAAAGCAATCAGCCGTTCATCCACATGCAACACCGAGAGAGCCTCAACAATTGCGTTGGAATTAACGTTGTTGAAGGCCCCCTCGATGTCCAGGAAGACAGCAAGCGTATATTCCTTTTGAGCAAATGATTTCTCAACTTGCTCAATAAGGATGAGAAGAGCGGTCTCAACAGACTTACCCTTGGTATAAGCATGCTGCGACTGCGAGATCAGCATAGGATCGATTGATCTTTTAATATGGTAATCAATTATCCTTTGCAAAATATTAAGCAAGACGGAATTAAGACTTATTGGACGATAGTCCTTCGGCTTAACGTGCGAAACCTTTCCTTTTAGGAGTAAACTCCACTCTGGATTCCTGCCAGCTGTCGGGAACATACGAGAAGCGTTGACAAGCGTTATAATCTCTCTGAGCCAACGTAGCGATACTTCCATGGACTTCTGGATGTCAGCCGCAAGGATGCCATCAGGGCCCGGGGACTTAAACGGCTCTAAGGAGTTAATAGCCCACCTCAGTTGAGAATTTGATATTTTGAACGGTGGCATTGAACTGTAACTTTGCTCCGTCTGACACGCCACTTCTAGAGGGCAATAATTCCCCAGGAAATGTGCGTCTATCAGAACGTTGAGAGTATCTGCGCTCGAACTAGTCCAAATGTCCTCAGGGTTCATGATGCACCCCATAGCCTTTGGTGTCGTGCTTAAGACCTTACGAAGGCGATTTGACTCACGGAGACTCTCCACGTTACCACAGAAAAAACTCTATGAGGACCTCTTTGCCTTACGTACGGCATACTTAAAAGCCTTCAGCTTCGTTTTATACAGCGACCAGTCATTGGATCTTTTTGAGCAATTGAACTTCCTCCTGCATTCTCTCCGCAAGGTACTGATCTCTTTATTCCATCAGAGGGGCTTAGAATTTTCCCTGCCTGTGGGTGGCTTACATGCTTCCCTAGACGCGAAGTTGAGAGAATTAGTAAGGGTGTCAACTGGCTTATCCAGTTGATAGTAGCAGTCAATACTCTTAGGAATAGTTTTCAGTGGGGATTGTACTATAGAATTAAATAGCTTTGAGTCCGTCCTCTTTCTGTTTACAAAGGCTACCTGCTCGGCAGAGCTGCGGCCAGCCACGTTGTACGATATGTACCTGTAATCAGAGAAAGAACACTACCAAATAGCGTCAAGCACCTTCCTATGGTTTGAGGTAAGGAAGGTCGGTTCGCTGCTAGTATTGGCGATCAAGAGGTCGTGGGCAAGGATGAAATCAAAAAGTTCCTCACCTCGACCATTTGTGTTGGAGCTACCCCATACTTCGTTATGAGCATTTGAGTCAGCTCCCAGAATCAGCGGCACACTTGTTTTCCTGGCTTCAGCCACAATCCCCCTGATAATGTCGCAGGGAGGGCTAGTGCCATGATCATGTGCCATATAGCAAGAAGCAAACCAGCATGGTCTTTGGTCGCATTCCACTGCAACAGCCATGTTATCGTTGTCACAGAAGTTATGCAGTACCAAGACATTTATGGTTTTCCTGACAAGAATACAGACACGTGGCTCACAAAAGCCGTCAGGTGCTATCAGTCTGTATCCATTGGTGTGTAATCCGCAAACCTGGTTGTTAGCAGCCCATGGTTCTTGGATAAGAATTAGCTCCTCCTCTGTCCTGGACACGTGGAGTAGCAGGGCAGCTGATGCTGCTTTGGAATGGTGAAGATTCACTTGGAGTACCTTCACCATTAATGAGTTAATTAATTAGGGTTAAATCAAGATCCTCCCCCTCGGACATAGAAGCCGTCCCAGCCTCCTGCTCTGCATCCAGAGTCATGACGTCCAGGCAGCCACTCAACTTGGAGGCAGTTCCGACACTAACCCCATCGGCAAGGAGGGATTCCAAATCCGATTCTTCATTAGATCTCTCCATCAGACAGACATCAGACCCTTTTTCAAGTGGCTCCACTGCCTTTTGGGCCACCATCTTTGGGTCAGACTTGGCAGGTATTGGATCTCCCGAAGCAGAGCTCTTTGGCCTGTTAGATAGGTAGAGCCAGTTTTTCGACCCCGTACCTGATGATGCCTTTTCGAGCATCCAATGTTGGCAGCGCTTTTTCATTGATGACGAAGAGGGCTTCCCACCGATTGTTCACCGGCTCACGAATCTTCACCACCCTCCAATCCTCCGTAGGAAGATCAGGGTTGAAGAGCCGAACAATGTCCAGGACCTCCACTGGATCAGAATGGAAAGCAAGAATGCATGTCCTGCATCTTGGCCGACTGGGGATCTCATCTTTGGACACCACCTTAATCCTGGCCAGAGTTCACCCAGCTCAGAGATAGCCTGCTTGTAGAAATTGGCCAATCGTTGGTCTCCGCACGCAACCAGCCTGATTCCCGTGTGCCAGCCGCGTCGTTCACCTTAGGTGGAGGACCAGAGCTAGCCTTCTGCAGCTTACAGCAAACTACAAAAAGAGCCTGCCTTATCTTGAGCCAATTTTCGGAGGAGATGATTCCATCTCCCTTGCTGGCATCAATTACGGCCCAGACAATGCACCCTTTGGCCATTTCATTAAACGGCCGAATTATCCCTGAAGAGATTGTCGTTGTCTTCTGCTTTTTGCAGTCCTGCCTGTCCTAGCACTTCTGCTCAGCGGACTTCTGTCGTTTCTGAGTTTCTGAGAGGGAGCGGGTGCTCTCCAGTGTATGATTTTGCCCATTGAAAGGACTTTTTATCCTTGTCGGACATTGTGTCAGGGGAGACGTTTTGAAACTTTGAAGGCTGCCTTTCTAGTTCCGTAAGACCGAGATGATTTGGCGGAGGAGCGTTGCGTGCCTGAGAAGGGGGTGGCACCGGAGGTAGTACTTGTTGACGGACGGGTTGGCTTATTCGCCGCTACCCTACCGTCAAACTGGCCACAAATGGGCTTCGTGGCTTTCACAAGGTCAGGCTTGGTAACCAAAGCCCCGGAAACAGGGGTTGAGGAAGAGCAGATAGGCCGTGGGGCTGGCTCATTTTTTCATGTCTCCACAGCCTTCTGCAAGCTTAGTCGCTGTGCCGGTAGCCATTGGAGCTGACTCATTTGTCATGTCTCCACGAACTACAGCAGCCTTAATCTCAGTCTGCAGAGCTGGCTCATTCGCGCCAAACTCGTTTCGCCGAAAATTCACATTGCTATATATATATATATATATATATATATATATATATATATATATATATATATATATATATATATATATATATATATATATATATATATAATATCATTTACTTAGCCGAACTTTGAATGGGGCCCGGTAGATCTAAGGCGTCAGGCCGAAAAGCGGCGTGCTACGGGGCCTGCCGGTTAAAATCCCGCCAGTGCCATAGCTGTAGGTGTAAGTGCGTGTGGTTGTCTATGAGGGTGGCAAATATGCCCAAACTGGTGGCCTAATGCTGCCGCGTTCCTGGTACCCCTCTTCACTAACTTAACCTAACCTAACCTAGCCGAACCTTGACGAAGACGAGCTTCTCTTTTTCATGCTGTCTTCAGCCGTGATCGTGAGGAAAAAGTGTGTGAGCTGCTGTTCATGGATCTCTCCAAGTAATACCCTGTACGAAATTCTCTCCTTCTTCTCTTATTGAATGCATTGTTGTGCAAGTTACCCTTACCGTCTTCAAAATTCTTATTGTTACCTCAGTATATGTTCTTGTAATTCCTCAGTTGCAATTGGTAGCAAATTTTGCGATGAGTTTCCTGGCTACCTCAACAATAGCTGCCACTGTGCCTTGCTTTTAATATATAGAGATTTCGATTTACCAAACCTGGTATGGAATCAAAGCTTTTCTCTCCTAAAATGAACCAATCTCATTTTCTTGACAACCTCATCTTATTTCAATATAGATAACAAAATTTCCAATATAGATAACAAAATACTAGACATAGTCCTATCTAATATTCCCTCTCATAATATCAATATTCAAACTGCTCCGTTCACTACGTCCAAGCCAACTAACATCACCCTCCTCTCTCAATCCTACTTCATGTTGATGTTCAGACTATTAGCCATGCTCTTTAAGTACCATAAAGCAGATTTCACTACTATGATGACTCAAATTGTCTTTTAACAGGTTCTTCATTTCCCGCCGCCTCGATGTTGATGCACTTCTTATAAAATTATATAATTTTCTAACCAACCTTAGCTTCCACTTCACTCCTTCTAGCCATCCTAGCAGGCCTAATAACGCTTCTTGTTTTCGGTGTGATGTGGCGTCTGCCCTCAAAGCTAATAATGTCGCTCGAGCTAGATATAAAATTACAGATTTGCATGATAATTTCATTGAATTTTCAAAGCAACGTTCTAAAACTGCCGTCAATCTAGCTATCTGCAATTACTTTGCAAGCATTGAGTCTTCTATCCGTTCTTGCGAGCAAAAATCATTCTGGCCTTATGTCCGTTCCCTCAAAAATGCCAATCGTTTTTTCTATTACATGTTCCTTAATAATAAAACAGCCTCTAATCCGAGAGAAATTTGTGACATTTTTGCTAAACAAATTGTTTCCCTTCTTATTCCAACGCAAGCTTGCTTCACCGTATGAATTCCTCCATGTTGATTCATCTTCCCTCTTGGTCGGTTGTGGTCTTAATGGTATCTCAAACCTGTTAGTCAAGTCACTTTTACCGTGTTTGTGTGTTCTTTTCTCTATTATATTTAACTTCAGCCATTCGTCCTGCTCTTTCCCAATCAGTTTCACCCTATATTTCACCCATTCACAAAACTGACAGCCCAAACTGCATTTGCAACTACCGACTCGTTTTGCTCCTTCTCTGTTTTGGTAAAGCTCTTAAAAGGCAACAGACAGCTTCCTCTACCTCATCTTTTCCTTGCTCTTTAGCAACATGATTTTATCAAAGGTAAATTTCCTACCTCTAATTTTATATTTTTTCGACCAACGGAAACAAGTGGATGTGGTATATGCCGAGTTCTCAAAATCTTTTAATTCTGTTGAAACCAAAGCTCTTCTTGGATAGTTTTAGACTATGGGGTGTATTATCTGCTTTCGTTTTGGCTTTAGTCGTATAATTCTGGACGTATCTGTGCTGTAACTGCACTTTCTGTCACCTCCCCCCCCCCTTTTTTTTGACCACTTTCCAGAGTTTCTCAATGATCCGTTCTCGGTCCATTATTATTTCTGAGTCCATCATTATTCCTGATCTTTCTTCCTTTACTCGTTCTCCTTGCTTTTTTTCCCAATGACTTCAAGGTTGTCAACAATGCATTCAATAAGAAAAGAAGGAGAGAATTTCGTACAAAGTTTTACTTGAAGAAACCCATGAACAGCAGCTCAGACACTTTTCCCTCACGATCACGGCTGAAGACAGTATGAAAAAGAAAAGCTCGTCTTCGTCAATGTTCGGCTAAGTAAATGATATTGCCGGAAAAAAGAGCATAGGCGAGATTCAGCGTGCTTAGCTTAGTCCTCAGTGCACGAACGTTCTGATAGTATACAAAAATTTTGTTGAAAAAAACTCTGCGAAGTGTTAGAGCGACTGATTCTACGAGGTCTCAAAATAAAACCCTTTATGAAGGTGCTAGGTGGCCAAAAATCGTTTCTGAAAACTTTGTCGATACCAAGAAAAATAGTAGCTCAGAATCAGGCGATGGTTTGATTATTGAGGCTTTTTTTTTAAAAAAAGCCTCAATAATCTCAATAATAGGCTTTTGTTGATAAATAGCTAAAAAATATATAGTAGTTAAAAGACAACATATCTTTTCTGCATTAGTTTCACTGATATGAATAATTTAAGCAGAACTTCGTTTCAAATATTGGTTTTTGCATAACTTTCTCTCGGCTTTGTATACCAAATGTTCATCAAAGCATGCCCTTTGAAAATGTGCCCCCTTGCAAAACTAGCATCCCTTCGAAAATTGTTCGTTATTCTAAAAATATTTCAATTATGCGTCAATTTACATAGCAAGTTTCAAAAAATAGGTTAGTATTTTACTCTGGAAATTACATACAGCCCAATAAACTAGCCAAAACAAATCCAGAAACTAAACTAAATGCAAACAAAGTCGGTCTCAGTTCTCTGTGACGTTAACTTTCACGTAATAACTTCACCACCAAAGTGGTTGCCAACAAATTTAATTTTAATTTAATTTGTTATTTTGCTCGGTTGTTTCGGGTGCAGGTAAATGCCAGTTAGAAAACCACAAAGATGAATAATTTTCAAGAAAAATATATATTTTGCTGAATTTTTCGTAGATTGCCACTAAAAAATTTCACAAAACTTTTGAAAAAATCGTATATAGTTTAAACTTCATCCGTATACTTAGTGTAGAAGTTAGATGATCACTAGCAAGATTTTTCATTCCACCATACATTGAAACTTTGTCTATGCTGGGAACACAACTTTCCTGAAAAGTGAGTCAAGTGAAATTTTCATTTCTGTTCGTTCACTGGAGTGAATGATTAGAGAATGCAACTGACTTTTCTTTGCCTTTCAATTCTGTGAAACTTTTTAACTTGTCACCATTTTCGTAGTTCATGTTTTCTGCGGAAGTCAGCTTTTTGGTTACGGTTTAGCTGTCGCCATAATTATCATCATATTTATCGTTGTCGTCATTGGGTGTCGTTTGTCTGACGTTTATCGTGGTACGTGCTAGGCAACAATAATTAACACATTTAAATGAATCATTTTCGGAAAAATGCGGTAACTTGTATCTTTGATAGAAAATTGGCGGAAACAATCTGGGTGATTAAAATGGATATAAATGGGTGATTACGTGTAGTAGAAGCGACTTAATGTTTTGGATGATAAACAGTCATTTCATATAAATTCACGCGAGAAGCTTCAAAGTAAAAATTTAAATACATTATGCGCATTGCGTTGGCAAGTTAGTCCAGAAACGCATAATATGTGTCGAATATCAATGCTGATTGTCAAATAATGTTGAATCAGTAACATAAATATTAAATATTTTTATAAAGACTTTACTGGAATTGTAACTACTAAATCAAATTAGATTCTAGTAAATCTTACCGAAAATTTGAACTTAGCTTATTCCTTCATATACCTTTTTCACTTAGGTATGATCACAACCATAAGCAAAAAATTTCTTAAATTTGCTTTAAAACTAAAATGCCCTATATGATGAATTTCAATTTTATTCGTCAATTTACATAAATAACACAAACAGGGTCCCTCTTTCTCTTCCCCAATTGACGGCGTCTCCCTTTGCCGCATATGCGTCATTTATCATTTTCGTCGTGATACTGATAACAGCTTTCCTCACCTCTGGTTACAGAAAAAAGGGAACATGGGTAAATTGATTTTTTGCGTGCCTGTGGTCATTAATCAGGCTACCTGCTAGTCAATTTCAGCACCGGACAATATTGCGCTCGAAGCTTTGGGCGTTTTATCATGTCGACATATTTAAAACAAACTGTACGCCCTGCATACATGAATGGACTGCAGAGAAAAGGTAAACGATGAATGCTCACGAGTGAAAATCTATGTATGAAATAAATCCAACAAAGTTTTAAACCAAAAAAGTTAAGAGAACAAAAAAGTTGAGTAAATTTTGTTGTTCTATTTTTCTATACAGTTTTAACCATCAAATTGTCACGAAATTTTCAAAATCCATCTTATGTGGATGATATACACGTGTATTACTTTGAAGGAATGTGTAGGCAATCCTGTCGCTAAGGTTTTTAAGGAAAACATTTTGATTTTTAGAGTAAAATCAAATTTAAGCCAAATTTGGTACAAATTTGGTTGGAGCTGCTAGCTATGATATTTTTTGTGTCTTAAATATATGTAGAAAACTTGGTGACCAAAAAAAATAGCTTTATTGCCCTATAACTACCAGTGCAGTCATAAAATCAAAGTGAAATTCATATTGTAAATGAAACTTATTGTAGGTCAAATTTGCGAGAAGTTTGATTGAAAACTCATGATAGTGCTGCCAGCTATGGTTTTTTTTTTTGTAACTTTTCGACATATTTTTAGTATGCGAAATTTTCAAGTGATAATTATCTTGTAGTTAAAGTTAAGAACAAATATTTGGATTTGATGAACAACGTCAAGCATAAGTGATATATGTTTGGCTTTGGTGTTAGCAAAGGGTTGTCAGGACAAGACGTTTTTGTTATTTTCTTATCAATAAATGCTTATATTAATAATTCATAAGGCCAGCCTCTACAATGAAAATAAGCTAGCAATATTTAAACAACATTCATTATCATTGCATAAAACGCCAATTATTAAAAGAGTTTTTTGACAAAATACAAGTATATTGGCTAGTGAGAATAAAAATCGTATTTCATAGTACCAGTGCTGTTTGTCTTCTTTCAATTTTCACACTGGATATTGTTATCAATTTTTCGCGACCATTGTGGTAATATCGTAAATTATATGGCAAACAACACGCTATCTGTGCCATTTAGAATTAAACATGAAGCTGGAATATGATATTTTTCAGATATCGATACTTTGATAACTTGTTTTCTGATTGAAGATGCATGCAACTTTGAAACAAAAAAAAAGTAGATATGAAGGAACTTTCATATCAAGGATCCTAGGTTCTAATTGAAGGTTAATATAATGATAAATGGGGCAGAGAAATCAATGCAGCGTAAATGTACAAACCACACATTAGTTGATAACTAAGTGCATTCGCCGGAAAGAGGTTTGAAGACGCTGATGCAAAAAAAAATGACACGTGCTATCAAATTTTTTAAAGATATTCATGACAAAATTAACTGAACGTGTGCTTATTATTTTTTAACGAAATAAAATATAAACAAAAAGACACATCTTTTAATGGTGCCAAAGCTTAAGGAGTAGCCATAAAATGCCAATTCACAGCCATGCAAATGAAATTAGCTTTAATTTAGTTGTGTCCGCATCACATTCGATTTCTTTCTATCCTTCCGATGACTCTATTCGACATATGTCATTCAAAAAGAAATTCACTCAACCGATTGCATCTTAGATGGCCATCGAACCAGTAGATTTTATGGCTAATGCCTTCTGAGTCAACCTATTTGATGAGCCCATTGACTTAAATGTAAGGGGCGTGAAGCTGCCGTTTCCATTTAACTTTCTTTGGAAACTTCATTCAACTGAATGGAACTTCAGAGCCATCCAAATAGAAACATCCACAGTACAATGGCATGGCTCACGAAAAAAATTATGTAGAGAATATAACTTTAATGTCGAATGAAACAAAACGTTACCAGTCTTTGAAATCAGTATGTTGTTTTCGGAAGTGGAAGTAGCTAGATTTGGATCTATAATCCTTTAAACTCACTTTGAAAATGTAATGAAAATGTAAGAAGCATATTTAATTTTAATGACAAAATTACTAGGATTTTTTCGATTATCATTGCTGTTTTCTGGAATCATAGAAGCTGTGCTAAGCGTTTTTTCAAAGTAAATTGATGTAGTTGCAAATCTCAAATTACAGCCAGTGCTTTCACTTTTGAATAAACTAGCCTATGAAGAAATACACACATGCGTATCAAAAACACATAATGTGCTCATATAGAACAAACCATCAAAGAAAATATTTTATGCATACAAGTACTCAACAAATACCACAAATAAAAATAAAAAGCATTAAAAGCGTTTGCCTCAAAAATATTTATTATCCAGCTTTCAGTGCATTACAATATTTTTATTATTAGCTCTTGATAAAAAATTAAGAGCAAAATATGCTAGCTCAATTATAATAGGAAAAACATTTTTGGACAGTGGAATGGAAGCAATGGACATTGAAATAGAAAAAAGTCTAGCGCGTCAGAGCCGCTAGAAAACTAATTTTCGAAGAAATTGTCTTTGGGTGACCAAAAAATGTGGAAAGACGTAATACACTTTTTTGGAGAATCATATCATCCATTCGTTATCCAAAGCAACAAAACTCAACTATAACACAAATGATGAAATTTTCAGTGCTGGCAACACTTTCCCAACGAAGCAGCAATAAGTTTACCATAACAAGCTCATACTTAAATCAACTTATCCTTTGAATTTCGTTCTCATCGGAGGATTTCATCGAAAGTTTCAGCGGTTAAACGTTGTTTGAGGCTGTCATCCGGAAAATGTTCAAAACTTGGAAAATTTAAAAATTGGTTTCTTATTTTCATTGCAAATGCTGTGCATATGAGTACGAAGTTTGAGGCATCTGTTGATGCAATATTTACGAAAATGGCTAATGCTGGCTACCCTGTGTCAGCAGCACAGCAAAATATATACCAAATCTGCTTCACGTTAAGTTAAACCCAACCAGTAAATTTCGTTTCAATTGAATCACTGCGCTAGAAGCTATACAGGTGGAAAGAATTTTAGGGTTACCACCCTCAAAACTTTTCAAATTTTTTAAGTGTTAATATTTGTTGCTAATTTTCATTGCAGGATCAATCCCATTTGCAAATTCCAAAAAATTCCAAAAATGGTCTGGCTGGCAGAACTTTCATGATTTTTGTACGAAATTTCTAAGACATTTGGCTTACTTTTAGATCCATTAACTGCATGAATTTCGTTTTGATTTCTACACTGGACCGGAAGTTATAGGGAAAACATCTTTAATTTGGTGAGGAAATTTGCAAGATTTAGGAGACCAAAATCACCATCGCTGGCAATTCTATTCTAATTCTTCAGCCAAATTTTCACCAAATGTTATCTAAAGTAAGATTCATGTACTGTGTGTTAAAATCTGATGCCTGAATTGAAAGTTCTCAGTGATTTTTCAAGATGGTACCACTGCCGCATTTCAAAATCAATTCTTTCAGACTTGGTCCTTGCTAATACGAACATGTCCTGTAAATTTCATTATGATCGGATAATGCGGTCGTCAGTTCTCGTGAACAGAACTTTCGAGTGCTGAAAATAGAGGTAATATGGTAATGGGTTGCCGTTCTTGTGCAAATCGGAATTCTAAAAGTTTCAATTTGACAATTTATCAATGATTTGAAGTTTTTTGTCAAATATCAAAAATTTTTGAAGAGTGTCAATGATTTGATGGATTTTTTTCACGACGATCCAATGTTTTTGTCAGAAGTAATGACAAATCAAAATTTGAAAAAAAAATCTTGCCTACTTTTATGCACGCTGCACCCACACGCGGCTCAAAATTTCCAATTTTTTAACATAGACAAGCTTAAAACATAAGTTTTCAATCCCAAACATTTATTTTAACAAAGATTTACACTGCTTGGAAATATAGGAGTACATCAAAATTCACTGAAACGCTCGCCGTCTCCAAATTCACTGAAACGCTCGCCGCCTCCAAAAGGTTTAAGATATCTGAGTTTTAGCAAGTCATGGACCTACCTACTATATACATCTACGCTCAATCGGATCGGCCACTCCAGAGACTATCTCTCTTAATCATTTTGCTGATTTTTCATCATCAATATATATAAAGAAATATGAATTATCGGCGAAACGAGTTTAATACTAGTTTTCCTCGAAAGTTAATAAAAAGTTTCTTCAAATTCACAGTTGTTTTTGCCTACAGCATAAAACGCAAAGAATCTTATCGAAGTCATTCGTGCACTATTCGATTACAATACCCTATCTTTTTAGCAGTAAGTCTCAATACTCATAATCGGGCAATCAATGAAAAATAATGAAGCAGGGAAAGATATTTATAGCTTTGTTTCATAAAGTGCGTCGTGATTGCACATTTCCGATGAGTCTCATCATTTTGGCTCTAAAAACAGTCATATTTTAGACTTATTGGCTATCTCAGATTGAAGTAGAGAGCAAATTCCATTTTTGAACCCTGCTCGTCCTCTGGTGGTAGCCGTGAAAAAATTTGACGACAAAACCCAAAAGTATACAGAAATTATTCGAGAAGACAACACAATGATGATAAACAACCAAACAAGCAAAAACCAACCCAACGGGAAAAATAATGCTAACGGATATATTCGGTAAGCATTTCGCGTAATGCGTGGAAGCATTACCGGACCATTACATGTTGTTTCTTTTTAACATTGCATGTCCTAGGCTGGGAAGATTTATGCATGGGGAAACTCATGATTTTAGCTCTATAGCTTTATGTATAGGAGCTTTTTGGAAACTACGAAATTGTATTCTCGCATTTATACGCATAAATACGAATTAAAGCTTTGGCCGGCGGCCGATCGTATCTCTGCATGTGTGGTTTTTGCATGCTGAGTGATTGTGACGCTCATTAGAAATTCCAATAGCGCATGCTCTCTGCTACTAGGGGGAATTGTTTTCATACATTTTACTTACCTGTGATGATTTGAAATGCTCCGAAATTTTCATCTTTCCGCTTCATATAGCAGACTACCTATAACCGATGTATGCTCGCAAGTTCTTTTCCCCTTGTTTCTGCGAGTGATGTTCATTGGCCAGTTTTGGACTTATAACATATGAGCTTTCTCCGTTGCAGCATTCTCCGCGCTCCAAATCATGTATACGAGTATATCTTATAATTGCTGGAAAATAGCTTTGGAAATAGGAAATTCGCATTACTAGCATTGTTTGATTGATGCATTACGCCAGAATACCTTACCGCGATTCCCGTTGGGAATATAGATAGAACGTTTATGCTTAATAGCGTAGTACAGCACTCACATATCTCATGCAGGAAAATTCGCCGCGCTGGAAAGCTCTCAACGCGTAGTGCGTGTTGCTCAGCGGACACCGAGCCGAGCGAAAATGCAGCTAAAACGCGCTCGTACAGTTTGCTTCTGTAAAGGTATATATGCTTCATACATTCCATTTGCAAACTCAAAAGCTCCACCGAAAAGCAAGACAAAAGCTTCGCTCGTGTCGTTTGGCTCTTCGACTTTGGTTTTCACAAAAAGCTATATGAGTCACTGTAAGCATCTTAAGCGTTACGCTAATCTGTAGATTTTACCCTTACCACGCCTAAAGAAGCTATCACTTCACAAACGATCTAAAGCGCAAACAAATCTTTTTCTACTCTGCTTTTTATCAGGACTATCCCAACAGGAATCGCGGTAATGTATGCTGGCGTAATGCATGAATCATACAATGCTAGTAATGCAAATTTCCGATTTCCAAAGCTATTTTCCAGCAATTATAAGATATACTCGTGTACATGACTTGGAACCTGGGGAATGCTGCAAGGGAGAAAGCTCATATGTTATAAGTCCAAGACTGGCCAATGAACATCATTCGCAGAAACAAGGGGAAAAGAACTTGCGAGCATACATCGGTTATGAGTAGTCTGCTATATCAAGCGGAAAGATGAAAATTTCGGAGCATTTCAAAACACAGGTAAGTACAATGCATGAATTCCCCTAGCAAAGATACCTAGCAAAGAGCATGCGCTATTAAAATTTCCAATGAGCGTCACAATCACTCAGCATGAAAAACCACATATGCTGAGATACGATCGGCTGCCGGCTAAAACTTTAATTTGTATTCACCGTAGATGACGGAAATGCGAGAATACGATGTCTTACTTTCCAAAAAGCTCTTATACATAAAGCTATAAGGCTAAAAGCATAAGTTTACCCTTGTATAAATCTTCCCAGCCTAGGACATGCAATGTTAAAAAGAAACAACACGTAATGGTCCGGTAATGCTTACTCGCATTACGCGAAATGCTTACCGAATATACCCGTAAGCATTATTTTTCCCATTGGGTAGCGTCAGTGGTTTACAGTGTAATAGTTTTCGAAGATAAGTAAAAATATATCGGTGTTAGGTCTGGAATTGAAGTCAATTAACTGCTGAAACACAATATGCTGCTGTGGTCGTGACCCATGCTGAAACCAAGAGTTGCAAAAATAATAAAAGCAAAGGATTGCATGGCCGAAGTAGACTAACTTTATAGATATTTGACAAGTCGCGTCTGATATGTTGCGGATATGGAGTGCTGAGGAATTGCTGACAGAAATGCAGGTTTTGAAGTATTAAACGAAAAAACAGTGCAGTACTCAAGTTAGTGTTTTTTGCTCTCTTTAGAGAGTAAAACATTTAAAGGCAACCAAACTGTGACGGTTATCAGCTTCGTGTTCCAGCTTCATCATTGTGTTTGAGTTCTGTTTCAGCAATCACACTAATTCTTCTAAGCTACTGCAAAACTCACTTCTTCCATTCAAATAATTCCCATATCCCAGTTTAACTGTCGAATATAAAAATACTTATGATTTTGTAATCATGAGTCAAAAACAGCCGGGCTTGAAAATTAGACACCATGCCAAGCAATAAACCTGAATCAGCATAAGTTTCATTTTCTCATTCATGTTCCCGGCTTTTCACATATAATGTCAGTCGAACAACTAACAATTTCTATCTACTCCAGCATATCGATTTGAAAATCATTTTCATTTAGTCTGATGAAACGTCTGCCGCTGGCATTTTGATAATGAGTACAGGTTCGCAAATAGATTCAATTAAGCACGAACGTCAATATGTATTATCACATCCATATTCATGAGTGATGATCAGAAGTTGTGCCGAGATGTTAAGTATATCTCTAAGAAAAGGATAAATTTATGAGGCGAATGGACATGGAAAAGTATCTTGATAACTTGGCGTCAGCCCTAGTTATGTACAAATGCAGGATTGTATGTTAATTTGAGTTACATGTATATATATTGTGGTTTAGAGTGTTTTAATCAAAAATTATCGATTTATTAAGATGGCATTTTTAGCTGATTACAAATCCATATATACATATTATTTAAATTATTAAAATTTCAAATCCATTTATACATATTATCGACCATTTTTGGATTGGTGTGATTTATGTTACGTTTACTCGCAAGTCCTCCATAACACTCTAGCGCGAAACAAGAATGCTGATAACAATGATTTTTGAAACAAAGCACCACTCATATTTTACCACACGTGCTCCTTATTATAACGAACCTGTTTCGAAAGTCATGTATCACTTTAATCCATACACTGTGTTGAATCTCATAAGGTGCAGTGCAGAGGTTTTCAGGGCTACCACTTACATGAATTTTGAAATTGAGGAAACATCTAATGCTATCATTGTCGGAAGCTTATCTAAGAGCCTAGACAGATAGGCACTTAAATTACTAATTTAACCCTCCGAGAACACAGGGGGTCAAATTGACCCCAGAGACTTTTTTGACCGATCGCAGCGCTTAGGCCTGCGGAAAAAGAGGAGTAGTATATGCTTCTAAATATATTTCTGTGTCTTGACTATAAGTTTACACAGTTCGCTTCCGGTCCCAAATCGTTAGTCGTCGTTGAGAAGCCTTTGAAGCAGATCAAGGGGTCAAATAGACCCCATCTGTACTCGACGTCAATTTTGAGGTAAAAACTCAATTTTTTTTTTACTTTATAAATCGACAGATTAATTTGAAAAAGCCAAAAACTAAGTTTGCAAATGTTTTAATTTTGTTGTTTTTAGCAATATAGCGTATAATCTGCGTTCTAGTGTACGCAATAATTTGTTAGCTGAAGACAATGATAACAATTTTGGCGACATTGATTCCTCCGAAGACGACCATGTCTCGGAGCAATCAGAATCTGATTATTCAGAAGATTATATCTTTTGTGCAACCCTTTATATGAGACTAGTTTTTTTTATTATTTTACCATGTCTGGGAAGTATCCATATACATTTTCAGCTCAAAATATTAAAAATTGACTAAGTTATGGTTTTTTTTAAATATGCAAATTTTAAAATCTTCACAATCGCTACCGTAAATATATAAAATAAATACCTTTTTTCAAGGGCCACTATAGGGCTGATTTTTATTATAATTTTGTCATATCTTGAGAGTATCCACTTAAATTTTTAGCCAAAAATATTGTAAATGAAATAAGTTACGATTTTTTTTGTAAAAAAACTGATTTCCGACAAAACTGTGTTTTCTCGAATTTTCTTTAGGTATGTTTAGGGCATTTAAGGCACTTCTGATGAATGAAAACGACTAAAAAAGGCCTCAAACAATACAAATTTTTTCAAATGAAAATCTTCAGTGGCGGCGATTCTAAAGACGTTCAAAAGTGGTAGGGGTCAATTTGACCAATTGTTCTCGATGATCGAAAAAATAGGTGTGTTCTCGGAGGGTTAATAATGCTCATTTAAACCTAATTAATTCGTAATTTGCTCATTTATATCTAAATTTCTAAGCTCTTGGATAAATGATAAAGACTGTCACTGTATGTATGTTACTCAATTTAATTGGTTTTTGAAAAATGGAGAAACTGAAAGTGTTTTAAGTGTATTTTGCGTCTTTTATTTTTATTTTGTCTCTTGAGTGCAAACCACGCAACAGCTACCTGTAAATTCTTTGAATATTTTGAGTTTAAATTTGACATTTCGAAAAAGTTGTCTTCTTCTATTTTTGGAATGCAAAAAGCGACTTTTCACAAAAGGGAATATATATATATATATATATATATATATATATATATATATATATATATATATATATATATATATATCGGACAGCTCAAAATCGTTTCAGAATAAATAACCATAATTTATTGCTCATTTACCGATATGCTTATGAGTAATTAATTGGTCATATACTGGTAATTAGCCTAAATTACCATATGACTCACAGCATTAAAATAATCATTTAATATAAATGATCATTCAAGCAGCACCGAGTGTTTAGTGCGTTATAATTACTAGCAAGCAGCTTCTCCAAACGAGCAAAGTTTCCAATTCTTTGCTAGTATTGCAACCAAAATACTACAACAATTACCTCACGTTAAAATCAACCTACCCTGTGAATCTCCTTGCAATCCGATGGTCTCATCGGAATTTACAGAGATAGAAAGATATGCTTCACAAAGCCAGTATACCAGATTTGCTTTACAATGGAGTCGATCAAACCTGTGAATTTTGTTCCGACCCAATGACTGTTTTATTTATGATAAATGATATAGTTCCACACTGGAATAAGCGGTTCTCGTTTGATCACCGAAGTTAAGTAGTCTTTGGTGCGGTTTGTACTTAGATGGGGGACCGTTTGGGATCACCGCGTGTCGTTGGTATGTAAAACTTTGTGTTGTCCCTTATACCAACAAAACAGTTTTCCGGGGAGCACTATGAAAAAAAACTTTTAGAGTAAAAGAAAATTAAGAGCTACCACCCGCAAAACTTATCAAATTTTCGAAATCCACACAATTATTATTTATTGGCACTGCAAGATTATTACCATTTGAAAACTTTATCATAGCATCGCTGAATGAAGAAATGGTAAAAAATTTTAAAAACCACCTTAGCTGGCTGCCTTTTCATTATTTTCAACTCCAAACTAATTTTTCAACCAAACATCTTCCAAACGTGCCTTAGAGTTAGATCCAGCTACGGTTAAAATTTTTTCAAAATAAAAGTGGCTGAAAAGTTTGTTTTCTTATTGATTTTTTAAGATGTCACACCTGCCACTGGGTTGCTTACATTTTAAAACCACTTCTATCAGACCTGGTTCTAATAATACTACTAATTGGATTTGGATGTGGAATTGTGAATACCCATGAACAAAACTTTTGGATGCTAAATATATTGATACATTGGAGAAGGGCTACCGTTATTGTCCAACATGGACTTACAAACGTTTTTCTTTGTTCGTGTAGACAAAAAATGAAATTGACAAACGATCTGCCTTTTATTTAATAGAAAAAAAAACTTTTCCAGGAAGGTAGCTAATTTATCAGAGCTTGCGGCTGCTTGTAGTTCTATGATCAATTGGTTAAAAGCTATCGCATTTAAAATTTTTCCAATTTTCTCGACTTATTTTAGGCAGCTATGTAGTGTACACAAAAGGCTAAAAAAAATTCCAAAACGTTGTAAAATTTCTATTAACAACTTATGCGAAATTCATTTAACAAAATTATTTTTTTTTAAAGTCAATATCAGGGAACTTAAAACATCACTAAAATGGCCACCCTCGCCAAAAAGTTATATATAACTTACATTTGGTGAATATACACCAATGAAAGCCGAACATTTCAGCTCATGCGGGTAACGGGTTCCCCAGAAATGGTCACTAAATTTTTTGATGATATTCACATATATACATATTTCTATATATACAGCAAAAGGACTTTTTGGCCAAAGTGATTTTAAGAAAATTAGTATTCTTTGAAAACCAGTAAAATTAGCTGATGTAACAGCAACCTCACCGTCGTCCAATCAAGCTATTTTCAACAGCCATTCAAAAATACATCTACTCGTCAGCTACATGGAGAATAAAAAGTGCGTTTTTTGCACATTTCGCAGAGCAGATTAAGGCAGAGTTGCAAAACGATTCCGAGCAGAAAGGTTGCTGCATTCAATAATATTAATTCATTCGCTTAGGTTGGTTGTTAAACTAGAATGACACATAGAAAACACCTGAATGAAATCTTATCTAGATTTTAATCGAAATCAGACATGAAACTTGCATATGAAGTAATCCATACTGCAATGTTCGTTAAAACACCCAAAAAGAGTCTACACACTACAAGATTTGACGTAAAATAATTGACAATTACTGAGTGCTATGCAAATACATTTAATTCAAATTGCCGGTTTCACAATAATCAACAGCACTGGTACGAACCATTATGAATACCCTTTCTGTTATTAACACATTCTTTATCTAAACCCATGAACAACTGCTCCCGAGCTAGATTCTTGCCTCACTGACGTTACAGCGGCAGCGGCTGTTGTTGTTTTCAATGCAGTTGACCAGATCTGATCCACCCAAGAGTGCAAAAAACGAACCTATATATTCTTCATAAATAATTAACATGCAGCACACGATAACCATGCTCCTTGCAGATGTATTCATGACTGTTCATGAAAGTTCATTACTCATAGCATGCAGCGCTTTGATGTCATAAAGGTCAACATTATCGAGCTGGCTCTTTTTGCCACTTATAACTCAAAACGAGCAGAAATAAACCGGTTTCTGTGTCTGACTTGCTTCTGAAAAACAAATTTTTATGACTTTCATTACTCGTAAAATCAGCAATTTCAACATTTAATGCTAAATTTATATCTACTTTTTTCTAAGTCTAGGTGCTTATGTGGTGAATATAGGTGAACGTTACCCCATAGCACTTGGTATTAGAATATTCTACGCGATGATAGCTTGTTCGGTGAATATAACTACTAAAACTAGGGGTCCATTAAACGCGTGGGGATGAAGTAGATGAAATAGTCACTTTTATGATGTTTTAATTGTTCGTTAATTTGAACCAACAATAAAACTGTTAGAGTGAATTCATTAGTAACGTCGTCAGTTTCCATTACGAGCTATTGCTTTCATTTTCTGTGTGCAGTCTGATATGGGGTTATTTTACTTGGTCACATGCTTCTATTATTCAAAAAATTTTGTCCCATACTCTCATTATTTATGCATTGAAAAGCATAATGCTAGAAAAGTACTAACTATGAAAATAGCACGAAAACTAATAATATAAAGGTCTCATTTTATATCAAAAACCACCCCCTGTTCAAATATTTTACCGTCACAAAACAATTGCTTCTATACAAATCCTTGCCACTCACCATACTCTACTTTATATAATTACTTCCTCTATTTTCTCACAAAATTAATTAAGAAGCTATCGTATTTTATGGCATTTTTGCTGCTGAAAAGCCTCTCCATCTAATCAAATTTGGAATAAATTTTTGGAATTCAAATTTCAATACTCACTTGTTTACCTTCTTGATTTGGTTGGATATGCTTGAAAAAGACAAGAGCACCCAATTTAAAGGTCTTATTGATTAAATGGACATAAAAAGATCCAGAATGATACACACGATTCCAAAAAACGGGGTATCTGGACAGGTGATAAATTTCGTTGCAATGTTTCGTGAAAAAACAGGAATTTGTGTCTTTAATGTATCTATATACTAAGTACATACAGCCGCACAAGCAGTTTCCAGTAATGAATCGGAAGGATGTGGGTCTTGAATATGGGATATAATTGAACACATACTGATGGATTATATATATGAAAAGAGATTAATGCAGAAAAACTCAAAGAAAAAGGATTTGTATTTTTCTAATAGCGTAGACTTTCTTCATTTTTTTTATGGGCCTCTTAAACATAGAAAAACAAACTCACAAACATTCCAAGTCGTAATCGAAATCGGATAATATCAAGTGGTTACTGTAAAAACGGTTATACTAAGAAGAAAAAATTATTTCGTATTTCTGAAGACGTGACCGTTACTGAGATATTTAGGAAAGGTCACTTTTGGTTTTATGACACTCGGCTATGTAAAAGAGGTTAAGATCCGTTCGATTCGAAAAAGGCACATCAGATTATATCGACACATGGGGCAGAGTGGCAAATTGACGGTAACGCTTTAGAAAGTTGGTTCGTTATAAATCAGAAGTGGGATTATATCCAAATCACCGCGATTTAATTAGAAGAAACAAAAGTGAGAAATCGACGTTATATTTGGTGTATTATTGGAAATCAGATATAAAGAACGGCTTAATCGGTACTTTGAGCCACAAATCTACTGAAGGGGAAATTAATAGTATGCCCGAGTTGATAGTTGGTTCGCAGCCAGAAGGCGCAGTTCGTATGGGATTTAACGAAATTGCAGAGTTGGTGCCAATATTTGACCCAAAGTTCGATGAATTTGGAGTTAAGGAATGGCTGAACGATTTTAAGAACCTGGCGAGACTGTACGGCTGGACTGACAAAATGAAGATTTTGTACGCGAGCTTGAAATTACGCAGAGCAGCCAAATTTTGGTACCACAGCCATCAGACTGGAATAAGAGCATGGGAGGAAAAGATAGAGTAATTAATTTCAAGTTTTCCATCTGGCCATTGCGATTCAAAAATCATGCGGAAAATATTGAATAGGACTAAAACCGAAACCGAAAGCATTAAAGCTTATTTCTACGAGATGGTTTCGTTGGGGAAGTGAATAAAGCTCAATGATGACATTATCATTGAATACATCATCAATAGTATTCGTCAAGAAGTTTGTTGGCTGCAAAATTCAGCAGTTTAAATGATCTTTTGAAGAAACTCAAAAACATCTCAGAGCTTGAGAAAGAACCAACTCGATTCCACCGCGAAGAAACCCATAAAAGAGTTGGTACCGACGAATACATGGTGAATAAAGCGAAACGACTGAAACCTGTCAAGAGCCAGCTCCAAGATAAACAGAAGACTTCCGTGTGCGCATATTGCAAAAAGACTGGCCACAAGCTGCAATAATGCATGAAACGAGAAAGAAAATGTTTTCAATGTTCTCAACCTGGATATGGTGCTAGAGATTGCAGGAATGGGCCTAAAAAAATGTGACTAGCAACGCCCAGTAGCTCAGATACCAAAAATACTGCCAGTGAATAAAAGTGGAAAACGTCATCATCGATGCCTTCATTGATTTTGGTAGTGGCTGCTCGACAATACGGGAAGCAGATGCAATCAAAAGCAATTGCTGTGTCATACACTGTGTTAAGATGTCACGTGGATTCGGTGGTGCAGTGATAGAATCAAAATGAAAAATTCATCAAAGTGTAGAGGTGTTAGGTGTCGCGTTACAAATAGACCTATTAGTGGTTCCGGTTATTTTCAGGTTGAATTTCTTAGAGCACCCCAGCCTAACCGTGATCAAAACTAGTGGGAATCTCGCAATAAATCACAATGTATGCCAAATTGTGGAGGGCGAGAAACAATTGAACAATTCAGAGGTAAAACGACATTTCCATGTAACTGAAATTAGCATTTAATCAAATGTTGAAACTGAAATTCAAATGAAATTAGTTGATCTATTGCACGCGTTTTGTGACTGCTTCTCTAAAAATATTTCGGAGCTAGGAAAAACAAACATAGTGGAAATGACAATTAAATTAAAAAGTGACAACGTTATTCATTATAAACCCTATAAAGTTCCGTACACACTTGAATCCCATCTGGATAAGAAAACTGATGAACTTTTGAGACATAACATAATCGCGCCGTCCTTTTCAGAATATGCTAGTCCGGTTATTCTAGTGAAGAAGAAAAACGGTGATCTGCGCATGTGTGTAGATTACAGAGACATCAATGCTATAACGGTTACGGAAACTTTCCCAGTGCCCAACGTTGAAGATCCTTTGAACAGCTTAGGAAATAAACTGTTTTTCACGACACTTGACTTGATGAATAGCTATCACCAAATTCTGGTCGCGAAAGAAAGTCAGAAATTTATCGCGATCGTTACCCCAAGAGGGCATTATGAACATAAACGCATGCCATTTGGATTGACTAATGCACCTGGGGTTTTCCTTCGTGCCATGAAGATATTGTCTGATAGACTCCGTGGCAAAGTATTAATCTATATGGATGATATTCTGATTGCATCAACAACAAAAGAAGAAAACATGCCAACTCTCAAAGAAGTGCTCATAGAACAGCGGAAAATAGGAGTGACATTAGATCCGGCTAAATGCCATTATCTCACTACAACAATCAAATTCTTGGGCCACGAGATCTCAAAAGACGGTTACACACCGGGAAACATCAAAACAAAGACTATATAAGACTTTAAGAGGCCGGAAGACGTGATACAAGTACAACAGTTCCTCGGTCTCTGTGGATACTTCCGAAGCTTCCTATAGCAATTTTTCGCTTATTGCACAGCCACTCACAGAACTGCTGAAAAAATGCTTAGTTTAGTTGGCCGCTAAAGCAGAAAAAGCATTCATCGAGCTGAAGGAGAAACTAATTGCCAACCCAATACTGGTGGTGTGCGATCAGAAACTTCCGCATCAAGTTCATACTGATACTTCCCAACATGGCATTGCTGGAATTTTGGTGCAAAAAAATAACAATTCCTGGAGACCGGTGATGTACTTTAGTCGCACTACCACCGAGAATGAAAGAAAGTTTCATAGCTATGAGTTGGAGACCCTTGCCATCGTGGAGACTTTAGAGCGGTTCAAGTATTACTCACTCCATAAGCCTTTCGTTGTGGTGACTGACTGCAATTCAGTTCAAATTACTCATGACAAAAAGAACCTCATTCCACGAATCGCCCGTTGGTGGCTCAAACTTAGTGAATATGACTTCACGTTAGAATATCGAAGAGGGTCACAAATGAATCACGTGGATGCACTGAGTTGCGCTCCGTACGAAAAAGCGCAAGAACCAGATACAGTAGCTGATCAAATGCTGCGGATTGGACTAGAAGCCGAATACTGGTTAGCTACGCATCAATTTCAAGATGCAAAACTCAAATGGATCAGAGATTCGCTGGAAACTATTGAAAACGAAAGATATCCAGGCAACTATCAAATCATCGGTCAAACACTATATCCGAAAACCGACGATGGTTTCAAATTTGTTGTTCCGGCAAAATTAAGGTGGAAGATAAGACAGATGGCGCATGATAATATGGGCCACTTTGGGAAAAATAAAACCACAGAGCTCATCAAAAACAACTTTTGGTTTTCAAAAATGACGCAGATCGTGGGAAAATATATTCGACCATGTATGGAGTGTGCTTATAACAAAGCATCTTCAATGGAAGGAGCACGCCACCTTTACGCTCACGAAAGGCAACCAATACCATTCCATACAATTCACTTGGATTATCTTGGACCATACCCTCGAAGTAGAAGCAGAAACCAATACATCGTTGGCCTTATTGACAGCTTCACAAAGTTTATTATCCTTCAACCAGTAAAAACAACTGACACCAAGGGCGTTTTTAAACTTATAGAGCTATTTACTCAATTCTTTGGACTGCCATCAAGAATAGTATCCGATCGAAGGACATCGTTTACGGCCAAACGATTCAGCCAATACTGCAACGAACATGGTAAACAACATGTCCTAACAGCCGTTCATATACCCCGATCCAATATACAAATAGAACGTTATTTTAGAACCATCAAATCGTCGATTTCCAGTATGAGTAGAGACAGGCATGGGACTGACTGGGACCAACGAATACGACACATTCAGTGGGCCCTGAACTCGACCTAGAGCAGCACAACCAAGAAGTCAATATTTGAATTGATAATGAGATACTCGCCGAGAGAAATAAGCGGTCACAAAATCTTCATGGCCCTCGAAGACGACAAAATGCATATCGAAAATGAAGATGATATATCTCTCGCCATACTAATGGAGCAGACAAAACACGCGGCAGAGTACACCAAGCAGAATCCAACGGCTCTGGATGAATTGCGAAAAAAAGCATTAATGAATATCCAGGTGTCTCAGGAGACACAAGTGGATAAATTTAATAGCTCCCACCGAAAACCCAAGGAATTTTTATTAGATGAACTCGTCCTCGTCCATCACGAAGCTCCAGCGGATAGAAACCCCAGGAAGCTGCAGCCGAAGTATCGTGGTCCTTACAAAGTGCGGAAGCTATTAGGAAACAATCGGTACTTATTAACAGACCCAGATTCAGTTCAGATTTCCAACAAACCATACGAGTCAGTGCATGTGGCCGACCGAATGAAAAGCTGATGTACTATACAGGACCTAAACGTGTACGAAGATTCGAGCAGCAGTGAATCACAAAATGATGACTCTTGAAAGTATCTATGTAAATGTTGTTTACACCATGTCAGCCATTCGACATCTCTCAATATAAATTTATGTAAAATGGAAATAATGCGCAATTTTGTTCATTAAATAACGGCAAAGAAAACAACGTAACAAAAAAAAAACTGCTGGAAAAAACAAAAAAAAATATAAAAGTATGTATATGCATGTATGTATATATGGGTACATATATATACGTGTATATACTGGAGCCATATGGTTCAGGTTTATTGATACTGGTAGTTTAACGAATCTACGCAGTTTACTGGTGGTGTTGCCACGCAGTCGAGAATTCTAGGTACCAATACCAATGGAATCCAATTCCATGTGGTCTAAGCCTCTATATACTGGTAGTTTAACGAATCTGTGCAGTTTACTGGCGGTGGCGAGAGGCGGTCCGCACCGCGGTGTGTGTCATCATAATGCTAAAGTTATGCACAACTATACCGACTCGATTTTCCTCTCAAGAAACGCCTCGCTGAAACCGCTGTGTTTGTCATTGGCCTTAAAGTTTGCATAACGGTGAAGAAGTGCATCCAACTTAGTGATGCGCGATTGCGAGATGCTAAACTCAATTGTTTCGATTGTTCAAATACTAGGCCACTTTTTCCCAGATTTGTATGAAAACTTCACCTGAAACAACTCAGAAATATCCCGGAACTCAAGCTACGCAAAAAAAAAAAATTTGGAAAATTGGACGGTTTTGCCCAATTTCTCATATCAAAAATGTTTTTCGTACTTAGAATATCACTATTGTACACCCGACCACTTTCAATCATCGAAAGCGCGTTAAAGGCAGTTTTTGCCAAACTATGGCCAAAAAACCTCTTACTACCCTACAAAACCGAAATGTTTGTATCACAGCAATGGGTCTTGGCCCGTTATGTCCCAAACCACTCTAACCCAAAATGGGCCGATTTTTGAATATTAGATTAAAATACTCGCAAGTACGAAAATACTCGATACTTGATATGCTTTCAAACTGCACTATCTAAAAGCAGATTTTATTTTAAGGTACTTGAAAGCATGACAAAACTCAACTTCGTATAATATTTGATCATACACTTTGATCAGACTTAATGGTTTTAGCAAAACTACTAGCCATTTATACATGATAAATGCTAGCCATAGTAATTCCCATGCATATCTGATCATTACATTCCATATGTATGCACACGTAAAAAAATCTACTAAATCGTATATCCAATCCATTCGAATCTATTCTTCACAAGCGGTTCTACAAGCGTACTGTGTATACTGGTGTGCTTATACACTAACATGCCCACTGCCACCAAAGAGTTAAATATATCTTGATTTTACTTTAAGATAAACATATCCTTTTATGCATCAATATTTCCCAAAAAATTGCAGTTTGACCAAATAATAACACTTAATATTTTTGCTGAAATATTTGAAAAATTTTTTATTGGCTGCGCCAACGAAACGTGTTTTATGGCTGACTCAATTGCCGTCAACCGATTGTCGATGACTTGACCGACCGAATAATCGATTGCTACGATGGCGAGATGTTTATTCGATTCTCTTGATTGACTCGGTTGTCTCGATTCTCTCGATTTTCTCGACTGTCTCGATTGTCTAGATTGTTCTCTCGATTGTTTTGGCGCATCGATTACGATTCTCTCGATTGCGATTATCTCGATTGTTTTGTGGCGCCGATTGCGATTATCTTGATTGTTAAAACATCTCGCAGTCGCCCATCACTAATCCAACTCGATAGCTCAAACCCTTTTTAGACATGAGTCCATGCGTCCACGCATTCATGCGTCTTTAGATTTCACGAGTCAAGTCATTTCAAATCCAGTTTTTTGAAAGCGGGGCTGAGGCGATAAGTGAATGGATTTTACACGCTTATAATGATGTTTTTTTGCTCCGTACAATTATATTGGTAACAGAAAATTGTATATATTTATCCATATGACTATGTATACCTACATATATATTTTTGTGTCTAGATATTCATATGTATTCAAATTTTTTTTTCACGTAAGGATGCAAAAAAATATTTTCCACGACGCATTCTTTATGTAGCTCCCTGAAATCATCAGCCATTTTGGGATAATCGGATTCTTTCGGCACCTTACTTGACATGAATTTGCGTTCATTAGCGTGAAATTCATCAGCGAATCCAACAATTCGTTCTAGACGAATTTTATAATAGGCTTCTGTTTTACGATTTTGCCCATCTTTCTTATAGTTTCCGAGAGCATTTCTTACCGAGTTATAGATATGATCTAGGTGAGCAAGTAATGCTTCACTCATATTGAACGTACCTTGTGCTTTGAAGTTTTGAACTATTAAAATTCCTGGGTTTCGGCAACGAAATATGTTAGGTTTGCTTTCCACAAACACGAGCACAATGAAATTGAAACTTTTAGGTATACAGTTGTATTTATTATAACTGATATAACAGATTATTGGATGAACTTAGTCACTTTATATTAGTCAGGCGACGATTGATAGGCAACTCTCCCAAAATGTGGAGATGCACAACGGTCCATTCAAAAAACCAGTCCCATTATTCAGTAGTAGTTTGACCTAAAAACCAGTTCGAATATGCAGCAGTAGTGTGATTAACCAAAAATATTACACACCTGACTCACATTGAAATCAATCTACTCTGCAAGTTTCGTTTTGATCCGATGACTGCATTGGAAGTTATTGGAGTACAAAAATTTTTCGAAAACTTAATGTTTGTTGTTTATTGTCACTACAAGATCATTACCGTTTGAAAATTTTACAATAAAGTCAAATAAAGATATTGCAAATAAATACAAAGCCAACAATAGTTGGCAACCCTATTATTGTTTGTTTACCAGATTCCTTCTAAACAATGCTTATAATAAGTTCCATATGTCATATGAAATTCGTTTTGATTTCATGACAGTGGAAGTTATACGAAAAAAGGTTTTATTTGCTTGAGCGAATTTTCAAAACCCAAGACACTAAAATTACCTTAGCTGGCAGCACCAACCAAATTTTTCAACCAAATTTCTACCAAACACGGCCTTAAAAAAGTTTCAGCTACTGTGTCAATTTCATGTAAATCTGGTAACTGAATCAGAATTCATAGGGCAAAAAGTTGGTTTTTTTCTTCATAGTTTTTCAACATGGCACCACTGGCACAGATTCGCCCGCATATCCAAATCGTTCTTATCAGACCTGGTCTTTTTTAATTCCAATATATTCTGTGAATTTCATTGTATCTGAACAGAAGTTTTTAATGCTTAGGTCAATTGGAGGAAGGCTGCCGTTTTTGTCGAATGTGAAATTTTAAAAGTTTTGATTATTTAAAAGTTTGATTATATAGACAAAGCATAAGGTTTCTATATGAGGTGGTTTTCACTGTAAAAGACGAAATTTTTTCAGGAGGGTAGATGGTTTGAAGGTTTTCAGTTTCAATGCCTTCGGTAGCTGCAGGCTTGCCAGCACGTTCATAAAAAATCACTTTTGTCTATAACTTAGTAACAACAACATGTCCTGTAAGTTTCATATTGATTTGATAATCTGGTCAAAAGTTATCGCAATTCAAAAATTTTCAAAATTTCCCAATCTCATTTTAAACGCCTAGCACACACATGTGGTTAAGAATTTAAAAAAAATATCAAATTTACATTTAAAACACACTCAAAATTTATTGCATATATATATATATATATATATATATATATATATATATATATATATATATATATATATAAATATATATATATATATATATATATATATATATATATATATATATATATATATATATATATATATATATATATATATATATATATATATATATATATATATATATATATATGATGAATTGATCTGAATTGATGAAAATGATTTTATCATCATCATCATTTCAGCCCACTGATGGACATATGCCTCCTCTAAAGAACGCTACAACGACCGGTCTATAGCTGCTATTTCTCTGTTAAGCATATAAGTTTTCCACAAATTCATGAACGTGTCGGACATATCGTCGCTGTGAAATCAAACCGGCATATCTGCAAAATACACATTTTTCACTAGAGCGCTTTAAAGTTTTCGCATGTGGGCTATTTCCACGTGAATGCAAAGCGGCAAAACACCATTAGACGGGTTTTTATTCAACTTTACGATATGCCGGTGCGACATAAAAATAGAGGGGAAAATAAGGAATTTTTTGATACCAAAAACTCAAAAACTCAATTTTTGCAGATATGCCGGTTTGATTTCAGAGCGACGATATTTATATTTTAATTAGGATAGGAAAGGATAGGGTGTGAAATAAAACGTTAGATTAAAAGTAATTATTATGTAGCACCTCAGCAGAGAGAGTTATAAGGAAATGAAAACAGCAGTGAGAAGTGTAGCAATTGGCCTGAATTAGAATAGTAGTAGTGAAAGAAAATGATAGGCACTATGGGCAAATTTGACAGGGTTTTACTCCGCGAACAGGAATATAGAGATATAGATAATATGCAATTTGACACGTTATAGCCAATAGCTCGTTGATCTTAGGTATCGGAGATTTTCCAAGAATAATTTCTCATAATCTTTAATATTTCAAATATATAAACATCTCCCAGCCTGCGGTTTTTTGAAAACCATCTCAATAACCATTTATCAACAAAAAAACCAATATTTTTAATTTTTCTACAAAAATAGTGTGCGTGATGATCAATTCGGTTCCATGTCGTACGAATCCCAATATGTCACTCTTGCCCCAAAGAAAGGCAAGGGAGGAAAAAGCTTATAATTTGTTCGTATCAAAATGGAACATTGCAATCCTCTTTTGTAAATGTTTGTTTCCGAAAGGCTAAAGATAACAACAGAACTAAAATACACCGACTGTGTGCTGATGGTGGAACGTATTGAAAATGGGAAGCTAGGCACTCAGAGTCAACACAGCTCGTTTATCAAGTGTTGTATGAACAGTGTACACACGTTTTTCCCTTGTTTCAAATTTCACAGCGCATTGTTTGCCAAGAAGATTACAAGCATTAGTTACTACCAAAGAAAATTATAAGTGTATTTATTTGGATGATTGTAATGGCGTTTTCAGTTTAAGGTTGTTTATTTCAGGTAAACAGAGACATTTTGATTTTGGACTGTTCAGGGTGACTTTTTTCTATGCTGAGGAAGTGTGATTTATTTGTCATTTGACAGACTTTGTAGTCCGTATTTGTTTGGAGAAATATTTAATACAAATCCATTTTAATTCGCTCTCTTTTGAGAACTTACTACTGATTTTGCTTTGGGGCACATACACTTAATTACTTCCACGAAATAGTAACATCGAACGTCACCCTCCAATAAATCTTACTTCTTTATTAGCACGAAATTCGCACATACTTTTTGAAGTTTTTTATTAGAACTCGGTTCATATGTATATGTAAGAGCGTCCGCACACGGGTCGACATTCAATCGACTCGACTGCGACTCGAACTCGAACTCCTTGCGATTTCCAATGTAAATGAATGGAGACCCGCACACGGGTCGACTTGTGCTCGACTCGGACTCGGTGCGACTGCGACTCGACTGCGACTCGTCTCGCTCGAAGTGTTTGGAACGGGAAATGTCGAGCAAGACGCGTGATATTTTTTTTCGAAATATATGAAAGTGTTTTTTTACTAATGTTCGAAGAAGAACATTAGTATTAAAATCACTTTGGCCAAAAATTCATATTTCTATATATATATATATATATATATCATCAAAAAATTTCAGTGAAAAAATCTCAGGAACGCGCCATCCGATTGAGCTGAAATTTTCAGGACACATTGGTGTATATGCAGAATAGTGCCAGGTCTCAGAAAAAGTTAATAACCTTTAACCCTTTGGCGCCGGCGGCCATTTTAGTGATTTTTTTAATATACCTATTATTCCGTACACAAATAATTTTTGCAAAAATAAAGTTGACGACATAAATTTCGAACCTGTTTTACATGTGAATCGGATAATTTTTTGGAATTTTTTTAACCCTATGTGTGCGCTGGGTGCCTAAAAAGAGAACGGGAAAATTTGAAAATTTTTAAATTGCGATAACTTTTGACAGAGCTATTCCATGATTACGAAATTTTCAGGACATGTTTGTTTTATTTAGCTGTAGACTTGTGTAGGTTTTAATGCTTGTGCTGGCAACCCTGTAGCTAGGGCAGGCACTGAAAGTGAAAACCTCCAAATCATCATTTCTCTTGAAAAAATGTCGTTTCTTAAAAAAAAAGCCACTCATATGTAAATTTTGTGCTTTGTTTACATAAACAAAAAAAAAAATTTGATATGGTATAACGGGCACGCCTGGTAACCCTTGCCCAAGTTGCTTATGTTTTTAGCATCAAAAACTTCTGTTCACGGAAACTCACGATCCAATGAGCAGAATTAATTGAAATTTTCAGAATCTATTGGTCTTAAATAGGACCAGGTCTGATAGAAGTGATTTTGAAATCCTAGCGATTCTGTGCCAGTGGTGCCATCTTGAAAAATCACTAAAAAAGATAACTGCTTTTAGCCCTATAAATTCTGATTGAATCGTTCGATTTTGACGAAATTCACACCGTAGCTGCACCTTACTTCAATCCACATTTGATAGAAATTTGGTTGAAAAATTCGGTTGGAGCTGCCAGCTATGATAATTTTGGTGTCTTAAATTTGAAAAAATAAAAATTTGGAAGTGAAAACATTCAAACCAGCGAATATCCTAAAAAATGTCCGTTTCTACAATAAAACCAATCTGTATACAAATCTTATGCTTAATCTACACAGTCAAAGTAAAACTTTGGAAATTTCATGTCGGACAAGAACGGTAACCCTTTCTCAGTTAACCTATATTTTTAGCTTCAAAAACTTCTGTTCACGGGAACTGACGAATCAATAATCAGATAGAATTGAAATTTACAGAATGCATTGGACTTAAGTAGGGCCAGGTCTGATAGAAGCGATTTTGAATTGTAGGCAACTCTGTTCCAGTGGTGCCATCTTGAAAAATTACAAAGAAAAAAAACTGCTTTTTGCCCTATGAAATGTGAATAAGTTACCAGATTTTCATGAAATTCACACAGTAGCTGAACCTTACTCTAAGCTCTGTTTGATAGAAATTTGGTTGAAAAATTCGATTGGTGCTGCCAGCTATGGTAATTTTTGTGTCTTTTTGTGAAAATTCGCTCAGGAAAATAAAACTTTTTGCCCTATAACTTCCAGTGCAGTCATGAAATCAATACGAATTTCATACAATTACTGAAACCTATTATAAACATTATTCAAGCCAAATTTGGTTGAAAAGCCATGATAGGGTTGCCAGCTATTGTTGGTTTTGTGTTTGCTTGCAATATCTTTATTAAGCGGTTTTATCGTAGAATTTTCAATTGGTAATGATATTGTAGTCATCATAAACAGCAAATATTAATCTTTCGATTATTTGAAAAAACTCGCTGCAGGTAACCCTAAATTTCTTTATACTCCTATAACTTCAAATGTAATATAACAACGTGAAGCAGATGTGATATATTCTTGGCTTTGATACTGGCGAAAGGTTGCCAGCACGAGTCGGTTGTGCTTCTTTTGTATCAATAAATGCTTGCAGTTAGTATTCCTACCGGAAACATTTACAATGAAAATAAATAACCGATGTTTCAATTCCCAAAGTTCTGCAAATTTTTCGGATCGCAGCCCCAAACTCCAACTTCAGTTACAGTGCTGCAGGCACTGAGCATTTTCTTCATTGATATTATATGAGATGCTGCTTTCAAAATTTTGTGAAATAAGCAACTGATAACGAATATAATTAACCCGTGTTTTGCTCTCATAAACGTTGAAATTCATGCCAGTGGTAATATCTGAAACCTTCTCCCATATGAGTTATAATGCATTCTTGAGACAAAAGTAAAACATGGCATTTGAAACAATTTGGCCGTAATAAGCAGCGCATGTGGTGGAATATGCACTCAAAACCTGCACGATTCTTCTACTGTTCTTCGAACATTAGTGTTTCTAGCGGTTCAGGTGCGCTAGAGTTTTTTATAATGTATGCATTATTAATTATTTTATTTTATGTATTATTATGATTGGTTCTTTGAAAAATATTAGTGTTTCTGATAACGTATCACGTATGTATTTTTTTATAAGTTTGCATAATGTAATGTTACATATTGTAATGTTATATACATGAAATGTTCCTATCTATATTTTAATTATGTTCGCCACAAAATAGTTGCACCTATATGTTCACAAAGGTTATTGATTTGTGATCATGGTTCCCTTCTTGTCTATAAATCAGCATAGATAAAGCAGAGCACAATTGATACGGGAAACTCGATCGTTTTGCGGAATAAGCCGCCGAAAGCAGAATCAAAGTGGAATTGTTTTTGCGGGATGATTAAAATTGAAAATTTTATAGAAAATGTTTTTTTTACAAAATGGTTTTGAACGTATGCACTGATTCTCATCAGACTCCAGCTTCCAGTGCTTACTTGACTGATGTGACCACTTGCAGTTGGAAATCAGTAATTTTTATTTACGTTAGTTGTGACAAATTTTAACATCTCCGCAAAACGCAAAACAATGGTGTTTGTGTGAGCTGGTGTCTGATGAGAATCAGTGTATACTTTCGAAACCACTTTGTCCAAAAAAAAGTTCAATAAAATTTTCAATTTTAATCATCCCGCAAAAACAATTCCACTTTAGCACCTATATATTTATTCAAGCAACAGCAAAGTGTTTATAATATAGTTTCCTAACAAAGAAACAAGCTTGCAATTTTTCAGGATGAATTTCCACTTACTGGAGAAGCTTTTATTGAACACTAGTTGTTGCTGCCAATGGCTAATGATTCGATTGGTATTGACCTTCTTAGATGATATAGCAGTGCCATCTGCGAGGATAGGAATTTTGCACTTAGAGTGTGGAAGAGAGGCGTATAGCTATTGAATTTAGTTGGACCGTGGGACATGCTTGTCAGAATATTAATGGAAGTGCTTCATATCGGATTCATTAAAGGTCGGATCGTTATTACTTGTAGTAATCCATAGTGGGTGAATATAAGTTACACGTGACAAAGCGACATATACTAATAACATACAAGTATCTAATATTATTGAAGATCTCTCTAGTAAAATTACTTTCAATAACCGACCAACACGCACCAGATTTGCAAATCTGCTCAATGAATTCATTCATCACACTACTTATCATATAATGAGCCCATTAATAGGTGCTGTGGATTATTCAATTCTATAAGCAGCCACTACTCTTCGGGGATTACCAAATCAAAATTCAAAAATAACTGGTCCAAAGCCCATTCCACATCTGAACCCGATTAACTTCCATCGTTATTAGCCTAAATTTAATTAAAACAATGTAGAGTAAATGCTACAAAATTTATGATGTATTGAAATATTTTTTAGGGACAATTTTTATTATAAATATTGATTAGTTGTATTTTATTATATTTATTTATAAATATTGATTAGTTGTATTTATTATAAATATTGATTAGTTGTATTTCATTATAAATATTGATTAGTTGTATTTTAGATTTATATTATGGTTTCTTGTTGTGTATGTTGCCTTGTTTCGTAAAATAAATATCTAAATAAATAATATATACTATTGTTTGTTTGTCAAAACTTCGCGTAGAAAACGACCCGTTTCGAGTTCGAGTCGCAGTCGAGTCGATTGCATGTCGACCCGTGTGCGGATGCAATTGTCTACTTCGAGTGTGACGCCTATGACGCTTCGAGTTCGAGTCGCAGTCGAGTCGATTGAATGTCGACCCGTGTGCGGAGGCACTAACTCAGAAATCTTGGAAATAGCGTTTTAACTCGAATATGCGTTTAGCTACTAGCGTTACAATATTATATTACTAATACTGTGCACAGCTTAACCTGCCTTTCTTCAGCCAACACGACGAATCTTAACGAAAGTATTAAGTAACAGAACAATGATAATTTTTCGTCTACAATAAAAATTCATCAAAGGACCGTTAAGTAAAAGTGAGCAATCAATTTGCTTCAATCAGCAACGTTCAGTAAAGCACATCACTTTATTATTTCTTATGAAAACATCATCTCGATTCCTAGTTTTTGGCTGAGTTCCACGGAATTTGTTGCATGGGATAATGATGTTTTTACTAATGTTTGAAGAACATTAGTATTAAAATCGATTCGGCCAAAAATTCATATTTCCATATATATCACATATCCGATTGAGCTGAAACTTTCAGGATACATTGGTGTATATGCAGAATAGGTCCAGGTCTCTTCAAATGTCAGTTATTGTTAACTTTTTGGCGCTGGCGGCCATTTAAGTGATATTTTTAATATACCTATTATTTCGTGCACAAATGATTTTCGCAAAAATAAAGTTAACAAAATAAATTTCTAACGTGTTTTACATATGAATCGGATAATGCTTTGGAATTTTTTTAACCCTATGTGTGCGCTGGGTGCCTAAAAAGAGAACGGGAAAATTTGAAAATTTTTAAATTTCGATAACTTTTGACAGAGCTATTTAATCATTACGAAATTTTCTGGACATATTGATATTATTTAGTTGTAGATTTGTGTAACTTTTAATGAGCGTGCTGGTAATTCTGTAGCTAGGGCAGGCACTGAAAGTGAAAACCTCCAAATCATCGTCTCTCTTGAAAAAATGCCGTTTCTTCAAAAAAAAGCCACTCATATGTAAATCTCGTGCTTTGTTTACATAACCAAAAAAAAAAAAAGATATGGTATAACGGGCACGCCTGGTAACCCTTGCCCAATTTACCTATATTTTTAGCATCAAAAACTTCTGTTCACGGAAACTCACGATCCGATGGGCAGAATTATTTGAAATTCACAGAATGTATTGGCCTTAAATAGGACCAGGTCTCATTGAAGTGATTTTGAAATGCGGGCGATTCTGTGCCAGTGGTGCCATCTTGGAAAACCACTAAAAAAGATAACTGTTTTTAGCCCTATAAATTCTGATTGAATTTTTCGATTTTGACGAAACTCACACAATTGCTGGACCTTACTTTAAGCCACGTTTGGTAGAAATTTGGTTGAAAAATTCGGTTGGAGCTAGCAGCTATGATAATTTTGGTGTCTTCATTTTGAAAAAAAAAAAATTGGAAGTGAAAACATTCAAACCATCGAATATTCAAAAAAATGTCCGTTTCTTACAATAAAACCAACCTGTATATAAATCTTATGTTTTATCTACACGTTCAAAATAAAACTTTGGAAATTTCATGTCGGACAAGAACGGTAACCTTCTCCCAGTGAACCTATATTTTTAGCATCAAAAACTTCTGTTCACGGAAACTCACGAACCAATAATCAGATACAGCTAAAATTTACAGAATGCATTGGACTTAAGTAAGACCAGATTTAATAGAAGCGATTTTGAATTGTGGGCAACTCTGTGCCAGTGGTGCCATCTTGAAAAATTACACAGAAAAAAAAACTGCTTTTTGCCCTATGAAATGTGAATAAGTTACCAGATTTTCATGAAATTGACACAGTAGCTAAACCAAACTCTAATCTCTGTTTGGTGGAAATTTGGTTGAAAAATTTGATTGGTGCTGCCAGTTATGGTAATTTTTGTGTCTTTGGTTTGGAAAATTCGCTCAGGAAAATAAAACTTTTTGCACTATAACTTCCAGTGCAGTCGTGAAATCAATACGAATTTCATACAATTAATGAAACCTGTCATAAACATTATTCAGGCCAAATTTGGTTGAAAAGCCACGATAGGGTTGCCAGCTATTGTTGGTTTTGTGTTTAATTGCAATATCTTTATTAAGCGGTTTTATCGTAGAATTTTCAAATGGTAATGATATTGTAGTGACAATAAACAGCAAATATTAAGCTTTCGATCATTTGAAAAAACTCGCTGCAGGTAACCCTAAATTTCTTTATACTCCTATAACTTCGAATGTAATTTAACAACGTGAAGCAGATTTGATATATTCTTGGCTTTGATACTGGCGAAAGGTTGCCAGTACGAGTCGGTTGTGCTACTTTTGTATCAATAAATGCTTACAGTTAGTATACATACCGGAAACATTTACAATGAAAATAAATAACCGATGTTACAATTCCCAAAGTTCTGCAAATTTTTCGGATCGCAGCCCCAAACACCAACTTCAGTTACAGTGCTGCAGGCACTGAGCATTTTCTTCATTGATGTTATATGAGATGCTGCTTTCAAAATTATGTGAAATAAGCAACTGATAACGAATATAATTAACCCGTGTTTCGCTCTCATAAACGTTGAAATTCATGCCAGTGGTAATATCTGAAACCTTCCACCATATGAGTTATAATGCATTCTTAAGACGAAAGTAAAACGTGGCATTTCAAACAGTTTGGCCGTAATAAGCAGCACATGTGGTGGAATATGCACTCAAAATCTGCACGATTCTTCTACTGTTCTTCGAACATTAGTGTTTCTAGCGGTTCAGGTGCGCTAGAGTTTTTTCCTTTTCTTTAAGAAAAAAGCATATCAATGTAAATAAAGGTAGGTATCCATATGTTGCATTTCTTCGGTATCGTATCCCTGTTGCCTATCATTCACTAAACGGATACGGTATCCACACTACTCAATATTCCATGTATCATCAATACGATCCGTTGCAAAAAGCTCGATACGCGGCTGCAATATTTTTATTCACTAATCGATGCTATGCCACGCAACTTGTCCAATAATGACTCCAAGCGACGCCAAGAAACCGTTGCGTTTCTTTGTATCATATTTTGATACGGAGCGAAGATACGTTTGTCGTATCCACTGATACGCAACGGCGATACGATACGCGAAAATGCAACATATTGATACCTACTAGGGCATGAATCCCGAGATTGAAATGGAGGGCCCGAAAGTTCGGGATTCGAATTAGTCCCGAGATTTCGGGATTTTATTGAAGAGCTATGTTAAGGGAATTTAAACATATATATTGACTTATTCGTACTTTCAAATGTATATACATAAAACCGGAAGTTAAGTATGCACATATGTACCTGGGTGCTAGCAAGTAAAACGTTAATCTATAATTGCCTCTAATTTAATCTTAGGATATAATATCTTCTTATTTTCTTGTCCAATAATGTTTCCTTATATGGTCATGATAGTTAATTATAAAATTAGTTAAAGACGATTTGAAATTTAATCCGCATAACGGATATTACGATAACATAATAAAAATACATAATTGTTTTTAGTTGTTTACATATCAATTACAAAATAATATGGCTTTTACAAGAAACAAGTGATAAGTAATAATATCGATTACTTCAAACTGCTGATTCGTTTTGAAAGTTTGCTCTTAATAAACATAATTCGTCAAGAGTTTCAAAATTTAAACTAGACCTGATTTTGCTGCACATATATTCAGCTGCTGAAAAAGATATTTCGGGCTCTACACTTTTTGCATGTTATCATATGTCCTTTGTAACAATGAGCCTATTAGCGCCTCCATTTTCAAAAAACGATATTTCTTTTAGTATTAAGTTCTGGATTGTTCCCTCATGTCGTTATGACGAAACTTTTCTAATTCTCAAAATGGGTTAAATTTTATCAATCCCGAAATCTCGGGAGTCCCGATAAAAAATTCGGGATCCGGAAAATGTCCAAAATGTGTCGGGATCCCGAGATCCGGAAATCGCGGTATTGCATGCCCTAATACTATACCTAACTGAAAGTTCACATTCTTTGAAAATCAAAAGCTTGAAATAACCGAGTACTTATGACTTCATTTGCGTCTACAACAACCACAAAAAAAATTAAAGACTTTCAGGTTTACATGAGGTTTACATTTCAGGTTTACATGCTATAACATCATTTTGTACTTTAGCAACGAGAAATGTGAAGCTATTATTACTTTCAAATTTAACACTTGTATTTGACTGTCTTTTTACGTCTTTGCAAATTAATTTCACAGATAAACTTTTGGACTTATGTGCACTTTATTTTTTTTAAAAAAACAGTGTTTTCCGTGAAAAATTATAATTTCTTTACATGAGCTAAATTGTTGAATTTAAAAACTTTAAATTGAATCCCCTTGAGATTCTGGAGCAGTTTACGTTTCACCATAAACAAACAAACAATCAATAAGTGCGTTTATTTGGTAAAACTGTGCTGTAAAAACAACGATTTAGTATAAAACAGCAGTGCATTCGCTAAGAGGTTGCTGTATTCATTGTGGTAACGCAAAACGGCTGAAAATAAAGGGAGAAAATAACGAGTATAAATTACCACAATAGAAAGAATATAGAAGAAGAGCCAACAGAAAACTACCTTATTTAACTTTCTACACATTTTATGGGCTTTTTCTAAAATCCAAGCTACCAAAACATTCAATATAGCCTTGAAAAAACCAAAGCCACCTCATGGCAAAAATGACAACTTCGCATCAGCTTTTCTTTTTTCTACCGGTACATTATATAATTCAGCAGGTGAACTACCAATGAGAAACAGAGCTTCTGTACTGTACAGAAGTGTTTGTGGTTTTAATGCGTTTCTTCTGTTCTCTGCCAAATAGAAGAGCTAAAAATGCGCCTAATATAAGGTGCGTTTTTTTTTGCTCCGATACAAAACAGAATATAACTATGCCGCAAAACAACGATCTAGTATAAAACAGCAGTGCATTCGCTAAGACTGACATAGGTTGCCGTATTCGCTGTGGTAGCACAAAACAGCTGAAAATACAGGGAGAAAATAACGAGTTTAAAAAAGTTGAAAAAACCTAAGCCACCTCACAACAAAAAACACAACTTATCATGAGTTTTTCTTTTTTCTATCAGCATATTCTATAGTTCGGCATGTGAACTACCAATGAGGAATAGAATATCTGTACTAGTGAATTCACTGGTACAGGAGTAATGTTGCTTCCAATATTATTCCATTAAAACAAAACCATTTGTTTCGGTCGGAAGGAACGAATAGCACGCACGTATAATATATGGGGCATTTCACGTGAAGCGGACAACGAAAAAAAGTCGAGGTTCCGGATTTCGTTCATATTATGCATAATGATACTTCTAGAGGATATGAACGTGGATGCACAATTTTTTTCTTCTATGAGGTTCAGTTGCCGAGTTATGGGCTTCTGAAGAATTGAAGAAGCTGATGAAGGGTTTTTTTGGAAGCCGATTTTGAGATTGAAAAAAATATATTAAAAACATTAAACGTGTTGATTGGTATAGAAAATCAACTGTTCTTTTTAATTTTAAAATTAGATTTGGAATAAAAAAAAATGTCCTGTTTAAAACCGGAAGTAACCATTTCAACTCGTTATTTGAGTAACTTGGACCAGGATATTTTTTTTTATTTTTGTAGTAAAACAAAGCTTAAACCATACTTGTTTTATCATAAAAATTTTAGAATGGGATGGCGAGTAGTTTGGGAGGTAGGTGAATTTTAGTACATACAAGTCGTATGAAGCGTGACACCCGAAGCTTGATTAGGATAGCTAGTGAGTGTGAAAACAAAACATTTTTAGTAAAATTATTGCTATATCGTTAAAATATTATATATACAATTAATATAGTTAAAATAAAGCGATAGAAGTTCAATATTAAAAGTTGCTAATGCTAATTTATTTAATAAAAAAACAAACTTGTTCATGGAAAAATGAATTTACTTCACAGTTTTTACAATTACATATATAAATAACTTACATATAGAGGTTAAAATATAAAACAATTGCTAATGCTTATTTACTAAATGAAAAAAAATGATTTATGGAAAAATGAATTTATTTCACCATTTTTACAATTTGACACTCATTACTTAAACTTGTTTTTATTATAAGAAGGCCTTCAGTAACTGGAATAAAACAGTGAAATTTCTTAGTCCCGGGAGTAGTAATAGAGGAATCAAACCGTGGTTTTAAAAATATTCTTTGGCGTTGAAGTTCCTCTGATGAGCAATAGTAAGTGGCTGTTAAGGATAAAGCCGACTTTGCCCAATGAAAAAAACGTAAAGGTGTAGTAATAGCGTTACTAGGAGGTAATTGTAAACTCGCACGTGTTGCCAGTCGTTTCAAATTACCACCGAGACCATCACATGGGCCTTTTCCATGTGAAGTCGCGTGAAAATGAAGTTCAGTTTTTGTCTTGAAATCAGCTTTATAATAAAATAGAGTCACAAAATTAAATCTATTTTTAAAATGTTGTGGGGCCACTTCTGTTATGTCTATAATTTTTGACACAGCTATTGTTTCTTCAGACGGATGGTTGTGAAGGGTTTTCTGGAAATACTACCATGTTCTATTTTACTTCCAACTTTATAATAATAGACTGATGTCAAAAGTGTTGTCTGGTCATTATTCAAATGAAAATCTTGAGAAGCTTCTTGTACAACAAAACAATAATTCTCAGCGAAATCGCATTGTACTGAAATTTCCCCTTCGTTTATATTTTCTTTTAGATTTTTAAAATATTCAGCCTGTTTCCCTGCAATGTAAGCATGGGGTTTCGAGGCATCCAACGCGTGACAAAAGCTGTCCACAAAATCATCGGATGCAAGCAGATGAGTAGAAATGGTAAATCTGTCTGAACAAACCCATTTTTCGAACTGAACGGTTGTCACTTGATTATCATCAAATATAATTTTCAAATGATCACGAATTGCCCTTACGCCAGGACAAAATTTGCAACTTTCATTTGGGGTTTTTGTTGAAATTGTTAAATGACATTTCGGCGTAGGATTGGGACACATCATTTTGCGTAGAAAGTTCCAAAATAGTTCCAGATGTGAGATTGTCAATATCTCCTCCACTCATCATTAATTTCACATTTTGGTGATATATACATACACAGACCATATGTGTTCCAGAGTCACCAGCAAGGATATATTGTTTGGGTCTCAAAGTGAAAAATTTTGTTAGGCCGATTTTGGTGTACGGATATTCATTTTTAAACGTTTGGTAAAGCTCGTCAATGTTACACATTTCAAGCTGTTTTGGGATTTGCGTTCTTTTTCCGTCATCTAACTTAATAGATACACGATCCTTTTTACCGGGCATTATTCGACTAATGTCTTCTCGCAGATAAAATCACTTCACTAAGTTCATAGTTTCAACTACTTACGGCCACCTCGTGGATTTGGAGATGTTAATATACCAAACTGATCCACAAGTTGCTTTGCGTTTCTCGCTTGCCGCCTAGATGTTCCAAATTCTTCTGCAAGTCTGTTTTCGGTCGAAGATTTAGGTGTTATAGTCAGTATCGTAGTTTTCATAGCAGTAGATGTAGACGGATTGATAAATTTTTCTTTTAACTGGGTCAGAATATCTTGGTCGTATATTGTTGAATTAGTTTACGTTCAGCTATTTTTATACTTCTCTTCAGGAATGAATGGTAAACCCGGGGAGCACAAAGACAAATCAGTTGATGATTGGCAAGGTCGCTGAAAATTTGCAGGTATTTCCACGGTCAGTTTTTTCCTGCAGCTTCCACACACGTACATATCAGAAGAATATCTCCACTTCTCTGCTATTTTTTTTTTGAATTTTTCTTAGGTCTTTAACCTTCCGATGAAATCTCAAGTCGAAAGTATTGAAACATCGGTAGCCGCAAGGAGACATAATACACACAATTCAACTTCTTTACGTAGTCACTTCAAGCGCTGAAAAAGAACTAAAACAAAAATTGAAAATTCGAAATGGCTCTTTCATCACATTTCCATCCCTCTCTATTACATAGCTTTGACCTCCTTCTATTATATGGCTTTTTATGAAAAAATAATACCTTTTTCAACTAAAAAATGGCGCCACTAATCGCATTTCTGTAGGGTAGTCGGTTAAGTATGAACACAATTTAAGTATGTATTTTAAGTATGTTATAAAAAATATTTATATACAGGATATAGTATCATGGCAAACTGCATATACCTTATGATCAAAAAAGAACTGGAATTTTATTAAAAAACGCAAAATTTCAATTTTTAATAATTTTCTTTATTATCGCCTTCAAAGTACTCTCCTCCTGCGGCAATACATGCATGCCAACGCTTGATCCAATTTTCCATACAAGTTTTATAGGCTGCCGAAGGTATGGCCTTTAGTTGACGCAGCGAATTCTCTTTTATGGCCTCTATGGTCTGAAAACGCGTTCCCCGCAATGGCAATTTGAGTCTGGGGAAGAGGAAAAAGTCACACGGGGCCATATCTGGAGAGTACGGTGCTTGGTTGATGATATTGGTTGAGTTTTTGGCCAAAAACTGCGACACAACCAACGCTGTGTGAGCCGGCGCATTATCGTGGTGTAAAATCCATGAGTTTTCCTTCCATAAGTCTGGCCTTTTTTTGCGAATGGCCTCACGCAAACGACGCATAACGGCCAAATAATATTCCTTATTGACCGTTTGACCGTCCGGAACGAATTCATAGTGCACCACACCACGAATATCCAAGAAAACAATCAGCATAACCTTGATTTTCGACCGACTTTGGCGTTCTTTCTTCGGTTTCGACTCGCCTTCGAAGCGCCATTCGGTCGATTGTTGTTCGGTGGGCATGTCAAATTCATAGACCCATGTCTCATCACCAGTTATGATGCGTTCGATGAATGTGGGGTCACTATCTGCGTTGGAAATCATCTCTTTGGCCACATCAACACGACGCTGTTTTTGAATGAAATTCAGCTTTTTGGCACCAGCCGAGAAGCGACGCGTTTCAAACCCAAAACATCAGTTAAAATGTGTTCGGCTGATCCATAAGAGATGCCCAACAACACAGCAATCTCTCTAATTGGTACAGAACGATTTTGCAACACGATTTGCTTCGCCGATTCAATGTTTTCTTCAGTAACAGATGTTGTTGGGCGGCCAGGGATCTCATCATGATCCAAGCTTGTACGACCACCTTTGAACCGTCTATACCACTCGTATGCCTGTGTTTTTCCTAGACACGATTCACCAAAGGCCTTTTCTAACATTTTCAACGTTTCGGAACACTTAAATCCATTTGCAACACAAAATTTGATGCACGCACGTTGTTCTAAATTTTCATCCATTATAAAAATCGCCACACGAAAATTTTTCAACTTCTTTGTATAGACGCCAAACAAAAACTAATCGTACGATATGCGTCAAAATTTGACAGAATGTGTATAAAAGTGTTGCCAACGTTGAGAGAATAAAAGTTTACCGATTGGACAAGCGCGGGAATTTTGAAATTAAAATTCCGGTTCTTTTTTGATCATAAGGTACTTTTCACTCTAAAATTTTTAACATCAAATAAGTATAGTTTTAGCTTTGTCTTGTTACAAAAATAAAAAAAAATAAACTGGTCCAAGTCATATAAGTTCAAGTAAAACTTTTTTTTCCATAAATCATATTTTTGTTTTCACTTCGTAAATAAGCATTAGCAATTGTTTTATATTTTAACCTCTATATGTAAGTTAATTATATATGTAATTGTAAAAACTGTGAAATAAATTCATTTTTCCCATGAACAAGTTTGTTTTTTTATTAAATAAATTAGCATTAGCAACTTTTAATATTGAACTTCTATCGCTTTATTTTAACTATATTAATTCTTTATATAATATTTTAACGATAGAGCAATAATTTTACTAAAAATGTTTTGTTTTCACACTCACTAGCTATCCTAATCAAGCTTCGGGTGTCACGCTTCATACGACTTGTATGTACTAAAATTCACCTACCTCCCAAACTACTCGCCATCCCATTCTAAAATTTTTATGATAAAACAAGTATGGTTTAAGCTTTGTTTTACTACAAAAATAAAAAAAATTATCCTGGTCCAAGTTACTCAAATAACGAGTTGAAATGGTTACTTCCGGTTTTAAACAGGACATTTATTTTTTTATTCCAATTCTAATTTTAAAATTAAAAAGAACAGTTGATTTTTTATACCAATCAATACGTTTAATGTTTTTAATATATTTTTTTCAGTCTCAAAATCGGCTTCCAATAAAATCCTTCATCAGCTTCTTCAATTCTTCAGAAGCCCATAACTCGGCAACTGAACCTCATAGAAGAAAAAAATTGTGCATCCACGTTCATATCCTCTAGAAGTACCATTATGCATAATATGAACGAAATCCGGAAATCTGGTTGTCCGCTTCACGTGAAATGCCCCATATGGAAAAAAAATAAGTATTTAAGCGCCGAAGAGTAACTCACTGTTTTTCGAAAACAAGAGCAGCTGCCAGGGCTATAGCTCTAGGGAGAAAAAAAACGGCTCACGTAGACGGTTTCCCTACGCAAGACCTATGAATGCAGCGCGATTTGAACCGGTCGACAACCACGGAAACACACCCGACGACCGCAAGGGTTAAAAATGGGGCTCGCGGACAGAAAGCGCACGTCAGGCGGAGCCGAATTAATCGATGCCAGTATCTGACATACCGCGGGAAGCAAACGCATATACGAGGCACAACATAGCATGTACTTACTGTGGATTCCAGATTTCTTCCTCCAAATTTTACTGATAATATCCAAAAGCGATAAATCCTCAACGGTGATGATTTGTGCAACAGGTGTAATGATTACATTGATTCGATTCAAATGTTCTCCAGACTGCTGATGCTGAGTTATGCTCATTTGTGAGTCAACATTTTTCATCAATTTTTGCATGGACAATATTTATCGTCAAAAATTGAAGAAGTTCCAACAAATCGATTTCCAAAATATTTCCTCGATTAATTAACTCTCACTAGATTTTACGATACTGATTGATTTCAATTCAAATCTGTTGCCGTGTTGTTTTCGCACATGTTTTGCTGATCGAAGAATGGTGGGTATGATGCCTGCTGACTGATATTTAGAAAACCGCCTCGTATTCGGAACACCAAATCACCTACAATAGCGGAGAACAAGTCAATAGCTTTCTCTAACTAACAAAATTACACGATCGAATGGAATAGGAAAACTTACGAACCGCAAGCTTGTCGATTCCATGTAAACATGTCAAATTGACCGCGACCTACGACAACAACATAGTGTAAAATGACGGTTCGATCAGAAATGGTACTTAAGTGTGGTACAAAAATGGTACAAAGTAATTTCCAAGGAATAAATTTCCAAAATCAGCTTTGAGTTCAAATACCTCCCAACGGTCCGATGGAAGCCGCTTTAGCATAAAATGGATTTTACGAACTGTGAAAATTTGCGGAAAGGTGTCTTTTTGGTTTTGAACTGGTAAGAGGTCGGACGCATCGAGACAAGACTCGGAGATAACCCAGCTTCTTTTATAATTGATTTTGCATGTACACGGTTGGACTGAGGAGGATTGGAAGTGCGTAAAGCGAAACCAAGCGAAGGAAGAAAATATAATCTCGAGGCGCTGGTTAACTGGACAAGTGAATACTATCTAATGATTTTGAAGACGAGAGTTTTATTTGTTTGCAGTGAAGGAGAAATGTAGCAGCCGACGTAAAGAGCCCCAGCGTGGGATTACATCTGATCGGGAGTAAATTATCACCGCTGAGAAATAAGATTCAGGTTAGTTGGTTTAAAGGCTTTCTTTTCTTATGGCTTCAACCAAAGACAAACAAGGATTCACGAGTTTAATGTATCGCGGGATATTTTGAGAAGTAAATGTTTTAATTGTGGTAAGCCGTCGCCGACTTTTCGCTTCGCAGCGATGGTCACACGGTGAATTCCGGCAAAAAAGCAAGTGGCGCCAAACCATCCTGCTCCTCGTGAGCAAAGGCCGCCCGGAATTTCCACCCTTGGACTCGTTTTGGGAGGCCAAGGATCTGAAAATTTGCTGTACTCTAGAGGTAAACAAAAACTGCCACTAAATTTAATAAGGTCAAAAATGATGTTCGATATTCTTCAATACACTATAGTTGATGTCAAACAAGACCGATGGCACCAAAAATGTATTTTTCTACTTAATAGATGTCAATAAATTTCATAACCACGCATTTCAGAGCATTGGTTGGCTTACATGTGGTGATTGGAAAAAGTTAAGGATCAAGTTCAAACTGCAGAAGCGTCCTTTTAAATTTAAACGCAAACCACATATCAGTGGCTTATTAATATATAAATAACAGTTAAACTTGCTAAATTATTTTGGAATGAAGTGACAAAACAAAAAAAAGTTGAGTGAAAACATGTTTTGTATGATTTTTTGAAGCTAAGTAAACTCGTTTGGGAATATTGATTACTGATTGTGTTTTGTTATATTTCAAATAAAAAATATAAAAAAAAATTATATAAAAAAATTCAATCACATTTGTCGCGATTTAAGCCATTTTACCAACTCCATTTCAATCCATTTAACAAACTCCTATCAGTTATGCGCTAACAAAGCTTCAAACGCACATTTTACTTCCTAGCTTTTCTTTATTCACTCTTAAAATACATCTCACTCTTAAAAGTAACATCTTCACTTCAGTCAATGTAATTAATATCCCTTTTATGTAGCAAACGTATATGAAGTGTACCTTTCCTAACAATCAACACATATTAGCACATAATTTCCTTATAAGATGAATTGTACAGCTCCCTTCCTAATTAAAAGCATATACTCAACAATTAAATGTACTGATACTCGACTGGGATATCGTTTCATTTGAAAACAGGACTATAACGCCTCTAACGACTACGCAATTTTCATAAAATGTCGCACACGCGCTTAGACTAAGTTTTTAGTAATTTACGCTTTGGGCTCATTTGTAGTAAGACTCATTCGTTGCAGAGCTGACATTGCTGAGAGTTCTTCGTTGGAAAGTTGAGAAAGAAATAATGAGAGGAATTAACATAAAATGTTAGGATGTAATAGGATTCAAAGCGTTGCGTGGTTCACGGAATGAAAACGTCGCTCTGCAATTGCAGCTAAAGTTCCTTGTTATTTATTGAAAATTTGCAGTAATTATGATTTGAATTGAAAAACGGTATTGACTAATATCAAAATTATTTCAGTTATATTGGCTGTCTTCCACGCTGGGCGCTCAATCATATTCGTAAAATTACGGGTAATATCGAGATGGTTTTCGTAAATTCAGAATTATCAAACATTTTGCGCTGAATTTTGTTGTCTCTTATATGTAGATGCTAAATTAAAACATGTCGATATTAAATTTGTTACGGCATACTTCACAACGTTTTTCATATGATTTTTCAAGAAACTCATACTATTTTCAATAAACAACATTTCCACTTCAAATCCCGACATACCCGTTATGCGAAGAATAATTAGTTTACGATCATTATGCATGTTTCAGTTTCTTATTTTCCATTTCATCCACTTCGAACAGATAATGCTTGTAGACGGCCGATTAAGCTTTGTCGTTTATCTACTGTTTGATACTGTTTAACCTCTTGAATAATTTGTCATGAAACATATAAGGATACCAATATTGTTAAAAGTAATCAATCGCCAATCAATCTTATATCCATTGTCTAGCAGATGTATGTGCGCAGTCGAATTTTGGAAATAATGTCCTTGTTCCATTTCGACAACACCAGAGATCCTACTTTTTGGATTGAAATTTAATGAATGTGTTTACTTTCAACGGGATCTCAATTATCCCCCTTTGAATTATTGATGTCCTACTGCTGACTGGTTTTTAGGCGACAACATTACTACTAGAGGTGATTCTAGAACAGAAGCAAACGCTACATTAGTATTAACTTAATTATCAGATGAACGAATGTCGTTGAGTTTGAAAGAATAAATTGTCTTAATGCAATATTAGGGGCATTTCACGTGAAGCGGACAACGAAAAAAAGTCGAGGTTCTGGATTTCGTTCATATTGTGCATAATGGTACTTCTAGAAGATATGAATGTGGATGCACAAGTTTTTGTTTCTATGAGGATTAGTTGCCGAGTTATGGGCTTCTGAATAATTGACGAAATTGATAAAAGGTTTTTTTAGAAGCGGATTCTGAGATTCAAAACAAAATCTAAAAAACATTAAACATATTGATTGGCATAGAAAATTATCTGTTTTTTTTTAATTTTGAAATTAGATTTGAAAAATAAATATTTTTTCCTGTATGGAACCGAAAGTAGACACTTCAACTCGTAGTTTGGATAATTTAGACCAGGTTAATTTTGTTTATTTTTATAACAAAACCAAGCTTAAGGTATACTTATTTTATCATATAAGTTTTAGAATGGAATGGCCAGTAGTTTAGGAGGTAGGTGAATTTCAATACATACACGTCGCATGAGGCGTGGTACCAAGAGCTTGCTTAGGACGGCTAGTTGGCTCAAAATCAAAAATTGATATCGAAATGTGGTTAGTAGCGCCATCTCTTATTTGAAAAAGGTTTTATTTTCCCATAAAAACCTAAGTAAAATATATGACGTGTATTTAAAATATTTGACGCTAAGCCAATTCAAAGTTTCCGTTATTTTTCGAGTAACTGTTCAACACTTGCAATGACTATTAATTTCTTGATAAATTAGAGAGTCTTAATTGTGTGTATTATGTCTCCGTGCGGCTATCGATGTTTTAATCCATTCGATTTGAAGTTTCATCGGAAGGCTAAAGACCGAAGAAAAATTCCAAAAATATTAGCAGAAAAATAATAATGTCAAATCCGCAGAAACAAACTGATCGTAGAAACACCTCTAGTTATTAAAAATATAACGAGTTTAAGAAACGAGAGAAAAATTGTAAAAACTGTGAAATATATTCATTTATCCATAGACAAGTAGCTTTTTTTTCACTAAGTATATCAGCATTAGCAATTTTTAATATTTTTTCTTCTATATGTAAGTGATACAAGTGATGTATAATAGTTTTACTACAAATATTTTGCTTTCACACTCACTAGCTATCATAATCAAGCTCCCGGTACCACGCTCCATACGACTTTTAAGTATTGAAATCCACCTACCTCCTAAACTACTGGCCATCCCATTTTAAAACTTTTATGATAAAAGAAGTATACTTTAAGCTTTGTTTTGTTATAAAAATAAACAAAATTAATCTGGTCCAAATTATTCAAACTACGAGTTTAAGTGTCTACTGCCGGTTCCATACAGGAAAAAAAATGTTTTTAAAATCTAATTTCAAAATACAAAAAAAATAGCTAATTTTCTATGCCAATCAATATGTTTAATGTTTTTTAGATTTGGTTTTGAATCTCAGAATCCGCTTCCGAAAAAACCTTTTATCAATTTCGTCAATTATTCAGAAGCCCATAACTCGGCAACTAAACCTCATAGAAACAAAAACTTGTGCATCCACATTCATATCTTCTAGAAGTACCATTATGCACAATATGAACGAAATCCAGAAACTCGACTTTTTTTCGTTGTCCGCTTCACATGAAATGCCCCATTAACAAAAACTTGTCAGTTCCAAAGTTGAATCAGCATCAGAATGGTGCAGGTATGAAAGAGGATTATGACGGAGTCGGAGGATGTAAGAGAAGCTAAGGTGTAGAAATTTCACCGAGATACAGTCACTCAAAGTGAAAATGATCCACTCGGTGCAAAACAATTGCAACGTAATTTAATGATAGAAAATAAATTAAAAATGGACTGTTCCTACTTAAAGATGATTACTTCAGATGTGCAAAATCAGTTTTAAATGTGTAGTAAATAAAAAATTTATTCGATTGGAAAATATAATAATATAAACAAAAAATGTATATTCCATAGTCAAAATGAAAATGATCCATCAAAATACAAAACACAAAAAAAATATAAATCAAGAATTTTCTTTAACAAATTAATATTTAGTGTGAAGGCCCTTGGCGAGCCTAACAGCTGGTAACCTCTTTGGCATTGAAACAACAAGTTTTTTTGTGAATTCTGGGCAGATTTTCGACCACTCCTCCAGAATGACCTCCTTTAATCGATTTCGACTGGATATTTGATGCTCCCTAAGACGCTCTTCTAAATGGTCCCACAAGTGTTCGATAACGTTTAAATCTGGTGATAGTGCTGGAGTTTCCATAACTTTGGGACAATGATAAAGCATCCATTCTCGAATGAGTAACGATTTATGTTTGGGGTCGTTATGTTGATAGAACTGGAATTTGTTTTTAAGACCCACTTTTTCGGCGCTGGCAGGTAAATTGTCCTTCAGAATTTGGAGGTACATAAATTTATCTATGTTACCGTCAATAACGTGAATATTACCGACTCCATTAGCTGCCATACAGCCCCAAACCATTATCGAACCTCCACCATGTTTTACACTTGGACGAAGGTTCTTCAAATTCAACTCTTCATTCTTCTTTCTCCATACTCGAACCTTCCCATCCGATCCAAAACATTGAATTTGCTTTCATCAGCAAATATAACGGTATTCCAGAAGTCTGGGCCATGCGAATAGTACTGAGTCGCAAATTCTAGCCGACGTTTCTGATTGTTCGCACTTATTAACGGTTTTACTCAGGGGGAGCGACTGTTATATCCTTGTTTTCTTAGGACAATTCTTATTGTTTCGCAGACCTTAATACCCAAGGCCTTTTCAACGTGTACGCGAATTTTCGGCGCACTAAGCTTCGGATTTTCTCGGATAAAGTCTACTATCCACCGTTCGTCACGATCGGAAATCGCTTTTTTTTTGGATTTTTTCGAACCTTATTACCGATGCGATTGTCTTTAAATCGTTCAATTATATGTTGTACAGTTGACGCACTCTTGTTGACAATCTTTGCTATTTTGCGTTTACTTTTCCCGAGCTTGAAATGATGGATTACCAGCTCCCGTTCTTCGTATGTCGTATGGCGACCCATTTCGAAAAAAAACTTGCTCAAAACGATAAATGTGCAACAGGTGACTGCACTCAGCGAAAGACTAAAGTCAACTTAGGAAATGTCAAATACATGTCAACAGCTGATTATAAAGTCTTAGTAGTGAACTATATGAAATAAGTACAATGGATCATTTTCATTTTGACCCCATATTCAGCCTTCTAGCAAAGATTGACCCGTAATTTCAAATGCAATCTAACCATTTTGCGTATAACTTGTGTATTTGTTGCTTACACATTAGGACTTACTTTTGCCTAGAAACAAAGTAATTTCCAATAATATAGTATAAAATTGAATGCCATGCACATCAATTTATTTTCACTGGGTGGATCATTTTCACTTTGAGTAACTGTATGTTTTATTCAGCAATTCGAATGAGCTAGCATGTTTCAGGTCTTGGTGACGTCCCATGAGCCATGGCATGCTATGTGTGTTACCATGAAAATTGTTAGTAGAGACGGTTTATGGATTGCTATTCATGTGCATGTTGGTCACATTGTGGAGCAGACCGACTTTAAGAACATTCAATCTACATAATAGGTTTTTATTTGCCTTGCGCAGCAGTTTAAACGAAAATTAATAGCGATTCAATCGAATTGGGAAAATATTTTTGCTGTTTATTAATTTTTTTATAGGAAACATAAATAAGTTGTTTCTTTCACTCAAACTGTCACTACTTCCTTTCTTTTATAATTAATAATAAAATAAACAAAGAGCTATTTACTGTAGTGTCATATAGGCTTTGCTTGAAAATGGAACCTGCACACGGATTTTTCATGCGTGGCAAAATCTCTTCGCTCACTAGTTCAAATGATTTCCTAAGAGCGTTCAGTGCTCAGATAAATCGCACATCCTTCCCGTTGAGAGCCACAGATGCCTGTGTAAGATTAAACAAAATGTTTGAGTTTCAGAAGAAGAAATTGAATATTTAAGCTTGCAAATTAATTTTCTGACTAGGTGTGAAACAGTTTTAGTTGACTAGTTGAATGCTTATTGAATTTCGTCATTAAAACATTGCATTTGCAAATAAAGTTCAACTGGAAATCATAAGACACTCGATACTTTCCGATTTTGAAGTATCAGTGTTAGGCCTGTTTCACACGTGTGAGGTTCCATTTGCTTACAACCGAAAACGAACCAAACCAAATGGAACCCCTGCACACATACACGGTTCTCACACGGTTCATATTAGGTTTTGCGTTCTCTTCCTAAACTTTGTTTATGAACGTCAAAGTTATAGAAGTCTTCAAAGATTTTCACACAAACGTTTTACCATGCTTCTTGCATCTGAAATTTATCTTTATATTTTGAACAAGTTTTGTCCCACAGCACTTCTTTAGATTACAGTGCACAAATCAGCCGATCCACATCAACATCTGGTAAATTGCTCATTTTGTTAGAAAAACTGCGACTGATAATTTCAAAAAATCAGAGGTAATAGTTAAACTAGCCAGAACTGACTAAGCTAATTAGGTAAAACGACTAAATAGTTCCAATAAAGAGATCCGAACTGGTTACTTATTAATTTTAAAGAAATACAAGTGATTTAATTAGGTTAAAATAGAAAGTAAGCCGTGTGTGTGTAAACGCCTTGACTGCTTCCTGTTCCCTGGACACAAATTTGCACCTTATAGAAACCTGATGAAATCTATTCGTGTTGAGGGAGTATTCGGTGCTATGCGGTTTCTATTAAGTACCGAATGGAAAACTTTAACCTTTTTCGACCAACCGAACTAAAGCTACCCGTAAGTGAAAGGTAGGGTCTGTCTCGAATTTCTTCACTATCACTTCATCCACCTTGCTCTTGGTCGCTCTTGTTGCTGCACGATGCGGCAAACCATCAATGTTTCCGCACTCAGAGAAATTTTCCCAAAAGGCTTTAATTTAGATCCTTGTGTATGCAAATACAAAAAGACTGCTTCGAAGCTCTTGACGCAGATGGAACTCATTTTGTCAAAATGTGCTCTTCACGACAATTCGTCAACTGCTGAAATAAATCAAGACTAGAGAAATAGTTCAGGAATATGAGAAACCAGCTGTAAAAAATGATGGATTTGACTTTTCAATTTTTCCAATAATCAAGGACACGCTCTTCTTGAACAGACTGAATTTTTTTTGTTATAAAAAACATTGTGTATTTGAAATAAGGATTCGTTTAGGCTCAATTCTTAGCCATTTGCTGCTCCTATTGTTTAAAAACGGTATTTTTTCCATCTTTGATTGCCCCTATCTTTTGAACAGTAAAAGCTTGAAAATATTTAATGATTATTGCTCGCTATAAGAGCATGACTTTATACGATAGGCAACTAATTTTCATAATTTTATAGGTTTAAATTTTTAAATTCGTAGAATCGGAAGTAAAAACTGCAAACAAAAAATGCAAATTTACTCTTCATTTTCAGTACACTTACCTGTTATTCTGCAGCTTTAGGAATTTCCGATTAGTTTATATATCCCCTCAATAAATATTTTATTTTTGCCGGTAAGTAAGCCAAAATTGCGTCTCCACTTTTTACTAATGTTCGAAGAAGAACATTAGTATTAAAATCACTTTGGCCAAAAATTCATATTTCTATATATATATATATATATATATATATATATATATATATATATATATATATATATATATATATATATATATATATATATATCATCAAAAAATTTCAGTGAAAAAATCTCAGGAACGCGCCATCCGATTGAGCTGAAATTTTCAGGACACATTGGTGTATATAGAGAATAGTGCCAGGTCTCAAAAAAAGTAAATAATCTTTAACCCTTTGGCGCCGGCGGCCATTTTAGTGATATTTTTAATATACCTATTATTCCGTACACAAATAAGTTTTGCAAAAATAAAGTTGACAAAATAAATTTTGAACGTGTTTTACATGTGAATCGGATAATGTTTTGGAATTTTTTAACCCCATGTGTGCGCTGGGTGCCTAAAAACAGAACGGGAAAACTTGAAAATTTTTAAATTGCGATAACTTTTGACAGAGCTATTCAATCATTACGAAATTTTGAGGACATATTGGTATTATTTAGTTGTAGATTTGTGTAGCTTTTGATGAGCATGCTGGCAACTCTAAAGCTAGGGCAGGCACTGAAAGTGAAAACCTCCAAATCATCGTCTCTCTTGAAAAACTGCCGCTTCTTCAAAAAAAAGCCACTTATATGTAAATCTTGTGCTTTGTTTACATAAACAAAAAAAAAATTTGATATGGTATAACGGGCACGCCTGGTAACCCTTGCCCAATTTACCTATATTTTTAGCATCAAAAACTTCTGTTCACGGAAACTCACGATCCAATAAGCAGAATTAATTGAAATTTGCAGAATGTATTGGTCCTATACAGGAGCAGGTCTGATAGAAGTGATTTTGAAATGCGGGTGATTCTGCGCCAGTGGTGCCATCTTGAAAAATCACTAAAAAAGATAACTGCTTTTAGCCCTATAAATTCTGATTGAATCGTTCGATTTTAACCTAATTCACACAGTAGCTGAAATTTATTTAAAACCACGTTTGGTAGAAATTTGGTTGAAAAATTCGGTTGGAGCTGCCAGCTATGATAATTTTGGTGTCCTAAATTTGAAAAAATAAAAATTTGGAAGTGAAAACATTAAACCATCGAATTTCCAAAAAATGTCCGTTTCTTCCAATAAAACCAATCTGTTTACAAATCTTATGCTTTATCTACACGTTCAAAGAAAAACTTTGGAAATTTCATGTCGGACAAGAACGGTAACCCTCTCCCAGTCAACCTATATTTTTAGCATCAAAAACTTCTGTTCACGTGAACTCACGAATCAATAATCAGATACCATTGAAATTCACAGAATACATTGGACTTAAGTAGGACCAGGTCTGATAGAAGCGATTTTGAATTGTGGGCAACTCCGTGCCAGTGGTGCCATCTTGAAAAATTACAAAGATAAAAAAATTGCTTTTTGCCCTATGAAATTTGAATAAGTTACCAGATTTTCATGAAATTGACACAGTAGCTGAACCTCACTTAAAACTCTGTTTGATAGAAATTTGGTTGAAAAATTCGATTGGTGCTGCCAGCTGTGGCAATTTTTGTGTCTTTTGATTTGAAAATTCGCTCAGGAAAATACAACTTTTTGCCCTATAACTTCCAGTGCAGTCATGAAATCAATACGAATTTCATACAATTAATGGAACCTACTATAAACATTATTCAGGCCAAATTTTGTTGAAAAGCCATGATAGGGTTGCCAGCTATTGTTGGTTTTGTGTTTGTTTGCAATATCTTTATTAAGCGGTTTTATCGTAGAATTTTCAATTGGTAATGATATTGTAGTGACAATAAACAGCAAATATTAAGCTTTCGATTATTTGAAAAAACTCGCTGCGGGTAATCCTAAATTTCTTTATACTCCTATAACTTCAAATGTAATATAACAACGTGAAGCAGATGTGATATATTTTTGGCTTTGATACTGGCGAAAGGTTGCCAGCACGAGTCGGTTGTGCTACTTTTGTATCAATAAATGCTTACAGTTAGTATTCATACCGGAAACATTTACAATGAAAATAAATAACCGATGTTTCAATTCCCAAAGTTCTGCAAATTTTTCGGATCGCAGCCCCAAACACCATCTTCAGTTACAGTGCTGCAGGCACTGAGCATTTTCTTCATTGATGTTATATGAGATGCTACTTTCGAAATTTTGTGAAATAAGCAACTGATAACGAATATAATTAACCCGTGTTTTGCTCTCATAAACTTTGAAATTCATGCCAGTGGTAATATCTGAAACCTTCCACCATATGAGTTATAATGCATTCTTGAGACCAAAGTAGAGCGTGGCGTTTGAAACAGTTTGGCCGTAATAAGCAGCACATGTGGTGGAATATGCACTCAAAACCTGCACGATTCTTCTACTGTTCTTCGAACATTAGTGTTTCTAGCGGTTCAGGTGCGCTAGAGTTTTTTTATTGTTTGAAATTTCTTCCCACAAAGTTCCTTTTTCAGTTAAAAGATAATAATTGCTGGGAGCCAGGTCAGCAATCTAAAATATCGAAGCAAAAAATTATTCTTTTAAACAAAAGCATTATCGCGCAGAAGGAGGATGCTTTTGATTAATTTTCTTCTTTATTTTCCTTTGTGGAGTTCTGTCAGCTGCTCTGGAATTAAAGCGTGGTATTTTCCGGCTGTCAAGATGCCTTTGCTTTTCAAATCGATCAGCAGAATCTCCTCCAGCAATTTGTGACAGCTTGAACTTCTTGGGTGGTGGTGTGCCTTTTTAATGCCACTGCATACAGTCTTGTTTTAACTCAGTTTCATACGTGTTACATACAAGCATAAAATAAGTATACTTTCAGTTTTTTTATGATAAAATAAGTACACTTTAAGCCTTTTTTTTCAATAAAAATAAAAAAATTTAGCCTGGTCCAAATTATTCAAATAACGAGTTGAAATGTTTACTTCCGGTTTTACACGGGAAAGAAATTGTTCTTCCAATCTAATATCAAAATTTTAAAGAACAGTTTATTTTTATACCAATCAGTAAGTTTAGCGCTCTATAAATTTTTTGTTTGAATCTTAAAATCGGTTTCCAAAAAAACCTTTCATCAATTTTAACAATTATTCAGAAGCCCATAACTCGGCAACTTAAACGTATAGAAACAAAAACTTGTGTATCCACGTTCATCTTCTCTAGAAGTACCATTATGCACAATATGAACGAAACCTAGAGCCTCGACTTGTATTGCGGTGTTCGCTTTGCCTGAAATGCTCCGTTATCATCTGCGCCAATTAATTTTAGTTTCAGTAATAATTTTAGGTTTTGATTTTACTCATCTTGGTTTCAATTTGATTATCTATCCAAGCCATGACGATGAGCTAGGTATACGTGAATAAATAATGATGTAAGAATGTTTCAAAAAAACAATATTTTCCTTGGTTTTCATGCACGGTTTTATAATCCTATCAACCTTTAAAGTTGAAGGGATCTTATACAATATTTGCCACTGAATTGATCCGAAGTACTTTTAAAAGCATGAAATCGAAATATTTCGAAATCCAATTTCCACCGGAATAAATCCTTCACGGATTGCTGGCAACGTCGCTTCCATGAAAGCAACTACAACTGCATCAAACAGCTCTCAAAATCATATTGAAAAAGAATCCAATTTAGAAATAGACAGCAGGAAATGGATTACTTTGAGTGGTAGCGTGAATGATTCGGTTTTGTGGAAAAAGTGAAAAAGTATTAGAAAGAAATGTGAAAATTCAAAGAATTTTTTTTGTATTCCAATAGCTCATTCAACAATTAAAGCTGAAATTATTGAAAATGACAAATAGGCACAACTCGAAATTGAATAAAAAGTTTATATGACCAGAAGTATTGATTCCTAAACTAATCTTTCACAAAAATGAACATAATGTCGCGTCTTGAGGTAAAATGTGGCTAGCGATAATTCAAAATTAAATAACATAATGTGATATCTCATCGCGTTTTAAATTAATTTAAAGCTAAAATAGAATTTACGCTTTCATTTAAAAGCGAAAAAAATATTCCGTTTTATCAAGAATAAACTCAAAAAAAAAAAAACTTTGGCGCACCGGAACCGCTAGAAATACTTGTACTAGAAGAATCGTGCAGATTTTGAGGGTATATTCTACCACATGTGCTACAACCTGTTTCGAATGCAAAACTACTTTGATCTTAACAATGCATTTAAACTCAAAGGGCGAAAAGGACTTCAGGACTACCACTTGCATGAATTTAAGACTTAAACTTTGAACGCAGGATAACATTACACATGCAAAGAGAATGTTCAGTGCTTGCAACACTTTACCAGCACTGCAACTAAAAGTCTCCTCCAATTGCTTCAAGTCAAAATTGAATAACTCTATCGATCTTGACTTTATCCGATGTTTTCGTCAAATGATCAAAAAACGAAAGATTTTCGGGGATGAAAAATTTCTAGAACTTAGAAAATTTAAACATTGGAAACTTATTTTCATTGAAAATGTTCGCCATGTGAATACTTAATGTAAGCATTTATTAATTCGAAAATATCATATAGTTCCTCGCGCTGGCAGCCCTTCGCTAGCATAAGGCCAAAAATATATTACACCTGTCTCACATTGAAATCCGATGACTGCATTGGAAGTTATAGGGGTAAAAAGAAACTTAGGGCTATCAGTCGCAAAAAATTTTCAAATTTTCGAAAACTTAATATTCGCGGTTTTTTGTCACTACAAGATCATTACCGTTTAAAAATTTTACGATAAAATCGCTGAATAAAGATATTGCAAATAAATAGAAAACCATCAAAAGCTGGCAACCCTATCATGGTTTTTTAACCGGATTTCTTTTGAGTTATGCCTGTAATAAGTTCCATTTATATTATGAAATCGTTTTGATTTCATGACTGCACTCGAAGTTATAGGGCAAAAACCTGTATATTCCTGAGTGAATTATCAAAACCCAAGACACCAAAATTGCCATAGCTGACAGCACCATGGCTCATAGTATGGTTCAGCTACTGTATGATATTTCGTCAAAATCTGGTAACTGAAGTAGAATTTATAGGGCAAAAAGCAGTTTTTTTTTTCATTATAATTTTTCAAGGTGGCACCACTGATAGAGACTTGCCCGCATTCCCGAATTGCTTCTATCAGAGTTATTACAAACATTTATGTATTTGTACTTATATTTTCATATAACAAAAAGAACCTGACCTATGCTAGTATATTTCCCATTTTTGTTAGGAAAACAGATCTTGAAAATATATAAACCCAACAATCTGTGATGGGGAAAACATTCCCAATTCATTCTTTGTCAGTAACCGATTGATTGTAAAATAAATATTATACTCTTGAATGTTTTTAACATTTTTAAAGCTTTTGAAAGTGCGACTTTTTGTTTGAAAAAGGATTTGAATTCTTAAAGCGGCCCTAGACGATAATATTATTGTGACAATTTATTGCACAATATTATTGTTTGTGCCCCAGACGGTGCAACATATTTGGGCAGTATTTAGTTGTCATTCAATTTTTCAGTAGCTTTCGACATTTTTGACTCTATTACTCCAAACATTGTTTACACCACAAACGACGGTATAAAACTGATCCAATAATGCACTTCACTGCCCATAGAAGATGCAGTATATTCCATATTGCACAATGAAAATCCAAACCGTTTTGATTCACTCTGAATAATCCTTCAATGCGATCCATATATGATCAATACTATTGTTACTATTGTACAATACTATATATGTGCAATAATATTGATCTTCTAGGGGTCGCTTAAGAGGATATTAATAAATAAAGTTATTTTCTTTCTAATACAATCAGTATCCATTTCACATTTGACTTATTTCTACAGCAAAAGCGTTTGCTGAAACCATCATAAACTACCTTGGCGAAGGGTGAATGACTAATACATTTTTTATCGGCGGTTGCATGCAATACTTCAGTATTTCTCAGAAAACGAATGAAAAACCACAAAGGATTGTGTAACCTCAATAAATAAGCCATGACACTGTCTAATAGAAAAGAAAACTAAAGCAATAAATAATAACGGCTTGCATTTGTCTGCAAGCCTATAATTGTTTATTTAGTTAGAAGTTTCACGCTAAGTTGCAATTAATTACTGACGACCAGCTTCTATGAAAATGGATAGGAACGATGAATGAGAAGTGTCACTGTAAAAGGACTTATCAATAATATACTATGAACGCAAGGAACATTGAATTCGAAGTATGCATCGTGAGTGGAAAATAACATTGCGAACATGTTTTCAGCTTTCAAATGATTAATATAATGTATATTTTTTTACTGATTTTCGAAGAGAATTAGTATAAGAACCACTTTGCCCATATTTCTAAAGATATACATATAATTGTATATATATATATATATATATATATATATATATATATATATATATATATATATATATATATATATATATATATATATATATATATATATATATATATATATATATATAAATATATATACATATATATATATATATATATATATATATATATATATATAAATATATATACATATATATATATATATATATATATATATATATATATATATATATATATATATATATATATATATATATATATATATATATATATGTATATATATATAAAGTATAGATAAATATAAAAATATATACATGTATTTATAAAAATTTTTTTGGAGGCAAGTTGCAAGGTTTTTTTGATATAGGAGAAAATATATCTACCCCCTTGGTAACAAATAGTATTTCAATGAATTCATAGGTATTTCGATGAATCTGTAGAAAATAAAAAATTGCAAAGTATGAAGAAAGGAAAACAAAATGGGTTATGTTTTTAAAAACCAGTTATGATAATGTTTTGGATGTTTTCGTCCCCATAAGGGAGTTAAATTCGTAATATACAAAAAAAAAATTACTTTTACCGCCACAACCGCTCACAATATGTGAAGAGCTAATCTCTCAAGAAACTTCATGTCAACTCAGGTGTTCCTCCAGTTAAGCCATCTTGGTCCTCTGCTTTTTAACATTTTTATATCAGATCAGTCGGAAGTTTTATCTGATGGACCTCATCTACTCTATGCGAACGACCTAAAAATTTATCATGCTATAAAGTTGCTTTTTGAATTAAAGCTAAATTCCCTGGAACATTATTATTGCGTGAAAACCCTACCTCTCAATATTGCAAAATGTCATGTGATTAGCCTGTTAAGTTTGTAACAGAACGCAGTACAAAAAAAGGCAGAAAAAAAATGGCGATGGTTGTTTCGACTGCTTTAGGATCACTTTATCGGATCCGAAATCCAGCCAAACTTTGATGGATCAGCATACAAATATTGATTTCATCTTCCTGCTCTGCAAAGTACTTGAGCATCTCTTTGACAATGTTGATAGCCACATTTGCCAACCACGGCCTACATCATCAGCTGGGCGTTTCCCCTTGTTATCATTGTCTTCACCATCATTTCCTTGATTATCACGCTTCATCTTTGCTGTATCTTTTAATTGAAAGTTTCAAGCACAAAGATTGCAAAAAGAAAGCACAAAATAATGCGAAATAACGTGAATACACATTGATACCAGTTTATAAAAGAACCACAAATTGCAGAATCGGAGACTAGGTCATGAATTGTCAATTGAAGAGAAATCAACTCAATCAACTGAAAGAAACTAGCGATGGACGGAATGAATATTGTTCACAGGCTTATTGTAAACAAAAATTTCAACTCGTGTCACAGTCAATCTCAACCGGTCTGGAATCACAAATTGGTCGAAGAGATCGAAACACCCGAAACACCCGGACGGGTTTCAGACACACCATGACGGTGTGAATCTTGGACGGCACGTGCTGCAAAGCACGCACTTAACTGGTGTTACAAGTTGCATGCCGTTCCAGTAGCCAACGGAAGTTGGCGAAAGAACTTTTCACCAGAAGCAGCCAGTGACGGCAGAAGTAGTGAAAGTGACCGACCCGTGCGAAATTTTAATAATTTTAATTTTTAATTAGAATTGCGAGGGGAAATCCTCTCACGAATAAACGCGCGGCTACCTTAATTTTCTTCCTTCTTTTCCGATTTGAGGGAATCTTCCGTCGGAGTAATCGGAAAGGTATTATCGCTTCGTCCTTTTATTTTTATTTTATTTTGGTTAGGTCGAATAGCATACCTTGTGAGTCGAAGCTCGCTCAGTGGCTCTGGGCTGAGAATCGGGGTGAGCGAATGGCACCTCACGGCCCATTTCCGGACTAGCCGGGTTTACTAAAAGCAACCCAACCAGGATTTTTTTCCGAGTGGGTAACAAGCCTTTCTCGAAAAAGTACGCTCGTCTATTATACGTACCTTTTAAACTATACGGCACTTAGTAGGGTTGATAATATACTACATCTCGATTTGGGGCTATATGAAAAGCTCCGCTTTAATTTTCACTATGGCAAAATGATTTCTCAAGCAAGTAAACAACTGGGCTTCATTAAGTGACGAGCCAGCAAGTTTCAGAACCTTAAGGTTACAAAATCATTAACCACTGCACTCGTTTGTCTTCTTCTTGAATATGCTTGCATTATTTGGAACTCCGTTTTTGAAATTCACAGCAAAAGACTCGAATCTATTCAAAGGCAATTCCTGCTATTCGCTCTTAGATATATTTACCATTCTTGTAATTTTAGCAATTTACCGCCATATGAATCTGGCCGCCTCTTGCATCCAGAAGATTAATGTTATATGCTTGATTCAGTTTCGAAGTTATTAGAATCGCTGTTAATGTCGTCTAAGGGAGATTTGTGCTTAATCAGTCCTTGAGAGTCACTAGATTTTGACGAATGCAAGTTGAACATAAACATAGCATCGCATATGCTGATAATGAGCCAATAAGTAAATGCTGCAAAATAGTCAACAGCATGGGCCAACACTTTTCGCTCACGATATTCAAATCGTCATTGAAAAACAGAGCTACCAAGGCTCTTTTACCACCCCTTTTTCTAGTCTACCGGCCTAGTATCCTTTTCTTGACAAATTAATAATTTAATTTCATTTTGGTTGTTAATAATTTTGCATGCTCAATATTGTGCCATACGTGTAGTTTTGCTGTTATGCGTTTATACGGGCGAATTTACCGTATTAGCCTTTCTAGGCTTGAAAAAAATGGCTGCCCTTAATCTGCATGCAAAATTACAGTTGGAATAAAAAGACCCTGAAATGTCTAAAAGAACCCACAAAGTACCTAGAAAGAATGTATAAAATACCGAAAGGACCTATAAAGTACCTAAAAGGACCTGAAAGAACATAAACAGTTCGCAAAAATCTTATAAAAGCCGCCTTGAGGTTGAAAAAAATTTCTGCCATTTTCAAAACTTTCCGCCTGCAAAAATTTGCTGCCATATGCTCCAGCCTACTCAGCCTAGTGGTGAATCCACCCCTGTGCTTTGTTTTATTGAGTGTGAATTTATTTATTTGCATTGTACTCAGTTGTATATTATACCTGTTATTAATTAGTTTAGGTGTTGTTGTGTATATGTAATTTTATACCTTTTTGGTGATATAAATAAATAAATGAATTTAAATTAAATAATTTTCGAAGAAATTGTCTTTGAGTGACAAAAAAGTGTGGAAAGACGTTATACACTTTTTTGTAGAAACTTAAAACTCAAAACTGTTCAGTGCTGGCAGCACTTTCCCAACGCAGCAGAAATAAGTTTACCATAACAAGCTCATACTTAAATCAACTTATTTATCCTTTGAATTTCGTTCTCATCGCAGGATTTCATGGAATGTTTCAACGATTAAACGTTGTTTGAGGCTGCCATCCGAAAAATTTTCAAAACTCGGAAAATTTAAAAATTGGTTTCTTATTTCTATTGCAAATGCTTTAATTATGAGTATCTTATTTCAAGTATATGTTGGTGCAATATTTACGAAAATGGCTAATGCTGGTTACCCTGTGTTAGCAGCAAAGTAAAATACATACCAAATCTGCTTCACGTTAAGTTAAACCCAACCAGTAAAATTCGTTTCGATTTAATCACTGCGCTGGAAGTTATACGGGTCAAATGAATTTTAGGGTTACCACCCTCAAAACTTTTCAAATTTTTAAAGCGTTAACATTTGTTGTTAATTTTCATAACATGATGATTCCCATTTGCAAATCTAATGATATAATCACTTAGTAAACAAATTCCAAAAAATTACAAAAATTGTCATAGCTGGCAGCCTTTTCATGATTTTTGTACGATTATGCGGACGACCTGAAAATTTATCATGCTATAAAGTTGATACAAAAAAGGCAGCCCTTTCCGGGAAAGGCTGCGCCGAACGCGGATACACCATTCACTTAAGTAGGGAGGGGACACCACCCGAAGGACACTTGGATCACGCTAAGGTTCATTTAATGCATGAACTTCGTTTTGATTTTTACACTGGAACATAAGTTATAGGGAAAAAAACTTTATTTTGCTGAGCAAGTTTGCAAGATTTAGGAGACATAAATCAACATTTTTAGCAATTTTATTTTAATTTTTCTGCCCTATTTTCACCAAATGTAATCTTAAGTAAGATGCAAATATTGTGTGAATTTTGTTTAAATGTGATGGCTGAATCGGAAGTTATAGGCGAAAAAGCTGTTTTTCTCTCACCAATTTTTCAAAATAGTACCACTGCCACAGGGTTACTTCTATCAGACCTGGTCCTGGTTCTAATACCAACATGTCCTGTAAATTTCATTATGCTCGGATTATCCGGTCGTCAGTTCTCGTGAACAGAAGTTTCGAGTGCTGAAAATATAGGTAATTTGATGATGGGTTGCCGTTCTTGTGCAAATCGGAATTTTGAAAATTTCAACTTGACATGAAGGACATAGAATAAAATTCATCAAAAATTTCAAATGTTTGTCAAAAATTAAAAATTTTTCAGGAAGGGCAATGATTTGAAGGATTTTTTTTCAGCAGCCTGCCGCAGCTACAGGGTTACCCGCTTTATCTTGAAAATCCACATGTGTTAAATTTTAGTCAACATTAATACGCTCTGTAATTTGCACGATGATCCATTGTTTTCTTACACGTAATGACAAATCAAAATTTGAAAAAAAAATCCTTGCCTACTTTTGGGCACCCTGCACCCACACACGGCTCCAAATTTCCAATTCTTTATCATAAGCAACCTTAAAACACAATAAGTTTTCATTCTCAAACATTTGTTTTAACAAAAAAATTACACTGCTTGGAAATATAATAGTAACTGAAAATTCACTAAAACGCTCGCCGCCGCCAAAAGGTTTAGGATATCTGCGCTCTAGCAAGTTATCGACCTACTTACTATACACACCTACGTCTTTCGAAAATTTCACTTCAATCGAATCGGCCACTCCAGAGATTATCTCTATTAATCATTTTGCTGATATATATATATACAGTGGCTCACAGCTTATTTGATACAGTGACTATTTAAAAATGCAAATCACTGTCACTTTGAAATTAAGAACCCTATCCAAAAAATTTAAACGTATTTGACTAGATGCATGTTCAACGAATACAATGCTAACAAAAAATGTTCCAGCAATATTCCTCGGCGTCCGGTAAAAGAGAAATACCTCTGGCGCAGAAAAATTGCAGCTCACAGCTTATTTGATACAGACACTTCAATGCGAATAAACTTCTATTTGTCGCGCCGTTAGTCTGTCTTGATTTTGTTTCTTGAATTTTTGATTGTGTAAGACATTGGCTAAGGTAATTTTTAGCAAGATCTTGTAAGCTGAAGTGCCAAAATGAGCCAAAATTGTAAAATCGGTCATCGCACCACAATTGAACAGCGCGAAATGGTATTAAACCACTTTAAAAAAGGACAAAGTGTTGGAAAAATTGCTGAAAGTGTGAATTTGAGTGTCTCTACAGTGCAGCACATAATTGAGCGCTTCCTGCACGAAAATCGGGTAGAAAATAAGAGGAGAAATGCGCCAAACAATATTTTCACCGTATCCGACGAACGAAACATTGTAAGGAAAGTGAAAGCAAACACAAAGATTTGCGCTCCAAAATTGGTTACTGAGGTTCATCGTGAGTTAAGGAAGTCATGTAGTGCTGAAACCGTCCGACGAGTGGTTCGCGACCATGATTTCAACGGGCGAGTAGCTCGTAGGAAGCCATTAATTTCCAAAAAAAATACAATAAGCCGATTTGGCTTTGCCAAAGAGCATGTGGGAAAGCCATCCGCGTTCTGGAATACGGTTATTTTTGCGGACGAGTCCAAGTTTAACATTTTTGGCTCCGACGGATGGCATATGTCTGGCGCAAGGCAAACACTGAGCTAAACAAGGAGAACATCAAAGCTACTGTGAAGCATGGTAGTGGAAATGTGATAGTTTGGGCCTGCATGTCCGTAGCCGGAGTCAGAAATTTAAAGTTTATTGAGGAAACAATGAACCAAACAAAGTACCTTGATATACTCAAAAACAATTTGCTGCAAAGTGCAAAAAAACTGGGTGTTCGCGACCAATTTCGGTTGTACCAAGACAACGATCCAAGCCAAAAGTCGGGAATTGTGCAATTTGGGATTTCCCTCATTTGATGTCTCCGCCGGCACAGTCACCAGATATGAACGTCATTGAGAATCTGTGGACTTTGTTGGATAACAATATTAGAAAACACAAGATTTCTAATAAACAAGACCTGAAGAAAGCACTGCTAGAGGAATGGCAAAAAATTACTCCTGACATCACAAAAAAACTCGTTGATTCCATGCCGAATAGGCTCCAGGCTCTTATGTCTAAGGGCTATCATACAAAGTATTGAAATCAACTGAAAACCTCATAATTCACAACAATTTTAATGTTTAATCAAACTGTATCAAATAAGCTGTGACTTGAAATTTGTTATTACTTTTAGTTTTTTTTTTGTTTTTTAAGATGTAAAACATCAACTTTGTAACAAATATAAACTTGTTTAATAAACAACAAACAATCGCCTTCAAAATGGTCTTCAAATTTTTTTGATATTGTTATTATGTTTTGAGTTATTGCAACTTAATTTTTAAAAGAAGCACTGTATCAAATAAGCTGTGAGCCACTGTATATATGTATATATATATATATATATATATATATATATATATATATATATATATATATATATATATATAAAAAGAACGAGTTTAATACTAATTTTCAATACTAATCGCCAGAGCTTTGCTCAGAGCCATTAGTTTACAGAATACATTGTCGAGCACAAGAAATTTGCTTGCGTAATGTGCAGATAGTCCTATTGCTACGAAAGTTACCGAAACAGAAGACTTGCAAGTCATCAACTCTCCTAAAATGTTTTTGCTTTTTTGCACCTGAAATCTGTGTTTTTTTACATACAAATTTTAATAAAATTTCACCTTGATGAGAGGTGAAATTTTATTAAAATTTTATTAAAAAATTTTAATTTTATTAAAAACAGGATAAACCTTTTTTTGGAACTGATTTTGAAATGTGAGGAGCTCTGAGAGCAGTGGTATCATCTTGAAAAAGCGGTTATTAAATCAATTGCTTTTCGCAGAATGAGTTCTGATCTAGTCACCAGGATTTAAAGAAAACCAATCATAAACTGGTCTTTACTCTGAGTTAGGTTTGACAGAAGTTAGATTGAAAATTAGGATAGAGATGCCAGCTATTGTTATATTTTTTCTCTTGAAGCTTGAAAGTATTCTCGCGAAACAAACGTTTTTTGACTTAAGGCTACCTGGGTGGTAACAAAATTAAAACGAAATTCATTTAAAGTGAAAGTATTCTCGCAAAACAAAAGTTTTTTGACTTAAAGCTACCTGGGTGGTAACAAAATTAAAACGATTTTCATTTAGTAAATGAACCTTATTGTAAGAATTTGCTTGAAACGTTGTACAAAGGCTGCCAGCTTTGGTAATTTTAGTAAGTTTTTGTAGTCATTTCTCGATTGTTTATTTTCAAACGGTAATGATCTTGTACTGACAATAAAAAATTATCAAACCGTAATGATCATGTAGTGACAATAAAAAAACAAACATTTGGAGTTTTAAAATTTGAAAATGTTTGCGGGTTTTAATCCTCAATATATTTGTACCCCCATAGCTTCCAATGCAGTTGTGGGACCAAACCCAAACTCACAAAGTTGGTTGGCGTCAACGTGATGCAGATTTGATATACTTTTGACATGGGAGCAAGCAATACCAAGCATTTTCCTTTTGATTTTCTTCCAGCAAATGACACCACTACATATTCGTATTGAAAACATTTACTTTTAATATAAGTTACCAATGCTTAGATTTCTAAGTTTAGGAAGTTTTTCAGATGCTTACTCTGAGAATCTTCTTTTTCATGTAACTTTCGATGAAGTCATCAAATGAAAGCCAAATTCACAGGCTAGGTTTGTTTTTGACGTGAAGCAACTGTGGTTAACTCTTGATTGTTACGAGATGCAATCACTGAACATTTTTATCATTCATGCTTTAAGAGATGCTGCTTTCAAAGTTTTACAAGATAAGCATCTGATAGTGAATATAAATAACAAGTGCTTTACTCTAACCCCGAATTCTTTCTTCCCTATGAATTTCGATGCAGTCTTCAGATCAAGTAGTACAAGATCTTCGAAACAGTTTGGTTATAATGAAGCACACATGTGGCAAAATATGCACTCAAAATCAATACGATTCTTCTACTCTTCTGGCAAATTTTTTTCCCCTACGGTAAATTTATCAATACTCAATGTACATATATCATCCTCTACAAATATTTGGCTTGACAACTAATTACCCATATTTGGTAGAAATCATATAAATGTTTTTGTCAAGAAACTTTGTTTATTTCTGGCTAAAAATAATTTAAGAATCCTTATTATTCCCATTATGCATATATATTTTGCAGTAGATCTTATTAATATTAAAGTCACTTATTAACTACTGCAATTAATTTTCTTTTATTCAGCGATGGTAAAACCGATGAAATTATTTTCCAATTTGAATAATGATGCGAATATCAGCAAATTTCAATGCAAACTACCCATTGAGCATTTCAACAATTAGCTTTAAATATTTCAAAATCTAAATTTGCTAAGTGAAAATAAACATCACGCTTCGACTACTCGATTCATTAACCTAGTTACAAAAACACGTCGAAATAAATTGAAATTGAAGTGAAGCAGGACAGCAGGGCTGGAATCAAATGATTTTGCCATCAAATACATGTCCAGTAAACAAGTTCAACGAACAATAGAAAGCAATTTGGCTATGTCATCTTGAAATTAATTTGATAAATGCTAGAAACAACGTGAATGTTCTCCTTTTTTTGTAGAAAATGCTCATGAAGGAAAATAGAAAATAGTTTCAAAAACAAAAAAATATATTGCTTCATTGACAATAGAAACTACTTTTGTGTTGACATTGTTCAATTAAATTGGAAAAAATACCTTTCATCGGATATCGTTTTACAATAGTATCTGATTTGATTGTATCAAGTGTGAAAGGTGCCATCTTTAAAATGAGTGGGCCGGTAAGTCATACTATTTTTGATATCATGACCATTGATTGAAGTTCGTCTAATTCGAAAAAAATAGAAACCACATATAACATTTTCAAATAATTTGCGTGATTTTCTGTTTGAATTCTCCAAATGGTTAAATACACAAATTGTCAAAAATGGTGACGATGATGAAGCTCCATAATTTTCGGGATTATACGAAAACTCCAAGCGCAAAGAACCGCTCCAAGGACTGAAAGAAAAGTTGAGGTTTTGTGTGAATTTTGAATGTACGTTCTACCCAATCTGCTCATAATTGCCACCAACTTTTATTGAAGGCTATTCACTACTTTGATCCAATGACTGCATTGAAGGTCACAGTGTAGAAAGATTTCCAGTGCAACCACTAGGATTAGTTTCAAAATCAATGAAAGTAAAACAATTGATGCCTACTTGCATTCATAAACACTTGATACGGTAAATTATTTTGCTAATACTTGAAACACATTATTGAGTGTTTTTTTTTCGAATTTTCATGTTGCTACCATGACGGAAAAAGAAGAAAAAAATAATTCTTATATCATCAAATATTTTACAACCACTAGCAGCAGAGCTATTTATTCATCTTGATATTATTTTGATAGAATTTATTCAGAATATGAACTCAAATCATATTATGGTATGCTTTATTCCTAGGAGCTTTCTGTTCCTAAAAGTTTGCGTTGAAAAATATATCAGTAAGCTGGTACTAGTTGAAATAATAAATTAAAGATCTGAAACCAATGCAAAGTATTCATGCAAAGAATTCAAGAAATCTAAAAAGCCTGCATACAATTTACTTCTATGTATACATATATGTAGTTAGATAGTTTTAAAATGTATGCAAAACACACAAATACTGTTTTGCTGGGTGCCGAGCATACAACCATATTATCATCAAAGTCCTTAATCTTCCGTTTGTCTCTTGGTCTTCAGATTGAACTTCAAACGCATGTACGACTTGACTCTCTAGGCCATCTACCGGATTTGAATCGGAAATTTACCTGGCATAGTTTGCGTCACTCACTTTTCTCTAAGCTCTTTAGTTTTTGTCTACAAAGTTCCTCTAGTAGCTATCGGGCGTGTGAAAGATGCAAATGTTTCCATTTGCTCTTATTGCTAAGTCAAACTCTATGCATTGCATTGCAAATTCAAGAAACTTAGGCAATATTGTGTTGGATGCATGTCTGTTCTTCTAAAGTTGAATTGCGAAATCATGTTGTACCAAACTGTTGGAGAAAAAGTTTCAATGAAAGAGTTATGGGAAAAGTTTGGGAAGCATGGTTGTGTATATGAAATTGTAATTTTAATAGTCAAAGCATGCTGAAGAGCTTTGAAGATAGTAAATCGTAGAGTCTGTCGTAATTCGGATGATTAACAAGAGCCGTATGCGCATCTTGAATCAACGTATGCTGTTTAAAATTCAGCAGTACCCAACATAACAAAGAACTACAAAGAAACACACAAAAGTTTATGTTTGTGTCTGTCACAAAAGTTTTCAAATTCTAGAAAACTTAATATTTGTTGTTTATTGTGACTATAAGATTATTACCGTTTAAAAATTTTACGATGAAATCGCTTATTAAAAATATTGCAAATAAATACAAAACCAACAATAGCTGGCAACCCTATCATGTTTTTTTTAACCGAATTTCTTCTGATTAATGCCTGTAATAAGTTCCATTAGCTACACTGAAAAAACACATAGCGCCAGACGCCATAGTTTATAGACTTCTGGCGCCATGTACATAGTCGATTTCGGGATTGTGATAAAATATAGCAACACGCCATAATACTTGACGAAAAGTATATAGGAGCAGGCGCTTTGCGAATAGCCATGCAGATGACGTTGATGGCTATAGTACATGGCGTGGAGGACTATAGTATATGGCGTGGAGGACTACAGTATATGGCGTGGAGGGCTATAGGCATAGCGTCTACTCCTATGTACTTTGGCGTGTGGCGCTATATTTTGTCACAAATCGACTATGTACATGGTGCCAGAAGTCTATATATTCTGGCGTCTCGCGCTATGTGTTTTTTCAGTACATCTAAAGATGATCCAGTTCGCATTCAACAAAACGCCACGAGCCTTCTCAGTTCTGAGCATCTGGAGGTAGAGCAGTTGATGTTAGGTGATGGAAATCTATCGACGAAATTCCCGAGGGATAAATTACATCAAAGACCATATCCTCTCCTATACTCAAGAAGCAATATTCACTTTTGAGTGGGAGGTCGGTTTTGGGCCAGTAAAAAGGGTAGAGGAATTTGTAATAGATTACCTTAAACTATTTCCTAAAGCAAATGAGATATTATAATCTGTGCCTTTTTTGGCTTATGGCTCGAAGTTCTTGCCTTGTGGGGATTGAGTTATATGAAGTTCAAATTCAAGTGAGCTTTTTCAATCGCTCAGTTTACATATCTGTTTAAAGAACGAGAAAAGTCTTAGAGGTAGGTCGGTTAGTGTGTAGCGGAGCTCTCAAAGAATGAGAAAGGTAGGAAATGCAAAAATGCTTTGGATTTGATGTACAAAAAAGAAACAAACAAGTTCTCTAGGAACTACATGCATAGTGAAAGAGTAGCTCATTGCCTATGAGCCATTCGTGAGGTTAAGGTATGATCGTTATGATCAAGGACTTGGATGAAGCGATTAAATGATAGGATTTGGCTGCTCAGAGACGCGACGGGTAGCGTTGTTACATAGCTGAAGCAGATGAGAGGAAAGAGGCTCGACTTTAGATTTTTGATAGAGGACACTATTCACTAGTGGCCATTGGGTTTGAAGTGAAGAAAAGTGACTTTTCGCAGGATACGCCGTTCAAAACGCGCCAGCTTCTCAAGTTGACTTGAGGGTGCTGGATGCCAAATTGGGGCACCGTATGTAAGGATTGGTCTAACAAGTTGTTTGTAAGCTATGCTTTTAGCTCTAGAAGATATAATGGAGTTTGGCCTGAAAATACAGCCTGTGAGATGATATGCTGTAGCAACTTTATTAAGACTTGCTTGAAGATGGCGACTGAGGCTCCAGCGCGGGTTGAGTTTTATGCCGAGGTATTTCACAGTCTGTGAAGGCGTAATTGTTTGGCCATTAATAATAATTTTTGTGTTATTTATGTCTCTGATTCTTTTCCTGAAATCCTTGTGGAAACTTCTGCAGAATCTCTGCTCACTTTTGTTGACATTTATCTGCACGCCCCTTTTTGCATAGTATGCAACAAACTGAATTGCATAATTTTGTAACACCGTCATTACCACACGTGGATTATGATGTGAGTAACAGAAGAGGAGATCGTCTGCATTAAGATTAATGGAAACACATGTGGCAGCGTCACATGAGATTTCTGGGATGTCTGCCGTAAAAACGTTAAATAAAATTGGTCCGAGAATGGAACCCTGAGGTACACCTGAGTCGATTTGGAATTCGTCAGAGAAAGCCCCATTGAAGGTGACAAAAGCCTTTCTTCCGCTTAGAAAATTATAAACAATTATGATTAGTCATGTGGGGAAACCGAAACTGATCATTTGAAACAGGAGTCCTTCGATACAAACAGAGTCGGAGGCCTTCTGCAGATCAATTAGACATGCATTCAAAAACCCTTTTGTTTTGCATGCTTTCTCCTACGGCGTATTAGAGAATTATTAGCGGGTCCACTGTAGAGTGTATTGTTTTGAAACCGAATTGTCTTTTGGATATGATATGATTGATACCAATGGTATTGTTAAGGTGTTTTAGAATAACCCTTTCAAATAGTTTTCCAACGTTTGAGAAAAGAGAAATTGGACGCGCGTTGTAGACATCGCAAGTTTCTGACGCTTTTGGAATAGGAAGGATTTTCACATATTTCCAAGCAGTGGGCAAATAGCCAATATTTAAACAGGCATTACAAAGAAGCAAGTAGGAAGCTTTTTAAGGATAAAATTAGATATTTTGTCAACTCTGGACAATTTTTTTGGGGCTTGTGGAAGGATTTGTTGTACTGAACCTAGAAAGAGTCAGCAATTGATTTTTTTGGCAAAAACAAGAGACAGAACTCTTGACAAGTGAGGCAAAAAATGGATCAGAGCTAAGTTTCTCACCGCGATAGATGAGAAAAAAGGCACCAGCAACTGCATCGGCAGTGACTTTGTCATCAGGGAGGGTATTGCCATTAGAAGTGAAGTTACTTTTTGTTTTTTTTGCGGCCAGTAATTTTGTTCATTTTTTGAAACATTTTCTTGCCAGCTACTATTTTTTGACAATGTTGTTCAAATTTTTTACTGACATGGGCTTTGGTCTTGACCTTGATGAGGATATTAATGCCTTTAATCAAGACAGAGGTATACCTATATAAGTTGTTGCCTGTAGTGAGGTATCTGTGGAAAATTCTGGTAAGACGTCGTCTTAAAGATTTACGCCGATTATGAAGCTGAATGACATCTTGCGGTAAATCGCGGAGAGCAAAATTTGTAGATTTTTTGGGGATAGCTAAACTATCAATGACCAAGGACATAATTTGGTTGAATTTTTCAAGAGCCTCATCTATTTCCTGCGGGAAGAGGTTACGTGAGCAGTCAAGACAGATGATCTGACTTTGATTTGCAGCATATATTGTGAATTGATCTCAGTTGATCTTATCGTATGGGATGAAAAATTCGGGATCTACAGTCAAGAAGTTTCGGCCACGATCGTTTTGGATGCACAATTGGATAAGCTGATGGCCGGATTCAGTGTCTTGAACTTGGCATTCGTAAGTGCCGAAATATGGGAGAGAGCTGACCAGGCTCGGAGACACAAGAAAGAAGTCTATAATGGATGAAGACCGTCGAGTTTAGTTTCAGATAAGAAAAGAATGTGGGGTTTCTCATGATTCAGGTAATCCTGAACGAAGTTCCTCTTGTAGATGGGTGCTAAGGTTGCGATATTTAAGGCTGCAAACTTTAGTTGTCGTATTGTTATCTAAGCAAAGGGCGAGTGGGATGAAAGCATCACGTTTTTCAGTTTGAGAAGAAAGTCTTTTGAAGGTAGGGATAAATTCCTTGATTTGGTTAACCAAGGCGAAGAGATTGCAGCCGAACAAATTCTAGCAATTACCAAAGACTACTGAGTCTATTGATGTTTGAGAATTGTTGCCAGAAGCCTGAGTGGATTTTATTGGAGGTGTAGAGGTTTTCTTGGTGCTGAGAATTTTGTTACCAGCTGTAAACTGGCTGGCATATGAAACGGCAGGCCGAGTGGTGTTTTTGATTGCCGCTGCGACTAGTTCGCTCTTGTGGTCCTTTTCCAATTTGGCGACTTTTCCCCTCTCTTCAACTTTTTTGGCATCAGGGTAGCCTCGATAGCTGGCTGGATGGCCTGTTGATTTGCAGTTTACGCAAAAAACTCCATCGGACCCTTTTGGTACCACGCAGTCTTTACTAGCGTGAACTTGGTTGCATTTGACACAGCGTGAGCTAAAATCACAGTTGGAGGCAGTATGCCCAAAGCGTTGACAGTTAAAGCACTGTGTAACGTTGTTTTTCTGCAGTCGGTCCCATCAAACCCGCTGGTGCAGAAGGTATTTAATGTTAAGTAAAACCTTTGTTTCTACTCCTGAATACAACAATAAAAACAATAAAAATTCCTAAGCTCTTTTCCCCTTTGCGAGAGTGGGCTGTAGAGAAGCGCTTGACATGATAAATTTGATCTCCCAATAAATTCTGAATTTCAATTAGCACATCATTTTCATCATATGATATATGGATAGCTTTCAGGAGGACAATTGTCTTTTTAACACTCTGTGGGGTGTAGGTAAAGCAGGGAATTGACCTTGCTTTTAGAAGCTCGAAAAGACGCTGATGCGACTCGATATCTCTCGGGAACAGCATCGTTCTATTGCTATTGTTTACTTTAATTTAGAATTCAGGGTTATTTTGTTTTTCACTTGCAAAGGCTGCTGTTAAGGATGCTCTAAAACTTTTCAGATCCAGCTTGTGGCAGGCAATGGGTGGGATCCTACCATTTTTATTGGATTGGTTTTGGCTTTGTGAGGCCAAAATCTTCTTACAACTGGGTTTTGGAGCCATAAGACGTAGTGCGGGAATAGAAATGGGGCTTGCAGCGGCACTAGCATCCTGCACAACTGCCCTTAGCTCAGGGTAGCCATCGAAAACCTTTTTCAATTTGGGAGCCATTAGATTCAATGGCGGAGAAGTAGGCTTAGCCCGTTTCATAGGGGCTGATGAATTTGAGGGGGCGCTTACTGGCAACTCGCTAGTGTTCACACCCACCTCTGTAGATACACTGAGTGTGTCAGTGTCTTGAACATCGTCAGTGTCCATGGAAACACTTTCACACTCATTGATCTCCTCGCCGTCCAAGGAGTCTTCTGCGAGCTCCACTTCATCAACTAGAACACTTGTGCAAATTAGCAATTCGCACTGGCCAATCAGTTCCATAATGAACTGTTCCCTCATATCCGCGTTATATTTGCGGCATAGCTTACTAAGTTTCTTTTTACATTTTTTCACGAAAGTTTCGCGTTCTTTTTGGACCTCTGCTAGATCCGGACCATCATCGGCCATCGCGGTCAATTGCTCGTCGTAAAAAAAAACCCGATAAAATAATCAACAAATATTCAAAAATATTGAAAATTTCACAACTCTGTGCGCGAATAAACGCCAAACGTGCCAAAATAACTAAATCTTAATTCATATGTATATATATATATATATATATATATTTATATATATATATATATATATATATATATATATATATATATATATATATATTTATATATCTATATATATATATATATATATATATATATATATACATATATATATATATCTATATATATATATATATATATGTATATATATATATATATATATATATATATATATATATATATATCTATATATATATATATCTATATATATATACATATATATATATATATATATATATATATATATATCTATATATATATATATATATATATATATATATATATATATATATGTATATATATATATATATATGTATATATATATATATATATATATATATATATATATATATATATATATATATATATATATTGAAATATATAAAAAAAATTCACTATGGATACCAAACTTACAGACTGGATCTATACCGCCTCCTTGACCTCGACCTCGATCTCGAAAACGCTAGCGACCTCGTATTCACACCGGATAACAGCTCTGCTCTCTCGGCACGTCCTGTTTATACGACTGCTCGACTTGAACTCCCAGCAATATTCAAATGTCACTTGCTGACATTTATACATCCCCTCACACAGTATGGCTACGAGTTCTAATTGCGAGTTTTAATTGGAATGCGAGCTATAATTGGACTGGAGCCATATTACATGGCTCATGGCACTATGTAATTTAGCGTGTGAGGCCATTATTTCTGCGCCATATAATTATGGCGCTGGGAGCCATACTGCATAGCTTAGGGTACTATTTACATAGCGTGTGGGACCATAAATTTTGCGCCATGTTGCATAGGACCACGCGCTTTGTAGATTCTGACATTATGGCGCTGGAAGCCATATTGCGTAGCTCAGAGTACTATGTACATAGCGTATGGGGCCATAAATAATGCGCTATGTTATAAAGCTCTAGGCGCCATGTGGATTTTTTTCAGTGTATGTGAAATTCGTTTTGGTTTCATGACTGCACTGGAAGTAATACGACAATAAGCTTTATTTTCCTGAGCAAATTTTTAAAACCCAAGACACAAAAATTACCAAAACTGGTAGCACCAACCGAATTTTTCAACCAAATTTCTAGCAAACACTGTTTAGATTAAGGTTCAGCAAATGTGTCAATTTTGTGCAAATTAGCTCACTGAAGCAGAATTCACAATGCAAAAAGCGATTTTTTTCTATATAATTTTTCAAAATGGTACCACTGGCGGAGAGCGATTCGCATTTTCAAATCGCTTCCATCAGATCTGGTTCCACATGATACCAATACATTTTGTGAATTTCAACTGTACCTGATAATTGGGTTGTGCGATCACGTGAACATAAATTTTTGATGCTTAAAATATAGGCAAATTGGAGGAGGGTCATTGTTCTTGTCCGATGTAAAATTTCAAAAGTTTTGCTTTGCTTGTAAAGAAAAAGCAGACGATTTCTATAAAGGTTTGTTTTCACTGTAAAGAACGAACATGTTTCAGGAGAGTCGACGGTTGGAAGGTTTTAACTTTCAATGTCTGCCGTAGCTATTGGATTGCAAGCACGTTCATAAAAACACACATCAGGTTAAACATTTCAAAAAGATTATCACATTCACATTAGGAATACGTTTAAAGTCAATTTCATAAACTTTGTTTTTGCAAAAGTTATTTGTTGACAGAATAATAGATATATTTAAAATATCACTAAAGGCCAAAGGGTTAAACAATTTTTTTTGGAAGATCTGGCACTATTCTGCATGTATACCAATGTATGCTGCAAATTTCTATTCAATCGGGTCCCGTGTTCCTAAGATTTTTTCACTGAAGTTTTTGATGGTTTATATATATATATATATATATATATATATATATATATATATATATATATATATATATATATATATATATATATATATGTTTATATATATTTATATATATATATATATATATATATATATATATATATATATATATATATACATATAAATATATATATATATATATACATATATATATATATATATATATATATATATATATATATATATATACATATATATAAGCATATATATATATATATATATATATATATATATATATATATATATATATGTATATAGACCACACAATCAAAATTAAATGCCTTAAGATACTGAACTAATGTAAAGCTCCCCACAAATAACTTTAGTTCCCCTTGCTTTTGCTATTTGAAGCACGTAAACAATCTGATATCGATGAATTATTTCATTGTCGTCACCATCGAGAAAATAAATCATAAGCAGACGCAACAAAAAAGTATATATACACTTTTACTTACTTTTTTACGATACACCATCATGTCATTCATTCGCGAAAGATACAGTGGACTACATCAAATCTTTTAACTTGCGGAATAACCTTTGATTTCAAATTCAAAAAAGATTGTATTAGAAGAAAGAGCGTAAGGAGGATTTCATCAGGTAGAACTCGGTGATTCTTTAAAGAAATAACTGAATAGGTTTTGAAAATGTAAAGTTGCAAGTAAAAAGTTGTTCGGGAGATAATTCGACTTCAATCTCAAGAAGAATTAAATGTGATTGTTTGCGGGGGCCAGTTTAATGTTTTTTGCTTAATTTACATGCATAAAGAAACGATTGTTTTAGTTTTGAGACATGTTCCAAGACAAGTCCTTCTTATTACAAACAGCTTAAATTGAAGAACATATATAACTTGGATTCAATCGAAACTCAAAAGGTAGAAAGTTTGCAGAGTTACCATTCGCATGAATTGTAAACTTTAAAAGTCAAACAATTTTTACTTATTTTCATTATAAGATGATTATCATAAAAAAACCTTGACGGCAGCATCTTCCACAATAAATCCAGTAGTGCCTGCATAAATGCTTAGTGCTGGCAGCACTTTATCAGCACTGCAGCCTAAAGTCTACCACAACTACTTCAAGTCAAAATCAACCAGACCTGTAAATTGCATCTTCATCCGATGACTTCGAAATTCACAGGGATTGAAAGATGTTTATCCGGAAAAGTTACAAAACTTGGTAAATTTAAACATTGGTTGCTTGTTTTCATTGTAGATGTTTACCATATCAATATTTAATGCTAAAATATAATAAAAACAACTGGCGCTGGTAATCTTTCGCCTTGCCAAAGCGAATCTTCTTCATGTTGAGGTCAACACACTCAGTGTATTTGGAAGCTATAAGAGTAAAAATATTTGCAAGCTATAAGGGTAACAAGATTTGTAAGCTAACCATACGCGAAACTTTTTAAATTTGCTTACTGTCACTTTACCATTGCTATTCAAAAATTCAAAAATAAGAAATGACAGAAAAGTACAAAGAATACCTTGTTGGCAGCATTATTGTAATTTTTCGACCAAATTCATGCCATTTTAAGCAGGACATATTCTTTTATATGCACAGTATAAGATGTTATAGTGTATTTTAATAAAATTATAATAATTTTCAAAGTCTCAAGGATCAAATAAATTAAGATAGGAAAAAGTGTGAGCAAGTTTTTAAAAAAAAAAATTAATTCAAAAGTTTTAAATTCAACAATATCACATGGAAGTAGCTAAAGCCTTCCGTCACATATTTAATTTAACGTCTTCTGAATGATTTTATGAGAGCTAAAGCAAATGATTTATGCTGGGGATGTTGGTGATTTAAACCTCCGAACTTTAGATTGGGATGTTACCTGTTTGGTTATCCTCTCGACTTATAGTGTGTCTTTAATAACGTCATCGTTTCTCTCAGTGTATTTCCTCTCACAATTTAAAAACACACCAAATGCCATTAATAGAATTCCGGACCTTGCTTTGTCGAATCTTCTAAAACATCTTTTTCACTTAGTGCTGGTCTCTTTCCCTATTTGCCTCCTTACCTGCATCATCCTCCTCTCATCCTTGAAACTTCTAATATTAACTCTATAAGCTACAAAATCCCTTCGTCAGTACGTTTTAATTTTCATAAAGCTGATCTCATCGGCATGGCGATTGAAATAAATAAAATTAGCTCGTTCTCTTTTTTTGTGGCCTTGTCATTGATCATACTTTACTCAAATTGTATATTTTTCTTTCAAACCTTATTTCGCAACTCACCCCAACTCATCGTTTTAAAAGACTGAATGATGCTTCTTGGTTCAGGAATGATGTTGCAATCGCATTCAAAGCTGGATATTTTTTTTAAAACGAATGTAATTCTCCTGAATTACATTCGTTTCGAACAAAACCTAAAGAAAATAATCATCCAAATATCCTGGCTACATTTTTTATCATCTTTGTGCATTTGTATTTCCATATTGTTCAATATAAGTATATCTGCTGGTTCTTTCTCTTCTCTCTGGAAAATTGTCAACATCTTCGCTATACAGAAAGCCGGCTTGCAGACATAAATTACTGTCCCATTTTCCTTCTTCTTTGTTTTAGTAAAATCTTTGAAAAAGTGGTCTACAAGCGGGTCTATTCATCTATCCAGCCTACCCTAGCTCACGTGTAGCATGGTTTTGCCAAAGATAAATCCACTTTAACCAACCTTCTTTTCTTCACATATATTGTCCTATCCGCTCTTGACCATCAAAAGCAGGTCGACGTACTATATACGAGCTTCTCTAAAACTTTTCACTCTGTCAACTCTTACCTCCTTCCTTTAAAACTAAGGAATTATGGCAAAGCTGGTCTTCTTCTTTCCTTATTTAACTCTTATATCCTTGGTCGTACCTGTATTTAATTGTAAATTCTTCCTCTTTAACTCCCATTTATCCTGCATCAGGTGCTCGCCAAAGATAAAAAGCTCATACTGAAATCAACTTATCCTTTGAATTTCGTTCTCATCGGAGGATTTCATCGAAAGTTTCAGCGGTTAAACGTTGTTTCAGGCTGCCATCCGAAAAATGTTCAAAACTCGGAAATTTTAAAAATTGTTTTCTTATTTTTATCGCAAATGCTTTGCATATGGGCACGTAATTTGAAGCATCTGTTGGTGGAAAATGGCTAATGCTGGTTACCCTGTGTCAGCAGCAAAGCAAAATATAACCAAATTTGCTTTACGTTAAGTTAAACCCAATCTGTAAATTTCGTTTCGATTGAATCACTGCGCTGGAAGTTATACGGTGTTACGGATTAAATATTTGGTTAATGTTTTAAATGGTAAATATATAGGAGAGTCACTAAACATTTGGTTAATGTTTTTAAATGGTGAATATAGAGGAGTGTCACTAAACATTTGGTTAATGTTTTTAAATGGTAAATGTAGAGGAGAGTCACTTGTGGTCCGATTACAGATTTCGTTTACTCTACTTCACCAACGATTTGTTTGAAAACTAAAAATAACTGTTCATTAATAATGTTGTTGCCAAATTCAATTTAATACTGTGATGTTTGCATAGATTTTTGGAATTCAGTAAGCTAAAAAAAAAAGACAGTTGTTAAAAATTTGATTTAGAAAAAAAAATGTAGTTTTGAGTTCAGTTGAGTCAGAGAGTGAGTCGAGGAGGAATAATTGTAATATTTTGAGTTGATTTGAATTTGAGAATTGGAGTCGGCAAGTAACCGTAGAGGATGGTAGTCGTCGTTGGGACTACACATTTGGAAGCAATTGCAGTAAACGAAAAGAACAATAGTCTTGGGGTCGGCGCTGAAGAAAAAGTCATAAACGGAAATACAGATTCGAAACCATCCTAAGTGGAAACGCTCAATCAAATAGGAAGGTTGCGAAAAACGATTTTTAAGCATAATTTTCAAAGTGCACCGCGAACAGCTTGAAATCAGATATTTTTTGCAAAATAGTGTGCCTACATTTGCGAAATAAGCTAAGTCTCGTACGTTTATTTACTCCGAATTCAGGGGAAGCCAGCCGTTCCGAAGTGCGAATTGCAGGTAGACATCTTAATTTCTATCAAGTTCCGTTACGAATGGGTTTTGGAGAAAACCAAAGAAGATTAGCAGTAGTGAAAAGTGTGGAATAGTTGTGAGCGAAAAAGAATTCAGGAGGAATACGTTCGAAGAGTACGAATTTGGTGCTGTTGCAGCGGTGTATGCAGAAAATCGTACGGAACGTTACGTGTGTCCCGCTTTCGCACGAAGTGCTGAAAAATCGATTCACTAGTGAATTCACCTTTAAGAATTTTCAAGTTTAATCGACAGAGAAGACTGTCTGCATCCAGAGGGGGCCCCCACAGGTAGTTGTTTGTTTGTTTCTATTATTATTATATTGTTACAAGGTTGATTTTTTCATGAATAATATTGTGTAATGTAATTCAAACGAATCGTTGGTGAATTTTATTGATCGCGTGATAAAAGGAAAGTGACTCTCCAAAGAAAAAAAAGTGACTCTCCCTAGAGTAGAGTATTTGGTTAGAGTAGAGTATTTGGTTCTCGTATGTAAACCAAAAAAAAAATATATATAGATACATTTTTCCCTCATTATCCGTGAGGCTACGTCTCGTTCCGTAGCCGAGGGAACGCAATAGAAATTGAACGAGTGGCGCTGTTCTTTACCACGACCGTCTTCGGCTGTGGTCGGGCAAAATCTTCGAGCGTTCCCCGCGGTATTGCGTGACAACGGGTGAAAAGAATTTTAGGGTTACCACCCTCAAAACTTTTCAAATTTTTAAAGCGTTAGTATTTGTTGGTAATTTTCATTGCAGGATCATTCCCATTTGCAAATCTAATGACATAATCGCTCAGTAAAGAAATTCCACAAATTTAGAAAATATCATATTTGGCAGCCCTTTCATGATTTTTGTACGAAACTCCTACGACATGTGGTTTATATTAAGCTCCATTTACTGCATGAACTTCGTTTTAATGTCATGACTAAACCGGAAGTAATAGGGGAAAAAGCTTTATTTTGCTGAACAAATTCGGAGTCACTAGCAATATGTCCTGTAAATTTGCCGGGTCTCTACTCAGCTGGCTGACTTCCTACCTTTGCGATCGAACACAATGTGTAAAATTTCAAGGATTTTTATCGAAAAACGTTAGTGCTACCTCTGGTGTACCCCAAGGTAGCCATCTTGATCCACTTCTCTTTTATATATTTCTGACCTATCTGACCTCCTAGCAGGCATACCTCATTTACTCTATGCAGACGACCTCAAACATTATCTGACTATTGAATCGAAATTGGATGCCCTCTTTCTCCTATCCAAACTTGATTCCCTTGATCATTGGTGCAATGTAAACAAGCTCTCTCTCAACATTTATAAATGCCAGGTTATTGGTTTTTTCAGAAAATGCACGGTCACACACAATACGTACTTTCTCGGTAATAATGTGCTAACTCGATTTGATAACATTGCTGACCTCGGTGTTATCTTAAATGAAACACTCCGCGTCACTTTACACTACGATAAAATACTTTCTCGTGCAAACAAACAACTAGGCTTCATCAAAAGACGAGCCAAAGAATTTCGTAGCCTGTGGGTCACAAGATCTTTATACACTTCACTTGTACTTCCTATTCTCGAATACGCTTGCATTAGCTGGAATCCTGCTTTTGAAACCCACAGTGACAGACTCGAGTCAATACAAATGCAATTTTTACTTTTCGCCTTGCGAGAGCTATACAACCCTTATGATTTTAATAGGCTACCCCCTTATGAGTTTCGACTGAATGGTGATATCGGCCTGCTTCACATTCGACGTCATTAAAGGCGCTGTTAATGTAGAATTCCTGAATAGTAAAATTTTGATAAATATCCCTGTGAGGAACACCAGGTCTAATCGTTTCCTAACAGAATATTCTCATTCGACTAAATATGGAGCTAATGAGCCAGTAAATAGATGCTGCAGAGTATTCAACAGAATAAGCAATTTATATTCCCCTAAGATTTCCAAATCATCCTTCAAGTCCTCTCTTTTCCATGCCATCCGTACCCTTAACCTCAAGCTATAGCTTATATGTCAATGTTTTATTGATTGATTGCTATTTATTAATTTATTCGTTACTTTTTTAATTTGTTTTTTACTTGCAATATGTCCAATTCAGTATCATAGGCAAGCTTAAAACATATAAGCTTTCATTCCCCATACTTTATTTAACTGCATGGAAATTATAGGGGTACCTGAGTAATAACTAAAATACCCGCCTCTGCCAAAGGGTGAAAAATATCAGAATTCTAGCAAGTCATGGACCTACCCATTATATACATCTATGTCCTACAAAAATTTCAGCTCAATCTGATTGACCACTCGAGAGAATATCTTCCTTAATCATTTTGCTAATATAAATACATATATATGTATATATATATATATATATATATATATATATATATATATATATATATATATATATATATATACAGTCATTTCCACAAGACCGTATACCTCACAAAATAAAAACAAAATGTTACAAGTAAGAAATTTTTTTTTTTATTGAAAGTAAATACAAAATACATTTTCGCAATTATGTTTAATACACGGTCCAATCGCCGCCACTATTGATTATTGACTGGCATCTTCGGTGACAACTTTCGGCCAATTTTTCCGCGTAGTCTGTCGATAAGTTCTTCCAAATTTTTTGTAACGTTCGCCTTTAATGTGCTGCTCCTTTTATTTGCTTTCCTTGAAGCTTCTGCTGCGTTAATCCCCAAACATTTTCAATAGGATTGGCATCCGGCGATTGCGAAGGCCAATCAAGTACTTGAATGTTATTTTCTTCTTTCCAGCGTGTACACAACCGGCTTTTATGTTTCGGATCGTTATCTTCTTGTAGAAACCAATCGGTTTTGTTGTTGCCATATAGCATCCTAGCAGACTTCAATAATCCTTTCTTGTACAAAATAATCATCCTTTCAGCAGTAAGAATTCCGGTTAACGTTATTAATTTTCCGAAACCGCGTGCTGAAAAGCATCCATAAACATGGACCTTCACAGGGTGTTTAACGGTTCGGTTCACGACAGCTTCTCCTTTTTGTAACCACACTCGTCTCCTGAACGTATTTACAGCAAAACTTGATTCATCCGTAAAGATCACGTTATCCCAATCACGATCGATGTTTTCCTTAGCCCACTCTACACGTATTTGCTTGTGGTTTTCGGTAAGTAATGGTTTCAACAAGGCATAATTGGTTTTGATGTTTTCCTCTTGTAATCTTCGCCGAATCGTATTCAAGGACACGTAAATATTCTTCTTCGATAACATTTTCTTTGCCTGCACTAAGGTAACGGACGGATTTTTCTTAAAAATATCAATGATGGCCTTATCCTGGGTTTTTGAAGTGCCTCGGGTTTTACCCCTACCAGGTAGATCGTCTACATTTCCAGTATCTTTAAAACGCTTTATCCACTTATTCACAAACTGTGTCGAAACTTTCAGGTTGCTTCCGGCCGATGCAGGTGTCATTTTTGGTCCTTTCGGATGACTTACTAAAAACACAGCTTCGAATCGTTTTTTGTAAATCGCACTCATTTCACTTGAAGTCTTATCACTCTCCTACTTGAACTTATAATGACCAAATTTATACAATGCGAAAAAGAGGAAAAATGCAGGTAACTAAAAGTCCCCCACCACTCTTTGAGAAACGGAGCATTAAAAAGTTACAAAGTATACGCTCTTGTGGAAATGACTGTATATATATATATATATATATATATATATATATATATATATATATATATATATATATATATATATATATGTATGTATATATCAAAAGAAATATGAATTTTCGGCGAAATGAGTTTAATACTAAATTTTTTTCCAAAATCAGTCAACATTTTCTTCGAAAAATCGGTAAAAACTAGACAAAGGTACACATAAAGAAGATGCAATAAAAGAGATGGTGGCATTAATAGCAGTTCAGCCATTGTGTGCATGCAAACACTATTGTCACTGAAAAAAAAACTGAGCTTGTCTTATGATGCAACTATTACTTTTTCTACTATTATTACCACAAGTCTACTATTTCTATTAATAATATAACTGAATTCGATTTAAGGTTTCTGATATGAAACATTTTGCAATGTTTCTTAATAGCGTCACATGTTCGCTTCTTCAAATGAACAAGATATTGCAATAAATAAAACACCGAATAAGTAAGGTATCCTGTTGAAATTTATGATAAATATAGTACACAACTCTTGTTACTTTTAAGTATGTAGTTACTTTTAAGATCATTGTAAACATTATTTCAGCGATGGGTTCGTTGAATCCAATTTTCCTCAAACTCCCAGAGGGCACCTAATGCACACATAAATCAAAATTGCTAAAACGTTCTCATATGCTTGTTTGAAACTTGTCCGAAATTCATTTGGTTTATCTAGTTTTCGGAAAATGCATTTATTAGTAGTGCATAAAAAATATCACCGGCCTCAAAAAGTTAACGACAACTAACATTGTATTAAATTAGATTTCTTTTCACATATGCATTAATGTATCCTAAAAATTTCAACTCAATCGGATGACGAATTCACAAAAAACCGTGTTCTAAGTACTTAATTGCTATGTCCTTATTGAAAAATCCTATAGATCTTCACATAATTTCTCATGAAAGCAACTATCTAAACTGAAGCAAGTGCAGAACGCAGTTTAACAATGCTACATTTAAGTGATTACTACGCTTCATCAGCATACATTTTTCCAGGTACCTCTTACTAATAAAAGTGCATTATTAATTCCGTACACCCAGCTTCGTGTTGAATTAAAACAGTTCCAGAAAATCCCTATAGCTTAGCATGTCATTCAGAGCATTCCACCATATGACTTCAGCATAGGGAAATATGTATTTGATGAAACTTCATTCAACAAGGCAGAGAGGCGTAATGAATTATTCAGAAGATTGGCACCTTTTTCATGAATTAATATCAATTATCTGTGACAATATTCTGGCTGAACTGTTAAGGGAAGTTCAAATAATGATCAATCGATAACATTACGTGTTTAAACGAAAGTGAAACGCAATTTTCATTTAAATTTTGTATGAAAGTAGTTGACTTTAAGGGAAGTATACCCTTAACTGGTACCCTTAAACCAACTGAATAATATATCATCTAATTATGTATTTAGTAATAAAATCAATTGAACTAAATACATATGACTTGTGTAAGGGCAAAAGAACACCTTTAATTTTTGACATTTGTTTCCTCAGTTGTTTCATATATTTTCACAATACATACCTTTTCTCCACTCCAGGGTCATTAGAAAATTAATACAATAGTATTACTGCTGCACAACCCTCACGCTATATCAACTTTATCAACAAAAACAGTTACAACAATGACCAACACTTGAAACAATATTTACTTGGTAACGTCTTAATTACTCTCGTCCTGAACATGGCCAAGTAATCATTGGAAACATCCTGTCGAAATATTGTTTCCCGGGATCGTTAATCGACCATTGTTTGAACATCAGCAGCATTCTGATGTTCAATGAGGCGTTCATTGCTGATAATTTGAATTCTCAGGAAATTCTCGGTCAATGGACTCCATTGTATTTGGAGTTCAATTTTGAAATGAGTAGGGACGGAGAATGATGTGGCTAAGTGGTTTTAAAGGTGAACGATTTGGGGTTTTCATTATGGTTTGCAATCTTGTTTTTCGTAAATCAATAGGAGTTTTTCCTGGCAGCACTATATGAATTATTTGCAATAAGTTTTGAAAAAGCTAGAAATTCATGCTTTGATGCTAAACTTTGAAGTTATGGGATTAAAAGAATTCTGCATATGTAGGTAGTATATTGCAGACAAACGCAATTTTCAATGATGTTCGACCTTAAAGGCCATTTTATATCTTTTAAAACTAAGGATTTTTTTAAAATTTAGTAAATATATTTAGGTACAGATATGTATAAATATATAAAAATACTTAAAGCTCATTAGTTCAGATTCTTCCCTTTGAAATTATACAGTTAACGCTACCATTATTTAAGAATATTTTTTTAAATTTATATCTTTAAAAAAACCTTCACTTATACGAAGAGCCCTTCGCATCAAATCAAAATATTTAATGAGAAAATAATCTATATATATACATATATGAAAATAAATGTAAGTGTGCATTACTAGTCTACACCATTCATCTGATCGGTATGAAACTTTGCGAATTTCTTAAGTACACCCACCTTCTGGTTAGGTTTGAATCTTGCTGCTTTCGATTACGATGTTGGATATGATTACAGTCTGCATCCAGGTGTCGTTATTGGAAAATTGGACTAGTTATGCGAGTTTTGTCATGCATTGAAATTTAAGAATGAAATTTCGAGAATGTGCTGCACAGGTAGAAAAGTGAAATTGCCAGAATTGGATTTACCAATTGCACCAATATCAACGTTGATATCAGGTGTCACAAGCGAGTCGAAACATTTCTTGACGAACATACGCAAGTACAATTCATGTTTCCAAATGACATTGTTCGGTGCATCAGAAATCATACGAGACAATTACGAGTACATGCGAACGTTCACAGTCCAAGAGCAAACTTATTATCAAGCTGGATCAATTCTACCGATACCGGATTCTGCTCACCAATTTCTCCAAATTTATTTCATGCGAACCAAGTTGAGCAACGTTGTTGATCCAATACCAGCAATAAACGAGAAATTGTTTCCACATTACAAAGTTTATTCGATCAACACAACGAATTAGTTCGATTGTTCAGGACGGCCCTCGAAGATGTCATGATTACATTGTTGTCATAAGAGCTGACAAAATACCAGCCGGTCAACTCGAAAGACAATACAATGCACCAACACCTATTGAAGTGGTGATGGAAGAATTTAACCACAGCTATAAGAGGATTAGAAACCGAACGAGAGAAATGTGCCAATTTTCGACTTCCTGTTTACTGGTGTGAGAATGAGGTACGGGTGTGTGCCCTACACAGTTCATACGGCAAAGCCTATGTGAAAAAACCACGAGAGATCGCCATTTTGAACGTCGTTTGACATTTCTTTCTCCAAACCGGCGAGTGGAGATTAAAATGCTTTTTGTTAATGAAATTCATTATGACTTAACACAAAAACTATACGAAATGGTTGCCAAAGGTTTATTTTACTTACGCGAAATACGAAATTCCCTGCGAAGCACTTCGATAGCTGCTTTTGCAGCCTGGAACGTGGCACTTCATTATCGCACTATTTTAACATTTTTGACCGCTAATTTGTTCGCGAAACCGACAAAAATTAATGTGCACAAACGTAGATTCACGTTTCCACCGAATACACCGAAAAATTTTCAAATTTTATTTGATAAATTTTGACGAAAAGTCAATGTTTTCAGTTCCCAACACAAATCAAACTGACATTGACGTTTCTTTCCGTGTTGCCTGTTGCACGTTTTTACACCGATCTGGTGTTCCCAACATTAAGACACAGCATTAAGGCTTTTCGGTTGTGACTGCGGTAGAAAGGGGTGCACTAAGTGGAATTTTTGTGAGAGAGCAATGTTGTGCGTGTATTAAAAAAGGCACACTCACGTATGGGTACACGGATAGCCATTTCGTATCCATATTCTTTCATATCTATGAATTAAACTCACGTGATATAGTTCTCATCGCAGAGATGGTAACGTTCATCGAGTCTCCGAAACTCATCGCTCAAAGATGCATTGCAGTATCCAATTTTATTCTGGCAAGGGGAAGGTGGATATAATTTCAAGATCAAAATGAGAAATTCACAAAAACATGAGGAGGCAAATAAAAAAGTCAGTGACATGAATTACTATTCATATCGATTGATGATTCATGAGAACCAAGCCAATCACATTTTGAAAAAATGATAATTGTTGCATCAGTACATTTTTTATATGCACATGCACACATCTTGATATGTTTGATCAATAAAATTACACCAGACAAAATTGATCCAGTCATTTCAGTAGAAATACCAGATATCGACATTGATCCAGGCTTATTCGAAATCGATACCAAAAAAATGATTTATGGTACATTAAGCGCGATCAACAACAATTCTCCGTGCATGAAGGATGAAAATGTACAAAACGCCGATACTATGACTGGAAATGATGGATGTCCACAATATCGTCAACGATCAACTTAAGATGGTGGCAAATTCATCACTCAAAAAGTGCGCAACAATGATATTGAAGTCGATAATCGTTGTGTTGTCCCGTATTTACCATTTCTTTCAAAGACGTTCAAAGCACACATCAATATCGAGCACTGCAATTCGGTGAAATTGCTAAACTACAATTGCAAATATGTCAACAAAGGAAGCGATATGGAAGTTATTGGAGTGGGAGATGTATCCGCACAAATCAATGAAATCGAACGAAATCAATTGGAACGCTACATTAGGGCGTATTTTATCATTTCCAATTCATCAACGTCATCCTGCAGTTGATCATTTGGCAGTGCATCTTAAAGATGGACAACGCGTGCATTTTACAACGTCAAATATATCTGTAAGAACAATTCCGCGACCTCAAATATTGTGAACTGCTTTCATCCCATTGTGCACTGATGATTTGTTCGCAAAAATGCTACTTTACTCAGAAATGCGAATATACTCGTACTACACATCGAACGCATCAGCGAAAAAGTTTTAACGTCGTAAACAGGGCAAACCAGTTAAAAGACATCCAAATTTATATTTGTCGGACACTTCAGGCCATCTGTATACAGTTCATCCAAATAATCAAGAATGTTTTACTTGCGATTACTGTTAGTTAACGAAAGTGGACCGAATTCGTTTCAAGAGAACAGTAAACGGTGAATATGTGTGGCCTATCGAGAAGCTTGCCAAGAATTAAATTTAATAAAAATCTTATGCCTTATCTATATAAACAAAGCAAAACTTTTGAAATTTCACATCGGACAAGAACGGTGACCCTGGTCATATTTATCTATATTTTAAGCATAAAAAACTTCTGTTCACGAGAGCTCACGGTTCAATTATCAGATACAGTTGAAATTCACAGAATGTATTGGTATTGAATATGACCAGGTCTGATAGAAGCGATTTTGAAATACGGGTAACTCTGTGCCAGTGGTGCCATCTTGAAAAATTATAATGAAAAAAAACTGCTTCTTGCTCTATAAATTCTGATTCAGTTACCAGATTTTCACGAAATTCACACAGTAGCTGAATATAATATAATATAATAGAAATTATAATAGAAATTTGGTTGAAAAATTCGGTTAGTGCTGTCAGCTCTGGTAATTTTGGTGTCTTGGGTTTTGAAAATTCACTCAGAAAAATACAGGTTTTCGCCCTATAACTTCCAGTGTAGTCATGAAATAAAAACGAATTTCATTTGATGAGTGAAACTTATTATGGGCATTATTCAGCAGGAATCTGGTAGAAAATACATGATAGGGCTGCCAACTATTGTTTGTTTTGTATTTATTTGCAATATCTTTTTTAAGCGATTTTATCGTACAATTTTCATACGTTTATGATCTTGTAGTGACAATTAACAAAAAACATTAAGTTTTCGAAAATTTTAAAACTTTTGCGACTGGTGACCCTAAGTTTCTTTGTAACCCTATAACTTCCAATGCAGTCATCGGATCAAAACGAAATTCGCAGGGTGGGTTGATTTCATTGTGAGGCAGGAGTGATATATTTTTCGCTTTACTACTAGCGAAAGAATTCCTGCGCGAAGCGTTTTTGGCTATTTTCGTATCAATTAATGCGAAAATATGCAATGAAAATAAGTTACCAATGTTTAAATTTTCTAAGTTTTAGAAATTTTTCGGTCCCAAAAATCTTTGGTTTTTGATCCCTGTAACTTTTGATGAAAACATCGGATATAAACAAGATCGATAGAGTTATTTGATTTTAACGTGAAGCAATTGTGGGAGACTTTTAGTTACAGTACTGGTAAAGTGTTGCAAGCATTGAACATTTTCTTTGTTTTTGTTATGTTATGCTGCTTTCAAAGTTTAAGTCTTAAAATGCATGCAAGTGGTAGTCCTGAAATCTTTTCCACCCTATGAGTTTTGATGCATTGTCAAGATCAAAGTGGTTTTGCACTCGAAACAGGTTGGAGCACGTGTGGTAGAATGTGCACTCAAAATCTGCACGATTCATCTATTGTTCATTAGTATTTCTAGCGGTTCAGGTGCGCTAGAGTTTTTATAGTTAATTTTTCGAAACTTTGATTTTCCTTACACAAGTGGAGGTTAAAAAATTCACTGCACATCAATATCTTTTGAAAATTTCAGTTCGAAATGGATCGTACAATGCGGCAAAAACTTTGATAAATAAAACACTGAAAAATCGTGTTGATATGTGTACATAAATTTAAATTTTTGGGTAAAGTGATTCTTATACTAAAGTTTTTTGAACATTATTAAAAAGCGGTATCTGGTGAGTGAGGAGGGTTTGGACTTTTGGGTTATCTGGCTTATTGTGAAAAGCCATTTGAATGTGGCGAATTGAATCGAGAAGAGAGAATTTATGTAAATTTCGTAAGAAAAATCAGATTTGGTATGCGGTTTTAACGTAGTAAAATATCAAATTTGGATTTACATGTACGTAAATTGAATGGTAATTTCTGGATTGAAAATGACTAAGAAAAATGTTTGCTTACAGCCATGAAACATCATGTTATTCTACTCGAAAGAAAATGTTTTGTTTTAAACATTATAAACTGCTAATTTCTTCCTTATGGAACATATCTACAGCTAAAAATGTGCTGTATTTTATTGCGCCCCGTGTGCGTGTTAGTAATGCATTTATATTTATGTTAAGTAATGTAGCATTATCAACATTACTTAATCAATACAATTACATGTTTTCTTAAATTGAAATTGTATCTCAATCTTATATATGCGTGACCAAAAATACTTGAAAAATACAGCATTGTTTTCAAAATTGGATATTGCCATTGGGCGTTGAAGTGCGCTGAATAGATTTCACATTACATGACAATCAAGCATCAAACACAATTTATAAAAATTCAGTTACAGTTTTGTTTTTTATTCAGAAACTGGTATCAGCTCATGTTGATTACTTATGATTTTTGTCTTGGTGTATTTTGGTTTAACACAAATAAATGCAATGAACTATTTACCGACAAACTGTTGGTGGATGTTTTTGAAGTTTTCTTTGTTGTTAAAATTAAGTCATATTATTCGTAAAACATTAAATTTTCACTATGTATCAACTTTTGATAAAATATCATTGAAATTCTTATGAACCTATAAGCATATTAAATTCATCTTAACTGACCCGACGACATACTTATTCCTATTTATTTTCCTTCTCGACCAGAAATTGAAATTCATTATTCATAATTCTCAGCACTTCAAAGCCATTAATCAAATTAGCTCAAACCTCTTATTCACTCCTTAATTGGTCACGATAACTTTTTTTGAATGATTCGGATGATATGAGCCATTGAATGTCTCCAACTGCTCCTACAGTGTTTTGCTAACGAACACATAGAGTGTTCTCGTAGAAATGTTTCAGATAGATTAACTCCTAAAACATGCTCTTTGTCTATTTCAGTAGTATGGAAACATGTAAAGTATTGCCCGTCAGAGTAAATATCAGGCACAAGTGACATACATATTTCCGCCCTTTCATTTATGAGAATGAGCTTAATTGAGGCGTAAGTGCAAATATTCGTACATCCGATTAGTTAAATCTAACTCACGAAATTATGTACAATAAGTGATGAAATTATAAACAACGAATGATGAAATCATTGCTGCATGTTAGAAAAAATTATTACAAAAATCTGTGGGAAAAATTTATTATTTCTGTATAATGCTACAAAATATGCTCTGATTTTTTTATGTATTTTAATTTTGAAGTGTTTGATTGCGATACTAACAACAACTGAGTTTCAGCTTAGTGTTTTTAATGCTACGTACTGTTTCTCAAATCAGCTCAGAGTGCATACCTGACTGACGTGAGCACTTCCAGTGGGAGATAATTAATTTTTATTTACATAAGGTGTGACAATTTATGATGATCTGCGAATTATATCTAAGGATAATAATTTCCCATAGAAGAATTGGGTTGCAATCAGTTCTTTTCTTTTTTATCTACAATAACACATACAGCGTATTTTTTCAATGATAATGCCAAAGTTCAGGGGCTAACGCTTTGAAGCAAATGCTTAGCTATGGCGGTAGGGAAACACACATGGAAGGAGCCGATATCTATTATTCCATTATTCTTTAAATACCAAATTTTTTTTCTTATTTTTTGAAGTGTTATGCCTAGTCATCGCTAAAGCTGTAATGTGACACTTAAGGGGACATAGCACTTTCAAATTGAAATTTTTTTTTTAAATGTTAATTTTGCATTGAATAAAAAGACATGTCTTAATGAAACTTTGTCCATATACTATATTTGCTTCATACTTTACAAAATATTTTTTTTTTAAATGTTTGTGGCCCACTGTCGTCAACTACATTTTTTTTAAAAAAACGCCAAAAAATCACGTCGTGCACGATAACAGCCCTCAGAAAAGTCAGGAAAAAACAAAGGGTTTTTAATCAGCATCAAAGCGGTCTTGGAATGAACTAAGAGAAAAAAATTTGGTCGAAAAATAAAGTGACGGCGTTTTCTCGAAAATCGAGGTCTTTCCACCCCCAAAAATTAGCTAAAGCTAAAAAAATTGAATGCCGATTTTTTTATCCGTAGTTCGTTCTGAGCATTAGCATGTGTTAATTAATGTGTTGAAATTTCAGAACGCTATGATGTATCCTTTTTTTTTAATCAACTTGAAAAGGTTTATTTCGAGAAAATCGCGTTTAAAATTCAACTTCAACATTTTTTGTGGGTGGCTTATAAAACACGTATATAGGTAATACTTGTATCCCAAAATATCCCCATCTACCTTTACATGTACTATATATATGTATATATTGAGCAAATTTTACTAAGAGAAAGTCGAAGTAGCGGTATAGCGAATTGAACGAATATCAAAGATAAAATTACCTTGGATATCATTAGCAAATAGAATTGTTTCTCGATTGCAAGACGACCAAAAACTGAAATTTAACTAGGTGGTTTCAAAGGTATGCAAATCAAAGCCATTAAAATAAAAGCCCTCAATTAGGATAAACAGTATCTTAAAAAGAAGAAATTCGTCCAAAGCCCAGTGTGGGTTTCATGCGGATATTTCAAATACGTTACGTTTTGAAACTATCAGTTGGCTATATTACTGTAAAATTCCATAAATCTAAAACTCTGCAACAAAACGCGAATGAATATCTGCAATATTTTTTGTCTTTTAGTCAGGCTCACCACTTTATTCGTGAGATCTTCACAAAAAAACATAATTGCAAAAACCATCATATATTAGTCTAAAGCTCATAGCAACAAATAGTGTAAGCGAAATTTCATCTTCACTCAACTTTACTCCCCAGAAAATTAATCTCAGTATCAATTTCCACTTTTTCAGCATTCATAACACATTTTCACTGCGACAGAAATCATATCAGGATCTGTTTTTTCCACAACTCATACTTTACGCAAGCCTTCATACATTTTGAATTTCAGATAACATGTCACGTTTTACTGTTGATACGTGACATGAAATTTTTTATGAAATCCCCGAACGGAATGTGTGCATTATGTAGTATTTGAACATGGTAAATGGTGATATTAGAAGCAATGTCAACAGCAATAGAACACTTCAATGCCACGAAAACAAGTCAGTTATCTTTGAGTGTGAGAAAAATCGAAATGACTGTATCCCACTAGGAATAATCCTGACAAAAGTGAAATTATTTGATATTCGGAGCCACATGTCAGTTACATATTTTATGAATAAAGGAATGAATTTTTTACAGGCGGTTAGATATTTGAATGGATCAAAATTATGAATAATTTGCGGAAATCAAATTTCTGAAAAGTGGAAATTTAATAAAATTCATGTTGTCAATATACTGAAGAAAAATCCGTGAATTCGTATTTTTGTTACTGGATGTAAACTAGACTTAAACTAGATTGCCTCCACGTGGTGCATCTTAGTAACCCTAGGTGATTTAGACTCTCACAAGACTGCTTTCATATTCTGACTTTTATGGATTTACGTTATCGTTGCATTTTGGACCTAATCGTCTTCAGACGCAGTAGCGACGGATTGATTGGGCTAATGCAATCCTCTCCACCCTGTTAAAGCTTTAGATTCTTTAATTTCGCCGAGACGCAGGTCAAAAAGAGGCCACGACAGGAGAGCACCTGAAATGGAGACTCGACGATGACGTTGCCAAGGTGATTCTTAAACGGATCGCCGGAGAACTCCTCTAGTTTGTCATGTTGACTGAAAAAGGAACACCTCGCTTTGATGCCTGCAACATTGCTCGCGGCCACATTGTGGTGACATGCAATGTCGTTTCGGCGACGGAGTGGCTTCGATCAACCGGTGTCCGGATTCCATCATGGTTTGGACGTGGTGGAGGAGATATCTATGCTCAAGCTAATTAAAGCTAAGGTGGCTGTGTCTCACTTGGACGTTTCAAAGGCTCTGTCCCTCTTTAAGGGAGACAGCCCCGATCTTAAAGTTTCAGGCTGGAGATTATTCCATGCAGTCAAACTAAGCAACCATTCGGCGGAGGTTGATTTAACTGGTGCAGCAAAATTGGTCCGTGGATCAAGTACGGATCAAAAGAAAGTTGATTCATTTCAGGCTAAAGTGGATCACCAGGAAGGTTGTAGTAGAGAAGACGACCGAGGGAAGCCGAAGTGCTGGTGGTACAAGCAAATCTACACCACAGTAAAGCGGTGCAGATTTGCTCCTCTTGTTATACTTTTACTGTCGTATGTTCATCATAAGCTTCTGCCTATACGTAGAAGTTTCTTTAGTCTTCATATGAAAGAACTGTATGGACTCGCTTTCAGTTGACAAACGACAAAAAAGGATGTTTTTATTAAGTTGTATTTCGACAAACAGGAAAAAAATATAAATTTCACGGTCTCAGAGTAACTATGTCTAGGAATAAACTCCTGGCCCACACTCGCGAGTCCACAATGGCTTATCATACGTAGCTTGATAGAGTCCATAATGCTCAACTGCTACCCGTGAAATCATATTCAAACCCAACATAATGCGAAATTTTACTAGACTTTGTCAACCACATGCAATATTTTACCTTACTTTTAAACTATCATTCAAAGAGTGATTGCTGAACCATAAGATATTCAAATCAAAAGATTCACTGAAGATGTGCATATAATCGAAAAATAAAATTTATTAAGATACATGAACCAGCGCGTACACAAAGATACTACTACACTTTATCAGCCTATACATCAACATACTGCAGTTACTGATACAAGAAAGCAAACACATAATCAAACAAGCAGACATCATGCAGGATGCCCATAGATATTAAGGTGAGCTTACACACGAGCCCTTTTGTCCAAACGTTTTTTTTACAGAGCCCTAACTCAAGTCTAGTTTGAGAAAGTGAGTATAAACTGAAAGAGGTGGAGTATACTGGTCCATGCATGTACAATAGATTTTTTATTGTACAAATATATTGGTCCATGCATGTACAATAGATTTTTTTATCCTTTATCCTTTTGCTCATTTTCATTTGTGGATGATTCGCGGATGATTATTTTATTATATGATGATGTGGATGATAGTCATATATATATATATATATATATATATATATATATATATATATATATATATATATATATATATATATATATATATATATATATATATATATCTATATATATATATATATATATATATATATATATATATATATATATATATATATATATATATATATATATATATATATATATATATATATAGGTTAGGTTAGTAAAGAGGGCTGCCGGGAAACGCGGCTTGCATTAGGCCACCAGTTTGGGCCCATTTGCCACCCTCCGCTGGCTATTTAGAGCTGCCAAGTGACCGCTTCGCCAAACTGGATCAGCTGACTCAGCGTGACGGTACCAGCCACCTCTGCTAACCCTTGAAAGTGGTATGCACCAAAAATTTTGAGGCGTTTATTATTTAGGGCCGGACAATCGCAGAGAGTATGCTCGATGGTGTCCTCTTCCATCTCGCACCTCTTGCATAAACTGCTGGATGTCAGTCCCATTTTCTTCGCATGAGATGCGGTAAGGCAGTGCCCTGTGAGCAAGCCGACCGTGGTTCTCAAGCAGTTCCTGCTGAGCTTGAGCAGTTTCCTGCTTTTGCTTGGATCAGGTGATGGCCATAATGTCCTGGCCACCCTGCAGTCCAGCCTGTTTTCCCATTCGGACTTTAGTTTGGCCCATATGGCGGCATCAAGTTTGTTTGTGGCGTCCGCGATTGACCGAGGTACAGTGATGCAGGGGCAGTTTCTCCTGAACCTTTCCTCGCCAATTCATCAGCTTTTTTGTTGCCTATGACTCCACTATGCCCTGGCACCCGCATAATCCGGATAGGAATATGCCTTGCCTTTTCATTGAGAGCCACTCTGCAAGCGTTAACAGTTTTTGAAGAACATCTGTAAGACGCAAGAGCGAGAATGGCTGCCCTACTGTCGACGCAAATGGTCATTGGTCTGGTTGATATTCCACTAATGGACTCAACTGCCATGCGTATAGCATGTAATTCAGACTGAAAGACGGTAGCATGGTCCGACAGTCTACACCACAGGTTAAGGCTCAAATCCGTAGAAAATACGCCCGAGCCAACTCCTGTGTCCGTCTTTGACCCGTCCGTGTAAATCCAGGCGCCCCTATCGGTGGTAGCTTCCTTTTTCTTCCAGTCTGTTCTTGTGGGTATCTTGACCTGGAAATTCCTGCCAAGATGTATTATTTTGCTCATGTGGTCCGTGTCTTCTGCAACGAGTCCAAATCTTTTGCGGCATTCTATAAGAATACCGCTGTGACCCCACTGATCTGAATCGTTCCACATGCCAGAACTTTTAGCGCGTATCGCCGCTAAGCTTGCGCTTCTAAAGATGAATCGATCTAGGGGCATGAGTCCCAAAATCATTTCCAACCCAGCCGTTGGGGCGGTTCTTAAAGCGCCCGTAATACATATGCAAACTAATCTTTGCAGTGTTGTTAGCTCCTTGATATTAGTTTTATTCTCCGCTGCTTTCCACCACACGACCGCTCCATACACCAAAATCGGCTTGACTACACATGTGAATATGTAATAGGCCGCCCTAGGTTTAAGACCCCAGGTATTGGAGTAGGCGGACCGACAAGCGAAAAGTGCTGCGCGGGCCTTACCAATTCTATGCTTCACGTTAGCCCCCCAGTTCAGTTTCCTGTCTAGTATAAGGCCCAAATATTTAACACTATCAGCAAGCTGCAATGTTATTCCGTTGAGGTTAGGCGTGGCAATAGCCGGTACCCTGTGTTTCTTTGTGAAGAGCATAAGTTCGGTTTTTGTCGGGTTTGCCCTAAGACCGACTTTTCTGGCCCAGATTTGAATATGGTCCAGCGCCGATTGCATAAGGTCCGACAAAGTTTGTGGGAACGCACCCCTCACAAGTACCACAATGTCATCGGCATACGCCACTACCTCAAAGCCACTCGAGCTTTTGATATGCAGATCAACAAGCCTCTCTAGTGTTTTGAGCAGAAACGATGTTAAGCTGATTGGTCTAAAGTCCTTCACGTAATGATGATTCACCCTACCAGGTTTCGGAATGAAGACCACTCTAGCTTTTGTCCATTGCTCGGGTACTACCCCGAGGCGGAGGCATGCGGTAAAAATACGCTGCAGAATGGGAATGATGGCCTTATCTGCTTTTTGAAGCATGATAGGTGATATCTCATCAATCCCTGTAGCTTTGTAAGGTCGGAATGTGCCAATAGCCCATTCAATCTTGACCTCGTCCACTACTTCCTTGATCAGCCGCTCAGACGCCCGGTGGGTTCCACGAAGTACGTCACTACGCGGTGTCACGCAGGCTGATTCTGGAAAGTGAGTTTCCAGTAGCAAGTCCAGGCACTCTTTCGGGTCCTCCACCCAATCCCCGTTTTCCCTTCGCAAGAGCGTAGGTACGCCGGGGGTTACGCTTAGAACCTTCCTGATTCTGGCAGCCTCTGTACCTCCTTCAATGTTCTCACAGAATTTCCTCCATGAGTCGCGCTTGGCTTGTCTAATCTTCTTTTTGAAAAGCGACAGCTCTTGCTTGTAACGATCCCAGTCAGCCACGTTTCCGGAACGCCTTGCGGTGTTAAACGCCCTTCGTGTGCGACCTCTAGCCTCTGTGAGTTCGCCATTCCACCACAAGGTAGCGTTCTTCCTTACGGGCTTTTCCTTTTCACCTGCTCGTTAAGCCGTCCTGGACTCGTCAGTTCCAGATCGTCTAGTGCTCTGAGGTGTCTATTTGTTTTCCTTGAGTAAACTTCCCATTGTGCTGTTCTCGGGTTCCGTACTTTTTTAGGTGAAATAACAGAACAACCGATATTCCAGCATAGCCACTGGTGGTCCGAGAGCGATGGCAGGTTATAAACCTGCCAGCTGTGGACACTTTTCATTATGCTTGGAGTTGCCAGGGTAATATCAATTACCTCAGCCCTGTTCTTAGTTATAAATGTAGGTTTGTTACCCATGTTGAGGATGTTGAGGTTGGTTGACGTTAGAAATTCTAGCAAACTCCTACCTCTCTCGTTTATGTTGGTGCTTCCCCATATTTCGTGGTGAGCATTTGCGTCACAGCCGATGACAGCATCCGTTGTCATAGCCGCTACTGCCAATCTTCTCAGTCCGGGCGTGATGGGATCCATGTCGTATGGTAAATAGACCGCCGACAACAGGCACCGCTTCGTGCCGCTACCAGTGATCCCCCACTCCACACACACTGTGGTTGTATCCCCATCACAAAGCTGCGGAATCAAGATTGCTTTCACCTCTTTTTTGGCGACAATACAAGTCCTTGTCTTTTCCCTTCCTTTTAGCTGGAACACACTGAGGCTGGTGCCGAATCCACAAGCCACATTCTTGTACAGAAGCGGCTCCTGTATCAGTGCGATGTCAGCGTGCCCCCGACTGAGATGCCGAAGCAGATTGGCCGTCGCCCCTCTACTGTGGTGCAGATTTGCTTGGACCACTCGCACTTCGGCTACCCTCAGTCACCTTCTCCGCTCCAACTTTCAAGGTGATCCTCTTCAGACCGAAGTGAATCAACCCGTTGTTGGCCCGTACTTGATCCGCGGACTCAAGATCGATACCCAGCACAAGCACTAACTTAGCTGCACCAGTTAAGTCAGGCTCCGCAGATTGGTTAGTTAGTTTAACAGCCTGGAATAATCTCCAGCCTGAAACTTTCAGATCGGGGTTCTGTCTTTTTAACAGAGACAGAGCCTCCGAAGCGTTCGAGTGGGGCACCGCCACCTTCGCTGTAATTAGCTTGGGCACGGATGTCTCCTCCACTACGTCCAAACCTGGATGGTCTGCAGAAATCTTCAGGACGGTAGACCGAAGCCATTCCGTCGAGAAGACGTCACTACAGGTCACCGCAATGTGGCCGCGAACAATGTTACAGCCCTCAAAGTGAGGTGACCCTTCTTGCGTTGACATGGCAAACTTGAGGAGTTCCTCGGTGATCCGTTTAAGAATCACCTTGGCCACGTCATCCTCAAGTCTCCATTCCAGGGGTTCCTGCTTGTCAACGACGGCCAGCTTAAGGTGACTAGCAGCTACGTCCCTAAAGAAACGAACTGCCATCTCCTGTCGTGGCCTCTTCGTCGACTTACCTCTCGGCGAGGTTAGCTCCTCTGAGCGTTGACGTTTACTCGCAGCCGCTGCAGCAGGTTTAACTTGGGCATCCTCGGGTTTCCCTTTGGATTCCAGCGTCGCCGTGCTCCTGGCCGCTCGTTTTGCCTCTCTCTTTCTGAAGCGTTAGGCATTCCGCTTCCTCCCTTTGGTGGGGTCAGCTGCCGCCACCTTCACAGTGGACTGCAGATCCTCGGAGGCACCACCTCCAGTCTTGGTTACAGCTCTGCCGGGTGGCTTAGCCGCCGCTTCCTTTCCGGTGACCTGCAAGCCTTTCAGCTTGCCGCCTCCGTTCTTGGTCACAGCTCTGCTAGAAGCCGACTCAACCGCCGCTTCCGTTGGACTGGCCAGTGATTCTCCAGACCCGCCGCCAGACTGCTGAGTAGCTGCTCTGCTGAGGGGTACCGCTACGTCCATCGGACTCACAGTAGATCCCCAAGCGGGTCCTCCATCTAGCCTCAGGGCCCGCAATCTTTCGATCGTCTGACCCTGAGCCGTTTCGCTTCTCGACGTTGGTGATCGTGTCACCTTCGAACTCCTTTTGAAGGGGTCCTTTTCTGGTGACTTCCCTCCAGTAGTACTGGTGGGAAGTTTGGTTTCGTTTGAGTCTTTATTTTGATCCATGTGTATATTTTAGATGATTTCAGGTTTGGGTTTCGCGTTCTCGGACCACAGCCGAGGCAATTGCCAGCATTTTGCCTCCCGCTACACCCCGCCCCCATAGGAACAACGTATTGCTCCAACCGTCCTTCCCCCTCTTTGGATCGCGAGGCAGACTCCCCCACGACCGTCCGAGGGTTCCGTAGGCTTTCACAGTACGCTGAACCTGCGAACCTTGCTGCCGAGGCAACCAAGGTGTCTCCCCTAGTCTAACAGTTCGCTACTCTGTAGACCGCGGTTCGCCTGGTTCCAGAACCGGGCAAAGTGAAGTGTTGGATCCAGAACCCCGCAGGTGAACCTTCACTTCAGTCACCAGCCCAGACCTGTCCCCAGGCCTCCGTGTCACCCTTGCGGAGAGAAACAAGGGCGCCCCTCTGCCGGTTACGGGCGAGGCCTCCGTTTACACAGCCCATACAGCTGGCTGCTGTACGGGCGTGCGGCAGAACCAAAAATTTTTTACGGTAGAGAGATCTCTCACCAACCTTACTTAGAAGGGACTAGCCTGATCCAATTAGCCAATCCTCCCTTCCGGGGGATTGTTACCGGCGGCCACCGCGAGGAGGTTATGGATCACACTTTCACCAGACCGAACAGTTGCGGCACGTGTATATTTGCGTATACTACATGTTTTTCCCCCTATTCGGCTGGCGACCGACCGCTATATATATATATATATATATATATATATATATATATATATATATATATATATATATATATATATATATATATATATATACATATATATATATATATATATATATATATATATATATATATATATATATATATATATATATATATATATATATATATATATATATATTTATATATATATATATATATATATATATATATATATATATATATATATATATATATATATATGTATATATATATATATATATATATATATATATATATATATATATATATATATATATATATATATATATATATATATATATATATACATAATACATATAATATTCGTATATATTCAAATAGTACGGAAATAATCAGCCACATCATCATATATTTAAATTATCAAGCACATCATCATGTGTATATTAAAATAAGTATCCTCGAATCAACTACAAATGGCAAAGAGCGACAGGAAAGCATATTTTACCCGACCACTAAATTTGAATTTACTTGACTGGTGTACACTAAAAACGCATGGACTCATGTGTAAGCTCCCCTGTAACGTAAGTATGTAATGTATTAGGTGCATATGTTATTTTGTACATTTTCTCTCTGTCAGAAGATTCCTTTAAAACAATGTCAATTACATATAATGACAAGCTCAGTAAAAGGGCTCAATTGACAAGGCATCCCTATTCGAGAACGATACAATGAATTATTCAGTAAATTAACACTACTCCCATGAATTGACTTCAAGTACGGACCTGTCATTATGTTCTATCAACTGTGAAAAGGATAATTTTAGAATAAATCGATGACAAATGTTCATGTCGCCTTAAGGTGGTAGTAAGTGACAAAGAACGGATGGTATTTAAAGAGCTCATAAGCATTGGAGTATGCTTGCATTGGTAGAATTAAACTGTCCTTAATTTATTGCACAAAATGAAAGTAAATTTAAATGCAAACGGATTAAATTGAATTAACGTACACTCATATATTATTTCAAGCTCAACTGCATTTTTCATGATGATTCTTGATTATTTATTGAAGTAAATAAAAAAGGAATTCATTTCAGCCACTGAGCTAAATCATATTTAGCAAGCAAGCTATGCAACATTCACCAAAAATGTAATTCTGTGATGTTGGTACATATTTTATTCTGGAATCGAAGGTAACGTTTCTCAGCAAAGACAATGCATAATTTCAAACCACTACTGTCTATTTTATAGAATAATCAGATCATTATGAAATTGGCAAACCATATTATTATTGACGAAAAAATGGTATATATGATTTAGGCTGACTGTGCTAACAAGTATGTAGCTACAGTATGCTAGTGAAATATCCTCTAAATCATCAAACCTTTTGATGCTTCACTTCTCAGAGAAAAAAAAACGGACTTAAAAAATTAATACTAGGTCCACTCTGTCAGTTTCAAAATTTAGCCAAGCACAAGAACGGTAACATTTTACAAAATCACAAATTTCCTGAGCACTGGAAACTTGTATTCATGAGAGCTCACGACCATCAGATGTCACAAGATGTATTGTTTTAAAATGAGGCAGATCTGATAGAAGAAGTGAAAATATGCAGGCTACGTACACTCAGAAAAATACTTCCACTTTTTGAGGAAAAATGAACACATTATCAAGGAAAATTATTAATGATTTTGGGCCAAAGAAAGTTTTACTCAGTCGAAAGAAAGGGATTTATTCATTTCAAAGAACTGATATTGAGCTTGCCCTGAGTAAAATTTGGCATACTTTCAAAAAAATGTTGCCATAATATCTTTGAAGGGAGTGAACACAAAATGAAAAAGAAAAAAAAATCTTCATATGGTAAAGCAATATGGATTGCATTAAGTAGTTTTTTTTTTTTGAAAATGCAGAAGCTCAGGGGACAATTTTTTGAAGCAAATGCTTAGCTATGGCAGTAGGGAGACATATAAGGGAGAAGTTGATAGCAATTATTCTATTATTTTTATCTGTAAGTGCCATTTTTTTTCTTATTTTCTGAAGCACTCATATCTCGTCACCACTAAAGCTATAATGTGACAAATAATGTGCATTTTTTTGCACACTCATCAATTTTGCTGTTGTATTCAATATACTTAACAAAAATTAATCTGCTCAGGTGTGCCAAAAAACGCACCTGATCCATGATCCCAATGAGATTCAAGGCCGCGAGTAATATATCGCTGCTTCGAACAGGCGCCTTAGCGAACTGAGCTACCGAACTCTCGTTTATTTCAAATAAATGTTGACATGAATCATAACAACTATCAATTTTTTCGTCGAATAATGAAGCGTGATTGATGTTGAAATAAGTAAAAACATATTCGCGTTGTAGACATAATTTACTAAATTTATAGACATAATTTACATAATATGAGGAAAATTACTTGGTTGAAATAAAAATTGTATTCCGTTGAATGGAAAAAACTTTTACACAACATTTATGCAAATTATTGGCGTCAAATAAAGGTTTATTGGATTTGTGGAAGATTCCATACCACGTAAACAAGTAAATACTATCTTTGATTCTCGGTGTATTCTGAGTAGTGATGGGCGATTGCGAGATATTTTAACAATCGAGATAATCGCAATCGGCGCCACAAAATAATCGAGATAATCGCAATCGAGAGAATCGCAATCGATGCGCCAAAACAATCGAGAGAACAATCGAGACAATCGAGCTATTTGAGATAATCGAGCGATTCGAGATAATCGAGCGATTCGAGATAATCGAGCTATTCGAGATAATCGAGCGATTCGAGATAATCGAGATAATCGAGACAATCGAGCGATTCGAGATAATCGAGCGATTCGAGACAATCGAGGCAATCGAGACAATCGAGACAATCGAACATCTCGCAATCGATCATTCGGTTGACGGCAATTGAGTGAGCCATAAAGCACGTTTCGTTGGCGCAGCCAATAAAAAAATGTTCAAATGTTTCAGCAAAAATATTAAGTGTTATTATTTGATCAAACTGCAATTTTTTGGGAAATATTGATGTATAAAAGGATATGTTTATCTTAAGTTAAAATTAAGATATCTTTAACTCTTTGGTGGCGGTGGGCATGTTAGTGTATAAGCACACCAGTTAACACAGTACGCTTGTAGAGCCGCTTGTGAAGAATAGATTTGAATGGATTGGATATACTATTTAGTAGATTTTTTTACGTGTGCATACATATGGAATGTAATGATCAGATGTGCATGGAAATTTGTATGGCTAGCATTTATCATGTATAGTTTTGCTAAAACTATTAAGTCTGATCAAAGTGTATGATCAAATATTATATGAAGTTGAGTTTTGTCATGCTGTTAAGTATGTTAAAATAAAATCTGCTTTTAGATAGTGCAGTTTGAAAGCATATCATGTATCCAGTATTTTCGTACTTGCGAGTATTTTATTCAAATATTCAAAAAGTTTTTAGGGCAAAAGTAGCTGAAATCGGCCAATTTTGGGTTAGAGTGGTTTCGGACATAACGGGCCAAGACCTATTGCTGTGATACAAACATTTCGGTTTTGCAGGGGAGTTTAGAAGCTATTCATATTTGCTTCTAAAAATAAATAAGAAAAAATGTATTCATAAAAAGATATATTTATTTGATGTTTTAGGTTGAAGAGTAGAATACTTACTAAACTTACATTCTAAATACATTAAAAAAGAAAACTTTCTTAGCCTACTATGTAATTCTTAATTTTGGTGTTTGTTTGAAGTGTCAAGTGTTTGTGGATTGTGGATGTGTATTTATGTTGTGTACTAGGTGTTCCCACACTACTCCCCCCCAAGTGTCAGGATGACGCTGAGGTCGAGGAGGCGGAGTAGCGTGGTTTGTTAGCCTTGGCGACTGCCTGTACGGGACCAAGATGGACGATGGCCAGCTCTTGGGACCCGTATTCAGCGCGTGCCGAGATGGACGATGGCCAGCTCTCGGGGCTTAGGAAGTCGCCAGTAGCGCTGCCGAGATGGTCGATGGCCAGATCTCGGAGCTAGTGGCTGCCGCCATCGGTCGCGGTTGTAAAAATGGCCATGGCGACTGCCTGTACGGGACCGAGATGGTCGATGGCCAGCTCCCGGAACCCATACTCAGCACGTGCCGAGATGGATGATGGCCAGCTCTCGGGGCTTAGGCAGTCGCCAGCAGTGCCGCCGAGATGGTCAATGGCCAGTGGCCAGGTCTCGGGGCTGATGGCTAGCGCCACCGATGGCGGATATGTGGTGTGTGTGTGTTTGTCCAAATAAAATATTGTGTTGGGGCTGTTCCCCATGTGTGTTTTTATTTGTAAATCTATGAAAATTTTAGTAGCAGTGTATCCCGGTGTGGTTGTTGCTGTCGGGTCGGCTGGTCTGATCGGTTGGCTTCGGTTATCGAATTGTCTGCTCGTCGTGAGACTGGTGTTGTTGAATCGAGAACAGGGCTTTCTTGCGTCTGCTGTTGTTGTTGATGATGTTGTACATTCCTATATCCATCATGTGAATTTATCGAGCTCCTGGCGAACTTATAGGACCACTTTGCGAAAGAGATCCGGTTCCTTAACTAGATGCGTTGTTGTGCTGAAGTTGAGTGCATAGTTACGGGAGCAATTGACTTTGGTAACTGCAGCTGGTACGGTTGAACGATATACGGAAACAGTGTATCGCAGTGGGGCTCCAGCTCGCTGGGAATATGTTTTTGTAACATCATGTTGCCGACCGTAGCCATAGTCGTATATTGCACGTAGCTGGCTGTGGCTGGTGTTGAAATTGATGATAAGCTCTCTCGTTGTCGGCTGATGTCGGCGTGGCAGCAAGTTGGTGCGGCGCAGCGAGGCGACGGTTGTCAAGCCTCGTGGCAGCGAATTGGTGCAGTGCAGCGTGTTTGACTCCCTTCTTGGACTTCTTAGGCGCACGTGCCTACATCGGAAGTGGAAGCGATCTGACGAATTGGAGGTACTAGTGGAATGTCCGTTCTGAGTCCACGACTGAATTCGAGACGATGACGAAGTATTGATGTTTTTAGCGTGTTGAATGATGAAATTAGATGCATTCGCTTGAAATAGGCGTAGTAGTCTTCATCAACGATAACTTGCTTTCGTTTACTCCATCGCTTTTTCCAAAATTAGGCGTACGTGCCTTTTTCGGGGTCACCAATTTTAGAAGCTATTCATATTTGCTTCTAAAAATAAATAAGAAAAAATGTATTTATAAAAAGATATATTTATTTGATGTTTTAGGTTGAAGAGTAGAATACTTACTAAACTTACATTCTAAATACATTAAAAAAGAAAACTTTCTTAGCCTACTATGTAATTCTTAATTTTGGTGTTTGTTTGAAGTGTCAAGTGTTTGTGGATTGTGGATGTGTATTTATGTTGTGTACTAGGTGTTCCCACAGGAGTAAGGGGTTTTTTGGCCATAGTTTGGCAAAAATTGCCTTTACCGCGCTTTCAATGATTAAAAGTGGTCGGGGAGTACAATAGTGATATTTTAAGGATGAAAAAATTTTTTATGGGGAAAATTGGGCAAAAACGTCGAAACTTTCAAATTTTTTTTTTGCGTAGCTTGAATTCGGGGACATTTCTGAGCTGTTTTGGGCAAAATGTCCATACAAGTCTGGGAAAAAGTGGCCTAGTTTCGAAGATATGGCAAAATGAAATCCGCCGGAAAACCGACCGGAAAAACTGAAAGTAGCACTAAAAGTGCTAAATAAGAAAAGGTTGAGATCCTTTTTGGTTCGATGATTGGCTTCTCCGGCTGTGCATTATGCCGTATCTTCGAAACTAGGCCACTTTTTACGAGATTTGTATAGACATTTTGCCCGAAACAGCTCAGAAATGTCCCCGAATTCAAGCTACGCAAAAAAAAAATTTGGAAAATTTCGACGTTTTTGCCCAATTTTCCCCATAAAAATTTTTTTCATCCTTAAAATATCACTATTGTACTCCCCGACCACTTTCAATCATTGAAAGCGCGGTAAAGGCAATTTTCGCCAAACTATGGCCAAAAAACCCCTTACTCCCCTACAAAACCGAAATGTTTGTATCACAGCAATAGGTCTTGGCCCGTTGTGTCCGAAACCACTCTAACCCAAAATTGGCCGATTTCAGCTACTTTTGCCCTAAAAACTTTTTGAATATTTGAATAAAATACTCGCAAGTACGAAAATACTGGATACATGATATGCTTTCAAACTGCACTATCTAAAAGCAGATTTTATTTTAACATACTTAACAGCATGACAAAACTCAACTTCATATAATATTTGATCATACACTTTGATCAGACTTAATAGTTTTAGCAAAACTACCAGCCATTTATACATGATAAATGCTAGCCATACAAATTTCCATGCATATCTGATCATTACATTCCATATGTATGCACACGTAAAAAAATCTACTAAATAGTATATCCAATCCATTCAAATCTATTCTTCACAAGCGGCTCTACAAGCGTACTGTGTTAACTGGTGTGCTTATACACTAACATGCCCACCGCCACCAAAGAGTTAAAGATATCTTAATTTTAACTTAAGATAAACATATCCTTTTATACATCAATATTTCCCAAAAAATTGCAGTTTGATCAAATAATAACACTTAATATTTTTGCTGAAACATTTGAACATTTTTTTATTGGCTGCGCCAACGAAACGTACTTTATGGCTCACTCAATTGCCGTCAACCGATTGTCGATGACTTGACCGACCGAATGATCGATTGCGAGATGTTCGATTGTCTCGATTGCCTCGATTGTCTCGAATCGCTCGATTATCTCGAATCGCTCGATTATCTCGAATCGTTCGATTATCTCGAATCGCACGATTGTCTCGATTATCTCGATTGTCTCGATTATCTCGATTGTCTCGATTATCTCGAATCGCTCGATTATCTCGAATAGCTCGATTGTCTCGATTATCTCGATTGTCTCGATTATCTCGAATCGCTCGATTATCTCGAATCGCTCGATTATCTCGAATAGCTCGATTGTCTCGATTGCAACAATCGAGTCCAACTTAAATAATCGAGATGTTTCGAGATATTTGAACAATCGAAACAATCGAGTTTAATATCTCGCAATCGCGCATCACTAATTCTGAGTGTATTGTCCCATATTTCTGAAAAATTAACTGAAAAATCGCTCAAAACATAAACACTTGATGTCCTATAACTTTTTATTAACCCATCAGAAAATACGTAATTTACAGAATCAATGGACCTTACTATAAATTAATTTTGGGGGATCTTGATTGAAAGATTTATGATATGGTTTCCAGCTGTGTTAATTTTTGTTACTATTTGTCCAAAGGTGCTGGCACCAAATTTTAAAATTATAATGATTTTATAATGGAAATTAATTTAAAATGCTCCGATTTAGAAAATTTGGATGGTTTTACGGGCAGTCATTTTTAAAATTGTTACGCCCTTATAACGTTCAAGCTATTAATCATTTCGAAACAAAATTCAAAAGGGTAGGACAGACAGACTTGGTTTGCTTACGGCGGTAGTTATATGAAAAAGGTAGTAAAAGCATATGCCATTAACGGTGTAATCGCGCTAAATGATGCCACCATTGAATTTTTATATGATAGGCAGTAACAATCAAAATAAGCAAACAATGTTTTAAATTTTCAAAGTTCTGAGAATTTTTCGAGCGACAACACCAAAATCTTTCAAGCCCTCTCTTTCTACCACTGCAAATCGTATGTATTGTAAGTACATATGTACATACTTCAAAACAGGTATTTGGAACAGGTATTTTTGTATACTCGTACTAGGAATACCAAGTATGTAAAAGCCCTAGTACGACCCAAATCTAATTAGTAGCATTTCCAACATACCAAGAAGCAAAGTTACGGCCAAAAATTAAAGTTGGCAGCCCTATTTAGAATGAAAACAACGGCGGAATAATTGTGAAGAAGAGGGGTAAAAAAAGGTAATCAGTCCTGGATGCAGGCAAGCTTAATCAGATTGGAAAAAGTAGTCATAAAATAAGTCAAATTCAATGCAAAGCCCGAAAAAGTCCAGTCGAAAATAAGGACTATACAGCAGAATCTATTAGGACACAACGTTCTGGAGCTCAAAGCACAAAAAAAACCTTACAAAAGACAATTGAATGCATTCTGATGGATAAAAATATCGTCTAATCTATCAAACTCAAATACAGTATTGAAATTCATGATCTTGACTGTTTCGCAAGTATAGCTTAAAGTGAAATCAGCTTTTCAGTGAGACATTCCATTCATAAAAATGCTTGTGTGAAGACTGGAGTGAGAATATTAAGGAAGATTTTAAGACAACATATGATCAGTATTTTTGGTATACATACAGCATGCTCTTGAAAATACCTACTTTGAACTGCAGAAATATTGAACATTATCCAAGTATTGACCGTCGGTGCTTACTTTATGCAAGAAAGCAATACTTATAGGAAAAAATTCAAAACATGCTTACAAAGAAAGACGAAGATAAGTTAAGCTTTAAGTTAAGTACTAGCAACAAGAGCAAGAACAAGGGCCTTTGCGAACTCGGTAAAAATACCACCAAACGTTCATCATCTCGACTACGTAGTCAATTTTGAAAATTGGTGGGCCATCAATTGGACAAAGAATGCCTCACCATGGTAATCATTCAGCTTATTGGTGGAAATGAGAGGTAGCAAACTAGCGCAGCAGTTAATAACGGAAAGAGAAGAAAATTTTGGTGAAGTCACGTTTTCAATGAAAGATAGGAAAGCATTCCCAGTGCAGCACTCAAATTATACTATTTAAGCTGCTGCATATATTTAATGTCTTCTGATCAAATGGGATTTTTTGTACTCAATGGATAGTTGCGCGATTAGTCCTAGGATGAAATTGTTAGTCTGACTTTGAGTTGTCATCATCCTGATGCCAATTGAATATGCAAGTATTCGAGAATTTTTCTGTACATACTCGATAAAGTTTTTATAACACTATGGACTCCAAATTTCTTTTGTTTTCCGTACTGCCATTAGCACCATTACGGAGCAGTAGTGAAGAAAACTTTCGTTACAGATGTACTCAAGTAAATCGGGCTATTCTGTGAGGAAAGTGTTGGGTGATCAATCGGCTAGAAAAAAATGGCGACGTGGCTACAATATTGTGCATGCTCAATTACGTGGATAAAAGCAATGATGAAGATTGCGATACTGTTGTGATATTTTGGCGAAATTTCACAGAACATCAAGCTTTCAAAACTGATTTCGACAGATTTTAGAATGATAGCAAAGTGTGTCTCCATTTATTATGAATAATTTATTTACTGGGCATTGAAAATTTATTTGTTATTGCACAAATAAAATGAGTATATAAAGGTAGTATAGTACAAAATCGATGAAAAAAAATTGATGAAAAAATCGAAGCTCACTCAGAAAAATATGTTTCTGAGAATCATAGAACATATTAATTTGTTTACGAGATGTGAAATCTTCCACAAATCAAATAATCTTTTATTTGATGCCAGTGATTTGTATAAATATTGTGTAAAAATTTCTAATATTGAACGGAATTAAATTTTGATTTATTTTAAGCAAGTAATTTTCCTCAAATTTATTAAATTGTGTCTACGAATTAAGTAAATTATATCAACAACGCGAACATGTTTTTACATATTTCAACATCAACCACACTTCAATATTCGACGAAAAATGGATAGATTTTATGATATCTGTCTACATTTGCTATACACAAATGAGAGGTCGGTAGCTTATCTCACTAATATGCCAGTACAAAGCAGCGATCTACTGCCCGTGGGTTCAAATATTGCCGAGTTCATTGTTGTATTTGGTCGTCTTGGGGTGTTTTAACAGCCGGCGACTGGGCTACCAGCGTTCCATTGATTAAGTGTCCCATGCTTCAAGTAGTGACTAGGTTAAATAACACTAGCACTTCAGAAAATCAGAAAAAATGTGGCACTTAAAATACAAAAAATGGAAAAACTGACATCGGCTTCTCCCATATGTGCCTTTTTACCGCCATAGCTAAGCATTTGCTTCAAAAGGTAATCCACTGAGCTTCTACATTGTCAAAAAAAATTGCTTGTTGCAAATTCAATATTAGGTCAAACCATATTGCCTTGATTTAATTTTATTTTTCTCACTCCCTTCAAAGTAAACCTTGCTTTTGATATGAAGAGTGGGAGAGTTTTTGCGTTCCAACGACATGCGATTTCAAGCGGTCCCCCATCTAAGTAGTAACCGCGCCCAACACTGCTTAACTTCGATGGTCGTATTAGAACCGATTGATGCCAGATTTACGGCAACATTTTCTTGAAACTATACCAAATTTTATTCACGGAAAATTCAATATCAGTTCTTTGAAAAGAATAAATTCTTTTCTTTCGACAAAGAATCATCACCAATTTTCTTTGATACTGTGTTAATTTTTCCTCAAAAAATTGAAGTATTTTTCTGAGTATAGTGATAAGATGGTACTATATACACATAAAATAAAATTCTACTTTCAATTTTACAAAATAGAACAAATGCCCATGATGCAAAATAAACAATATTAAGAAAATTTTGTATATTGCTCATTCAGATTAAATTTTATTATTAGCTATCCAATTCATGTTTGCTATCCAATTTTTTTAGCATCATTTCATTACTCGGGAAATGTTAATCCGCATTATATAATTTATTTGAAATGTTACCTACTTAAGTTGAAATATATTTCTAACCATTTACAATTCAATTTCGAATAACAGTCGGCCATCAAAATTAATTATATTGTAGAACAGCTCTCAATGGTTTTGTAAAGTTTTCAAAATAAATAAAAAACGCGCAGCAATATATTGAACTTCACAAAAGTGCAAGGTGCGAGGTAAGGTGAATGCTCCGAGTCTCGGCCTGCTCCAAAAGTCGGCCACCATAAACTTTTTTGTCTCATAATCAGTATCACACTCGTCAAAACAAAATCTAAGGTGCAATGTTTGGAACAATAGTCACTGCACTTACTTTAAATGCCTTTTTAACGACTTTGATCCGTCTTGTGAACATAAGGATCTAAATTTGATTTCTTAATTTGAAATTTATCACAAGTTAATCCTGCTCAAATTTTGATTCAGACCCAAAATCTTATTCTTTGAAAGCTGAACATCTACCAACTATGCTACAAGAGCTTATTGCAAATCGGTTGTTGTATAGTCTACTTTAATGATTTGTGCCAAGGCTATGTTCAAAGTAGTTAAGTAGTTAAGTCATAGGCAAGTCCATAATGCATAGGAATTCAGCAATTTAGTTTTTTTTTTAATAGCTGAAGAAACTGTGACTATAGCATATTTCATCACAAATGCCGCGCCATGTTACATAGAAGAGATGATTTTGATATTATGCCGCTGGGAGCTATATATGATAGTTCACAGGTACTAAGTATATAAAGTATACGACTATAAATGCTGGATCATGTTACATATCAGAATGTGACATGTAAATTTTGCTATTTTGTCACTATATTTTAAAGCCCAGTATACCATATGCATGCATGAGACCATAAATGCAGCGCTTTGTTACATGGGACTACACCATTTGCCATTTTCAGTTTACAATTATATTTGAAGTGAAATTACGCTTTAATCATATCATAAGCTCAATTTCAATTTCTTATATTTAGAACATTGATGAATTTAAAAAAAGCGACCTAAAAATAATATTTATCTTCTCGAATTTGCCCCAATGCAAAATTTGGTCAAGTAAAATCCATCATATATATTATTTGAATCAATCTTAAATTTAGTCCATGCTTCCGCATAATATTGCCGGATATTATAATACATCCTATATTAAACCTTCACGCTTGACGTGAATTCTTAGATTGCGTTAGCTTGTTAAAATTCAAGACGACCTCATGCTTATATATCAATCATCTGCTTGGGTCAGATGCTGACACAGAAATCATCGCCAGAATTTCGTACGGGCATATGTACATATGTATATTATTTTTCCTTCCATTTGGTTTGTTTGGGATGAATAACGGTGAAGATGGGATTTCATGCGCTTATATTTATTTTTGCTATCCAAACATTATATCTTACACGGTTTGATTTAAGACATAACAAAAAAGAAAATTTAAATTGGGAAGAAAAATGCATTAATTGGAAAAACAATCAGCAATAAAACCACAATGTATGGGAAAAAAACTTATTAGCAAAACACGTGTTAATAGTATTGTTTATAGTTCTTGGTTCATTGGCTCAATGCTATTTAAATATTTTACACTAAATATTCATCACTATCATCTTGATCAAATGGTTATAAAGCAACGCTACCACGTTTCATAAAAGTATAGAAATACACGAAACTTTTTGATACCGCATGCCGGGACATCGAAAATATTATTCCCTTGCTTCGAGATATCCCGTGTGCGTGCCAGACGTGCAATTTTGTGCTGATAAAACTGTCCGATGTAAATTTACTGTGAGGTGTACAGTTGTTCATATAAATATATAAATAAATATATATATATATATATATATATATATATATATATATATATATATATATATATATATATATATATATATATATATATATATATATATATATATATATATATATAGTGTCTCACAAAATTTAGCGTACACCCATACAAAAACTACACTTCCTCAGAAGTAAAGATAATAAAAAAAGTTTGTCGTAAAAATATGTTTATATTTCCGAAATTTGTCCTTTGCTGAGCCTATTCAACTAAACACAAACAAAATAAAATAACATAATTGAGTTTGTTAGCAGAATAACCAGGTATCACTGAAGTTCCACAAACACAAAATTGAGCGTACACTTGGAAAAACCATGGACTCACTGATCTAATCCCCGGAATTTGAAGAAATTTTCTTGTGATTTGGAAGTGAGTTATTAGATAATTGTTGAGAGTTCTGTTGTTTATTGTGAAAATGGGAGCTAATTGCAAGCAAACAGATATTTCGACTAGAGAGCTTATTGTCATGCAGTGCCGCAAGGGTAAATCATTTCAGGAGATAGGAGAAACTGTTGAGCGGACACATTTTACAATTTAAAAAATTATAAATAAGTGGAAATACGAAGGAACCTTAAAGAACAGGCCTGGAAGAGGAAGAAAGAAAATTCTTTCACGACATGATGAACGGCTCATTATTCGTAAGGTAAGGGCAAATCCTAAAACAAGCGTTCCGAAATTAACTGCGGAAGTGCTCACGACGCTTAAAAACGCAGTTTCGACAGAAACGGGTCGTCGTGTTTTGCGTCGAAATAATTTGAATGGAAGAGCTGCTAGGAAAAAGCCATTCATATCTGTCGCAAATCAAAGAAAACGTTTGGAGCTTGCAAAAAACGCATGTAAATTTGCCTCACAGCTTTTGGGAGAGTGTCATTTTCACAGATGAAACAAAAATTAATTTATTTGGCTCTGACGGGAAGCAAATAGTATGGAGAGAACCTAACACGGAACTCAAGAAGAAAAATCTTAGTCCAACTGTGAAGCATGGGGGTGGTAGTATTATGCTGTGGGGCTCTACGGCTGCAAATGGAGCCGGTAATTTGGAATTTATTGAATCGACTATCAACAAAGTGAATAAATTGGATATAGTAAAACGGGATCTGCATCAATCAGCACAACAACTAAATCTATCTTCGGAATTATGCTTTCAACAGGATAATAGCCCGAAGCATACTTCCCTCATAGCTCGTGAATGGCTTTTGTACAATGTCCCAAAACAACTAAAAACCCCACCACAGTCCCCAGATTTCAATCCGATCGAACATCTTTGGCATGGAATAAAGAGCCGCCTGAAAAGTATGAATCCTACGAACAAAAATGAGCTGAAACACAAGATACGGGAAGTTTGGGAAAACATTCCTTCTTCTTATACAACAAATTTGGTAGAAACAATTCCAAGGTGGCTACAAGCTGTTATAGATGTAAAAGAAGGTCATACACAGTATTAAGTTTCTGAGTGTTTTTTTTTTGGATTTTTCTATAATATTTTTGTGAAGTGTACGCTCAATTTTGTGAATTGTTATTTTAATGGTCTTTTTGATTTAATACAATAATCTAAGAAAAAACAAATTTTTTGTTTCTTTGCTTTGCAAGCATTCCTTGAAATAAGGTAAACATTTTATTTACAGAAAGATTTTAAATAAAAACATTTTTTAACATGTTAATTGCAACAAAATACGTTTTTTGGCTGCCTGTAAACTCAATTTTGTGTAACTGTATATGGTGGGGCCGTAGGTGGCCCGTGCGGAAACCCGTTGTGAAACCCAGAATAAATGAAATGCGATGTTTCTAATTCAACGGTCAGTGCGAGACTGAGCTTTATTCTCAATTTAGATTCAAAATTTACAACACATGTGTGAAGCATTGCCAATACTAAATTATACAAGAATTCAAGAAATAAAGAAATAAAAAATTAAATGTTTGAAAGTTTATATCGTTGCCAACATTCCGCCGGCCAAGACCGCTCCGCGGTCTTCCACTAGGCGTACCAAACGTCGGACGTTTCGTTGGAATAATTTTCTTCCATCCGTAAGCGTTGCGACACGAACAAGTCCATCCAAACCTGGATGAAGCTGCACAACACGAGCAAGAGGCCATTTGGTTGCTGGTAACTCCTCATTCCGTACCGCAACTATATCTCCAGCGTGAACATTTTCCCGGGCTTCTTTCCATTTATGCCTCTTCTGCAACAATAGCAAATATTCCTCGCGCCAGCGTTCCCAGAATTCGTCAGCAACTTTTTGGATTCGCGTCCATTTATCAAGATAGTTATCCGGAACATTTCGATTGAATTTCTCCGGAATGGCTGTAAGCGGTCGTCCGATTAGCAGGTGGCCTGGTGTCAAGGGGTCGATCTGGTCTGAGCTAACTGCATTCCCGCATAGCGGCCTGCTATTCAGGCAAGCTTCTACTAGTGTTAAAAGCGTGTAAAACTCCTCATAGTTCAGCGTGCGGTTGCGCAATACGACACTTAAATGCTTTTTCATGCACTTGATGTTGGCCTCCCACATTCCACCGAAATTCGGCGATAAAGGTGGCATGAATTTCCAACGTACTCCATTTTCAGCTGCAAAGCGTGCGCACGAATTCTCGAAGTCTTCCGAGCAAGGAAATGAATCCATCTGCTTCAATTTGTTCTTTGCTCCAACAAAGTTTGTGCCTCGATCCGAAAACATTTCAGCAGGTTTCCCACGCCGCGATATAAACCTTTTGAAAGCTGCTAGGAATGTTTCTGTCGTGAGGTCAGATGCCAGCTCCAAATGAATCGCGCGGGAGCTCATGCACACAAACAACACCACATAGGCTTTGTAAGGGTATTGCTTTCGATTACGAGTTGCTCGCCCATAAATATTACGCAGCATAAACGGGCCTGCATAGTCGACTCCCGTGTGAAAGAATGCAGGAGCAGATGTCACACGAGCTGTGGGTAACTCACCCATCTTTTGTTGTATTGTCGAACCATTAATACGGCGGCATATGACGCATTCTCGATAAACCTTACGCGTCAAATTTCTACCTCCAACAAGCCAATAATCTCGTCGAATTGATGTCAGCATAAGTAATGGCCCAGCATGAAGCAGCTTTTCGTGGGTGTGACGCACCAACAAAAGTGCGAAACGCGATTTAGAACTAATAATGATAGGATGCACGTTTGCTTCTTTTACGCTTGCTCGTTGAAGGCGACCAGAAACGCGAAGCACACCGTTCTCATCGATAAAGGGGCATAAAAGCCCAAGCGGTGAACCTTTCGTCAGCGATTTGTGTTTCCGAATGCATTTAATTTCACTCGAGAAGCTTTCAACCTGGCTTTCACGAATGTATATCGATAAAGACCTCTGCAGTTCGTCGGCACTAATACTCGTAAATAAAGGTGTTTGTGGTGCAGCCTTAGATACCGACAAGCCTTGTGATTCATCGTCACTTGTAGCGCTCTTGCCGATACGATCACGTGCTGCCTGATAGAAACGAAAACACCAAGCGGTTATTCTGCTCAATCGTTCTAATGAAGAGTAGCGGTAAATCAAGGAATCCGAGCACGGTTGGTCTTCAGTGGGTTTAGCTTCAATGACATAGGATTGAAGCATGTTATCGCGCATCAACGTGACCCCAGTGACGGGCCATTGATCTGGTGCGTCGCTTAGCCAATGCGGACCACGTAGCCACGAAGATGTCTTGATAAACTCCGAAGGGTACATGCCACGGGTAGCACAATCCGCGGGGTTCTCTTTTCCGTTCACGTGCCGCCATTGATTTGCCGAACAATACTAATAATTTTCGACGTACGGTTGGCCACAAACGTCGCCCATCTTGACGGATGCGATGAGAGCCAGAATAATACATTAGCAGAATCCGTCCAAGCTAAAACTTCGGGAGAGTAGTTTTGCATTGATTCTAGCACCTCCTTCATAAGCTCCGCGAGCAATACCGCAGCGCAAAGCTCCAAGCGCGCGAGTGTAACTGGTTTGATCGGTGCTATGCGTGTTCGTGCCTCCAACAAACTTGTTTGAACGTTTCCATTGTCTGCAACGCGTACGTAGATTGCTGCGCAATACGCTCTTGTCGATGCGTCGGCGAAGCCATGAAGCTGAAATGGTCGTTTGCTCGTAGTGCCCGTCCAGCGTTGTATCCTAACGTTGTTGAGAAGTGAGATTTGACTTCGAATAGCCAACCATCTCTCACAAAGTTCGTTGGGCAATGGCTGATCCCAATCGAGCTTAGCCATCCAAGTCTCCTGAATTATGATTTTGAGTGCGACTGTAACCGGTGCCAAAAAACCTAAGGGATCGAACATTTTGGCGGCTTCGGATGTGACGATGCGGCGAGTAACTTCACAACTGTCAAATCGTTTAACGTTAAAAGCGAAACTATCCGTTGTAGGATGCCAATCAACACCTAAGGCGCCTACTGTGCTATCTGACTTAATTTGTTTGAAGTCAACAGCCTGGTCCTCGAGTGGTATACTGGAAATAACCTGAGGTTCGTTCGAGGCCCACTTTCGCAAGTGAAATCCAACAGAGCGTAGTATGTTATTAATTTGCATGCTTAATTCAAGAGCATCCGCCACTGACTCGCACCCTGACAGCAAGTCGTCCATATAAAAATCCAGCTGAATGATTTTGCATGCTTTGGCAAATTCATCTCGATGCCTTTCAGCAACCTCCTTCAGAACTTTCGTTGCAATATACGATGCGGGTGCAGTGCCATATGTCAGCACGGTGATACGATAGTGCTCTATCGGGGTTGATTCATTCTCTCGCCAAACAATACGCTGGTACTCGGCGTCATCAGGATGGACACGAATCATTCGGTACATTTGCTTAATGTCAGCTACTAATGCGATGCGATGCAGTCGAAAACATCGTAATATTGTGCGAAGTGAGCGTTGTAGAACTGGTCCAGTGTACAAAGCGTCGTTTAGAGCTATGCCTCCTTCAGTGCGGCATGACGTATTGAGCACCGTACGAAGCTTAGTCGTGGAACTATTTTCCTTGAATACAGCAAGGTGCGGCAAATAAGTGCAATGCTCACGTTCAATCTCCACTTGCGGTATTTTTTCCATGTGACCTTGCTCTATAAAATCACGGATGAATGCAACGTATTGTTGTTTTAGCTCTGAGTCTGCTCGAAACTTGCGCTCAATATTTCTAAGCGCACGTATCGCTGCATTTATGTTACGACCCAGGAGACCTTTTCTGTCATTAAAAGGTAGACGAACAACATACCTTCCAGTCCCATCACGTGAATGTGTTTCCTCGAAATGTTTCTCGACCATTTCGTCTTGAGGAGTATTGCAGTTTGATAGATTCACCTCGTCTATTTCGAAAAAGCGGTGTAACAATCGGTCCATATCAATGTCAGTGTTGCAGGTGAATGTGTTGTGACGGATGATATCGGACTTGCTCGCTTCAAACTTTCCCGACACCAGCCATCCGAAAATCGAGTTTTGTGCGATAGGCATTCCGTCACCCAATGAAATTCTGCCGTCGCGCAGTACGTTCATAAACACGTCGGCACCCAACAGCACATCAATCCGACCTGGAATGTAAAATTCTGGATCTGCGGGCTCCAGCCAGGTAAACCGCTCAAACTGCTTATGGTTTACCCGGGTAGAGGGAATTTTGCCAGTAATGCGCGCCATCACTAGCAAATCCAATTGCAATGCGATGTTATTATTCACCGGCATCAACTTTAGGCTTATTTTTCCTCTGGTGTTGCCGGCAGGTGTATTTGACAGGCCATTTACAGCAATCCGAGCGTGCTGGCGTTTCGTGCCAAGAGCTTGAGCACAGCTCTCTGTGATGAACGACACCGTTGACGCAGAGTCTAGTAATATTCGGACGCGCAGCCGGCGACCGCTGTCATCTTCTACGTCGGCAATAGCGGTTGGAAGCAACGCGCATTCTATTTTCGCGTCAGAGTCCGTTGTTTCTATATTGTTCTCCAACTTTGGTGAATTCCAAGGGCCACTCGCTGTCAGAGTTTCATTGACGACCAATGCCTGAGCTGCCATTGTCGTTGGAGCGCTGTCACATAAAGAACTCACCCTAGCACCGCTATTCGCGCTTTGGCTACTC
>OZ022263.1:85192148-85417148 GCA_963978885.1 Nemotelus pantherinus | reverse complement strand
AAAAATAACAAAAGGCAAACATTATTTTTAAGTTATTAAGTTATAAAACAATTACGACAGTAACACTATTAAACAATATCAATCTCTTAATGCTATAGCGTGAACAATATTTTTTGTTAGTCCATCTTTAGCTAACACAAACAAACTGGATGGTTTACCCACTCGAGAGCATGCCACGTATAATTGTCCGTGTGAAAAACATGGTGTTCTCAAATCTAATCCACAAACAGACATCGTTTGACCTTGGGATTTGTTGATAGTCATTGCAAATGCCAATCTAATCGGAAACTGAATACGTTTGAATTGAATTGGCACATCTATAGGTATAATAGGAATCCGTGGTATGAGTATATTTTCACCTCTGAACTTGCCATTTAAAATCCTGGCTTCGATCACGTTTTTCATTAATTTTTGAATGACTAATCGCGTACCGTTGCACAGCCGGGGCGGGTTCAAATTACGAAGCAAGATAATTGGAGATCCAACCTGTAATTGTAAATTATGCGGTGGCATGCCTGGCAAATCCAGTGAGTTCAAAAACTCTGTGGGAAAATTTACTGCTTCGCTGTCGTCGCAAACTGTATCAATAGATTTATATGATACCAAGTTCCCTGGCAACAACATTTGTATCTTCAGATTTAAATTGTCAACGTCTACATTTTTTGCCGCTAAAATCGCTCTTTCTGCAAGCCACTTATGATTTATGTACTGTGTGTGTACATCGGGAAATATTTGTTCAATGAGAGTATCTTGCGAATCAGCGATTGTGCAGAAATCGGTCGGTAATTTTACGTATCCAGTTTCATCTATAGCAACTTTTCCGTCACCGATATCTAAGAGTTGTTTTGAAAATGTTTCAGCGGATGGATCTTGAAGCATTTGAACGCGCATATTTATTTTTAGCTGTAATTTTTCAACATTACGCCACAATGGAGATGATTTTAAGCAAGCGTTGATCTCATCAGCGTATGTTGAACGTGAAATGACTGGAAGTGTTTGTCTGAAATCACCTGAAAGGACCAACAGAGTTCCGCCAAATAGTTTGTCACTGTTTTTAATATCTTTCAATGTCCTGTTCAACGCCTCAAGTGAATGTTTGTGTGCCATAGTACATTCATCCCAAATAATAATTTTACACCGTTTCAGCACAGTGGCCATGGACGATTGTTTCTTAATGTTGCATACTGCGTCAGGGTTATTCTGAATATTTAGTGGCAGCTTAAATACTGAATGAGCTGTTCTACCTCCATCCAATAAAGTTGCTGCAATGCCCGATGATGCAACGGCCAATGCGATGCCATTATTTGATCGTATTTCAGCAAGAATTAGCGAAATAACGAATGTTTTGCCAGTTCCAACCGGTGCATCCAAAAAGAAGAACCCACCTTGTCCAGCTGAAACTGCGAGCATAATGCGATCATAAATGGTTCTTTGTTCCTCATTCATTAGTGGGACATTGCGGGCAACAATCGCTGCCATTTCTACAGTACTGTACTGCAGTTCACGATTCATTTCAGTATTCATTAAATCAGATGCAGTTCGATTTGGCGAATTCATACCGAAATTACTAAGTGGTAAGTTGGCAATGACAATGCAAAGATCCTCAATAGCAATCAATGCTTCATTGTATATTTCGTCGCTGAATGTTATGGTTAGATCGTGGCACCGTATACGATGTTGATGCAATATATCATCAGTCATTGAATCTTTGTGATTTTCCCATAATATCTGTGCTCGGGCTGGGAAACATGTAGTCAACACTATAGCGAATAGTAGACGAATTTGTATTGCTGTACAGTTCAATGCAGCTTCAGCAAGCATGCATTCCCACTGGTTGTCGTCTTCCAGCAAGCCGAGTGCAAGGCATGCATCTTTATACGTTGGATATTGTTGCCCATTCACTTTACGTATATCTTGAAATGATAATGGGCCAGTAACATTAACCAACAACAGTCGAAGATAAAAGCACTCCGTGTGTCTTGGATTGACTGTAAATAATCGCCCCAAGGCGTTTGATTTAAATAAATTGAGACATGCAGCAACTGGTGAGCCTTGCTTGCGGGGCATCCATGTTTTTGTTTGAGTCCATGTGAAATAGCGTGGTACTTGTGAATAGAGTAATGTTCGTGCGAAGGCACCAAAATCATCCGCACGATTACACAATTCAAAAAATGCAGTGAGTGTAGTTTTAGGTGGATTTATTGCACGATCAATCGCTGTCTCGTTCGTGAAAAATACACGCTGACCGTTTTCAAGATGGATGGCTAACTGAACAACTGCTGGATCCCGTTCATGAATTGGAAAACCAAAGATACGCCAAGCAGCTTCATTGGAGCTGATGTACCGACCAATTTGGTAGAGCGTCATTTCATCGTTTTTATTCACTGGAGGAGCATTCACATTAGTATTTACCACTCTAAACACAGCCATATCACTGCCTTTATGGACATACTTGCAAATGTATTTGATGCTCTTCACAGAACTGCAGAACTCAACATTAATATGAGCATTATATGTCTTGCTCAGCAGAGGCGAATATGGCACCACCCAACGATTGTCAATATCAATGTCTGTGTTGATGATATTTTTAATAAATGATTGTCCGCCATTTTCAGGATTTCTTCGACGATATATTGGGTATCCGTCGACATTTGTGACCGTATCATTGGTAAAATTTTTAGGGAAATTTTTAGTACATTTTCCATCAGCCATGCAAGGCGATGAACTATTAAGAGTACCACATGGACCATGAATCATGTTTGTTGTAACAATATCAAACAGCAGTTGGTCAGTGGATGGATCTGGAATTTCCGCAGAAATGATACTATCGATTTCTTCAGGACGGATTTTGTCGATGAACCAAACCAAAATGTGTGCATGAGGTAATCCTCGCTTTTGCCACTCAACCGAATACATCCAGCAACGTGTGGGACCAAATACATGTGATTTAGTAATGAAACTTATTAAAGATTTCAACTTTTGTCTGAACACACGTGCTGTAATGTCATGGCGATGTATTGCATTTTGGCCAGGCAGTAGCAAAGATGTAATCTCTGGCCATTTTGGATTACATGTGAACGTGATAAATAAACATGGTCGTCCATATTCGCGCACGAAAGTCAGAGCATCCTGTATATATTCTTGCATATGACGTGGACTGCCTACGTACGATGATGGTAAAATGACATGGTTACCAATTTCGGCGACGTCGGCGTTGTTGTTGATAGCGTCTCGCAAATGAATGTACTCTTCGGCGCGCAGCTTTTGTTGATTATGTCGTAAGTATCGTAGTCGTTCGCTCTCAATCTTCGCGTACATGTCGACCATGAATTGTTGACAAAGCTCACGACATCGTAAAATGACGTTGTCCAGGCCACGTCTAATCATTAATCGGTACGCATAATAATCCTTTGAGCTAACGTTCTTGTTTATTTCAGCTCCTGTAATATTTGTTCATAAAAATTAATTTAAATTTATTACGTTCAATAATTTAATTGTTTTGTTAAATGATCAATGATCAAATTAATAATCAATGAAGTACCTGATACGGGATCTCGTTGTTTTATGTTTATGCAATATCCGTCTTGTCTCTTCCAGAATATTAGCGGATATTGGAGAGCGTCATATGAACGATGTGTGTCAGCAATGAACTGAAGATTATTATTTCTTCTACGAATCACAATTTCTCGTGAAGCTATACAATCGCCAACCATGATTCCAGCAACATCATCAACAACGGGTGCATTGAATCTACGAATATGCTCTCCAGCTGGTGTTTTATCAGGATTAATGACGATAGCGTGATTATCGCTTTGTAATTGGTGCATATGTGATTTGAATATTTTCAACAACTCGTTGTGCTCGTTCAAAAGAGCATCTAGCTCGCTGACGATGCGCTTGGCATAAAGTGAATCAAGGTTATTATAATCACAACGTGCATTCACGCGATTGGCAAATGCGCTTCCGGAATCCTCGCCGCCCATAAAGTAGATTTGTAAGAATTTATGTGGTTCGTTTGGCATTGGCAGCAGTGAGCCCATTTTATGATAAACTTGGCCTCTGATTTTGAATGTAGAATTGAATTGTTGACCATTTGCATTAGTATTTCGAACTATTTCTGTTGCTCCGAACGATGTCATTTGAAAGCATGAATTGAATCTTCGAATTGACTTCAGGAACACGTTAGAATCTGGATCCGTGCCGATAAGTAAGCCGTTCAATGGTTCAGGTGGTGTTTCAATTTCAGGTAGTTGCACTTTTCCTGACGCGCAACACATCCCAGCTGGCTCATTTTTGAATTTCAGAGCATGACAATGAGGACATTCCTTGTCCATAGCACCAATTACCACTTTTGAATGAGCATAATATTCAATATCGGGCTCATACTGGAATGCTAGACGCAGGAATGAATCAGATATAAATGCTCGATTTACCTGTTGTCGTTGTTGGTCATTTGTTTTTCGTCTATTGACTGTGAAACGGCGTGATTGTCGTTGTTCTAATCTACTGACTTCATTGCGTTCAGCTCGTGTATCTTCTGGCTCTTCTTGATGCAATTGCGCCATTCTGACACGTGCATCAGTACTTTGTTGCTGGATTTGTTCTTCTGTTCTTTCGGATCTGCTATTTCGCAAGTTTCGAGCTTTACTTGTACTGCGGCTCAAATCAGCCCCTTTGCGTTTTCTTGGCATTGCTCACTGTACAAAACATACATAAATAGAATTAATGAAATTATTTAATGATGAAAAATGTTAAAAGTATAATTAGGGCCAGGATTTTTGCCGCAGTTTTGAAATGATTACTTTTAATTTATGAAATTATAACTAAAATATAAGTTTTATGGAAAAATTTTTCAAACAAAAGTGAAAAATTAAATTTTATGAAAACATTGTCTCTTATAATTTTTTCATACAACCAATATTTCCATTGACATTTCAAAATAAAGATTCATAATGATTGATTTTTTGGAAACTATGAAAATCTTAATTGTTCAATTGCATTTTTTTAATAAAATTAAATTAAAATTACATTTTTATAAGATCAACAACATTTTCGATATTAATAAAAAAAAGTATACTTACAACACAAAATCCGTTGTTATTGGAAGCTCGTGTCACGTGTTGAGTACTTTTGAGGTTATAAAATCACTTGATTAACTAATCGTGCAAAATACACTAAAAATTGATAATTTAATTATTATTGATAAAATAGGAATGATTAAAAGTTAATATGAGAGTTACACTGAGATAGCAAAATAATAATTGTCAACGTTACTACTACACTTGATGCATAAACAATAATGATGGCCGACAACTGTGTAGGGAGTGAGAAAGAAAGGAGACCGGCTTCGTTCTCATCCCTACTCCGTGCTGTTTACTGGGTCAGAAGTGACACCTGTAGACATCTGGCGGGGATAACTAATTAAATGACGATTGATCAGTTTTCGACCGGAGAGGAAAATAAAAAATTAAAAAAAAAACTTAGGGGTGGACTACCCCTAACATTTAGGGGGATGAAAAGTAGATGTTGGCCGATTCTCATAGATACCGGATAAGCACAAAAAATTTCATCAAAATCGGTCAAGCCGTTTCGGAGGAGTATGGCAACGAAAACTGTGACACGAGAATTTTATATATTAGATATATATATATATATATATATATATATATATATATATATATATATATATATATATATATATATATATATATATATATATATTTATATATATATATATATATATATATATATATATATATATATATGTACATATATATATATATATATATATATATATATATATATATATATATATATATATATATATATATATATTGTTTCAACAAGGGCTTTTCCTTGCCACTCTATTTGCCGAGAGTATGATATTCACGTACAGTACGCAAACACTTTAGAGTAGAGAAATATGCCGAGGAAGATTAGACTCAAACGCTTGCGTGCTCTTGATTAACTAACAATTTTATTGTTATTTTACTTGCTTGTATGCTAACAATTGTACAACAGATAGAAAAGAAAACTGGCGCATTAGAACCGCTAGAAAACTAATTGTAGAGAATTTAGCTCATTGTTTCTCTCAAGTCTAAGAAATACCCAACACTGCTATCGAAGCAGGATGACTCCTTTAAGCAATAAGCGCAACTAGTCTTCTATGTTAGCCAGTTAAACTTACTTGTTTGTTTCTAAGAGGGACTGATCATCGGTTCAAAATAAATTATCTACAGCGTAGGTAGTGGGACTTAGCTCAAAAAACAAAACCACAGATTAAAATTTTGAAGCACATCAGTTTTTAGAGGTCTTTGTTCCCAAATCGTTCACTTTCCAATTTTCGGTTGATTTGATATCAGATTTTCGTTTCAACTTCTTCATTCTGCTTCCAGAAAAAATTCGGCTCGCTCATATTGTAAATATATTCGATTCCCAACAATTTACTCGAACCAATATAAGCCGAGTATCTCTCTTAAATAAATATACATATGTACAGTCTGTCAAGAATGAGTTTACACATAGGAAAAAAATTCAATTTTAATGATTTTTTTTTCTTAACCCGCCAGTGCACGGGTTGGGTCTGTGAGACCCATGTGCAAGTACTTCTTTGAATTATCGACACATGGCAAGTGACTAATCCGCGTAATCCTCACTAATGACCTATCTGTTCCCGATCAGTTGCCTTGCAAAGTTTCGAGGTAGTGGTTGTGTTTTTTCTTGTTCTGCGAAAGTTGTTTTTTTCTCCTGGGCCTCACAGACCCAACCCGTGTACTCATGTAAGTTTTTACCAACCCTTGTCATTTTCGATTTTAGTAATTAAATTAATTTAATGGTGGTTAATTTACAGTATATTGCAATAGTTGTCTTTTATGGACATTTTGTAATAACTATTTTCTTTCACAGCACTATAAATATGTCTTACAACCTTCATGATCCCAGGGATTTGGAAAGAGTTCTGACTCTTTTGCAAGAACCTTTATCAGATGACGATATCTCAGATATTCCTGATTCTGAAGCCGATCCTGATTTTATTATTCCAAGCGACCATAACACGGACTCAGAGGATGATGAAGAAGAAGAGATCTTTACTGAAGAAACAAATCAAGATGCGATGATCCAGAACGACGACAATGATCAAAATAAAAAATACTATTGGGGAAGAGATAAAATTACTAAATGGCAGAAAATGCGGCCTGCTCTAAATGCTCGGACTAGACGACATAACATTGTGAAGCACCTGCCAGGAGTTATTGGACTTGCTAAAGAAGCTAAAGAGGTAATAGACTGCTGGAATCTCTTTTTCACCGATGAGATAATTCAAAATATCGTTGCATACACGAACATTTATATTGAGAAAATCTCATCCCATTATCAAGACCCTAGTGACTGTAGAAGTACATCAGTTCGTGAAATTAGAGCTCTTATCGGGCTATTGTATGCCATGGGTTTTCTCCATGGAGGAAGAATGAACATCCACGACTTTTAGTCTACCGAGGGCTTGGGAACACAATGCTTTCCCGTGACTATGGCTCTTAGACGTTTCAGATTTCTACTGAAATGCATCCGTTTTGATGATGTGATGAGCAGGCAACAAAGAAGACAAAACGATAAACTGGCTGCAATAAGAGACCTTATGGATGCATTCAATGAAAACTGCCAGAAAAACTATTGTGTTGGAGAGTTTGTTACATTGGATGAAATGCTCTTGTCATTCAGAGGACGGTGTAGTTTCAGAATGTACATTCCATCTAAACCATGCAAATATGGTATCAAAGTGTTGGCATTAGTAGATGCAAAAATGTATTATGCCTATAATTTAGAGATTTATTGTGGTAAGCAACCTGAAGGACGATATGAAGACGTAAGTTTTAAGCCAGATGATGTGGTTGAGAGAATGTGCCGCCCTATATCTGGAAGTGGACGGAATTTAACCATAGATAACTGGTTTACATCGTACGACATTATGAAAAAAATGAAACATGTACACAACATTACTATAGTAGGCACAGTAAGGAAAAATAAGAAACAGTTGCCACCCAGTTTTGTTGTAGCTGCTAAACGTCAACCTCGTAGCAGTATGTTCGGTTTTCAGGAGGACATTACTTGTGTGTCTTACGTGCCGAAAAAAGGTAAAACAGTAGTTCTGATGTCATCCATGCACCACGATGACAAGATTGACGAGACTACAGGGGAACTGATGAAACCTGATATAATCAGTTTCTACAATTCAACAAAAGGCGGCGTAGATTGTCTTGACGAGAGAATAGCCTTTTACAACGTGGCCCGTAATACCAGAAGATGGACAATGGCAGTTTTCTACGCACTGTTGAATATTGCAGGCTTCAACTCGTATATAGTTTGCCGATCAAATAACCCTGACTCTCCACATGTAAAAAACCGAAGAAGTTTCCTCAAGAAACTTATGTTTGACCTAACAGCAGACGAAATAAAAGAGAGGGCTGTGTCAAAATATATACCGAAACACATTCGCAATGCTGCAAAAAGGATTTCAGGAATAAAGGAAGTGCAACAGCCCGAATGTAGTGAAAATAAAAGGGGGCGGTGTTCATACTGTAAAGACAGAAAGACCCGTTACTCGTGCTGCCAATGCAAAAAGTATTTGTGTTTGGAACACTCGTCATTTTTGTGTATCGACTGCAAAGATGAAATGTGAATGTGCGGAGGGATGTTCTAAGACTAAGGACTATATTTGGACAGTTTTTTTTGAATATATCCTTAATTGTATGACTATCCGTACGATTATAATCAATGCTACGTCATATTGATATTGATTCCATTATATTAATTATTTGATTTAGTTTTTTGATTAAAATGTAGTAATTATATACCAAAATTTCACTGAAATGTATAGTTTCAAATACATAAGATTCATTAAACAAAAATTTGTTTTATTATTGTACAGTACTTTGATTTAAAACTGGGTCTGTGAGACCCAACCCGTGCACTTATGGAACAAATCACAACCAGTGTACTGGCGGGTTAATTATAGTTATTTACATTATTTCCAACCGATATATACAAAAAAAAAAGTACAACTTCAATGCAAAAAAAGAACGAAAAGAACAACGAAAACAATTATTGCAATTCTTAAAGTGTCAAGAAACTCTTTACACAAATTATTATTGTATTATTATTGCTTGAGAAGCACACCCAAATCATAACGGATAACTTACCAAATTTTACAGTCGGAATGATATTTCGATTTTTCAACGATGTTAAAGGCTTGCGCCACACTCAAGTTGGATCATCATTGTAGTACAACATCATTTTTGTCTTATCGCAGAATACGACGCCGTCCCAAAAGTCGACTGGTTGAGAAAGGTGCATCATAGCGAAGGGAAAACGCTTTTCGATGTTTAGTGTAGAAAGCAGTGGTTTCTTTCGTGCAGCTCTTGACGAGAACTTATTTCGTAGGATGGCTTGTCGTACTGTTTCATGGAAAACAGTAACATCACACTCTTCCCTGAGTTGCCTAGCAATTGTTCTGATCGAAATCCAGGGGTTTTTCTCAAGTTTTCTTATCATAAGACGCTCTATACGTTTAGATATTTTTGCTTTTGAGCCACCTCCACACTTTGGCTCCAATCTATCCTCATTTTCAGCACGATTTATAACGTTATAGACTGTCTTTTGTGCTACACAAAACATTTCCGACAGTTCCTCCGCACTTTTACCTAATTGGTGATTATAGTATATCATCTGAGCCAACTCAAAGGATAATCTTTTGCCTGGCATTTTAAAACACAATATTTCACTTATTTATGCGTACTAGCCAAAAATTAATCACACACTAATGATCTAATTCATAGAATTTTACAATACAGACCAAAAATTACGGTAAATTTACCGCATCGTTGCAGTAATGCAAACAAAAACAGTTGTGTAAAGAGTTCCTTGACACTTCAAGAGCTGTGATAATTGTTTTCGTTGTTCTTTTTGTTCCATTTTTGCATTGAAGTTGTAATTTTTTTTGTATACGTATATCGGTTGGATATAATATAAATAACTATAATTAAGAAAAAAAACTAATTTACATAAATAAAAAGTAGTATTTTATAATTAGAGAGATCAAAAATTGATTTTTTTCCCTATGTGTAAACTCATTCTTGACAGACTGTATGTAGATTACCAATCGAAAGACCTTTGATCTGGAATGAGACTGATTTCGTAGCTAAATCTCATACGGAGCGCTGACGACTTTACATTTACTCGTATTAACATTATGAACCATTCAGTAACCGATTCTGGAAAAGGTTTTTTGTAGATCTTTTTCAGGTTAAAAATTCAATGCATGGATGCTCATGTAAACAAGCTTCGTGTCTACATGGAAATGTGAGGGACTTGGATTAAATTTAGAAATGCACGCACGCTAGAGGAAAACGCTCTTTAGATGCCCGCCGCGATACATTGATTTCAAGACATTAGTATAGTATAATGGAAGATAAAATCATTATAAAATCGACTCAATAATGGATTTTGATTTAATGAATATTTTATGTGGTCATGTTTCTAATGCTTGGGTCGTATACTAAAATTACCTCCGGCATTTTTTTCATTCTCGATAAATGTAGGAAAAATTCTTTTTATTTTTCGATTGTATACACGTTTGTATACACTTGGTATCAACAAAATGTAATAGATAAATATTTAATGAATAACATACAATTAGTTAAACTAGTGTCTGTTGCTAGTTCTCAAAGCTCCTAAGAGGTAATGAGACAAATTTACACTGATAATGAAATACAATACTAAAGATTAAAACACATTTCTATGCTCAATACCATACCTTTCCGAGTGTAATTATCTAGCTCCTCTCTGGTATATTCATACAATTAATGCAATATCGTATAAACTTCATTAAGTCACCAATTCATCATCATTTCTGTACTTAATCCGTTCAAATTTCGATCTGATTAAGTTCATCTAGAATTCCGTTGGATTCTCATTGAAATTGTATAAAGATACCATCACCTTTTATTGTGCGTGGTATTTCGTTTGCAATAGAAATAATCACTTTTTCATCATTAATCAGACCATCATTCCTATTGACCAACAACGAACATTCACGAATTTTTCAATTTTATTACATTGCCCACTGATCGTACTAAATTAAAAGTTTATTTATGTTGGGAAAGGGTCGCATTTGGTTTATTTACAAAAATATTCCAACCAGGCCATTTACCACCTCTTAATTTGCTTGGAAAAGATCTTCGCAAATAAAAACAAATTTATCCATTTTCATTACAGGTGCATACTTTTAAATCTGTCGAATATTCAGTTCAAATGCAAACTGTATTCTTCTAAAACAAGAAGTTGAATTGGAGCGGTTTTATCCCTGGAATTATAAATTTCAACGATTCACCAGAATATCCCATGAGAATATGCACAGTATTATTCTTGTATTGCTTCAGTAGGGATTTTAACGTTAAAATCATTCGACAAGCTTGATCAGAAATGTTGGACTATAGAAACTTGCTGAAAGGAAAACAAACAATTTGCATTTTACATTCACCGTTAGTTACTGGAATGAAAAGTCTCTCTTTTAAATTCACCGAAATATTATCGAATGCCAGAGACTCAAAAAAACTTTTTCCAACACTGTTTGCTTGAGAGAATCTGAATAACATTGTTTTGCATGCATCGAGAAAACAGAGTGAAAGAGTTGAGAATTGACTAGTTGACTCAGTTGCAATGAGCTGCGATGTGAGCTTGGTGTTGCTATGAAAAAGTTCCTCTAATAACAGTAAATTTCATGCGCTTTAAATCAAAGGTGACGTAAGGTCTTTTGCTGATTTTGTAATGAATTTTATTGGAAGCTAGAGTCAATAAGTATCTGAAAAAAATTCAACAATGCTGTTCAAATCAGCAGAGAGATCATATATTCTGCGATTAATTGTTGGAAGAAAACATGGCTGCTCAATCCAGCAAGCCGAAATTAATGCATATCAACAAGCCAGTATCACGGGAAAAACTGTATTAGTTATTCCGTTTAAAATGATTTTTTGCTGATTTAATGAATACATTGACTCGCAAGTTTTCACATGCTTTATGTTAACATCCAATGCAACAATTTTCAACTTATGCTAAGTTTGTAATTTAGTACTAAGTATAAAACAAATAAACAAATTTAATATATTGTAGTGTTTTAGCCTTAAAACACCTTTCGTGGTTTCAATATTCTTCACATTCGTGAAATAAAACAGTTCTCTTTTATACCACTAATTATTATTTTATTCACACAACTAATTATAAAAACTGTTAATAATCGCACTATTACAACTTCGGGTTAAACTTTCACACTTTATCGCTTTTAATTAATCACGCCCGGATGCACTAAATTCGCTATGTTGCTTTTCACAGTAACATACTTTTCGCTGTATACGCTGTCTACTAACTATCGCGTTGTACCAACTATCGCATTGTTCAAAAACTGTGTACCAACTAACTCCGAAGACCCCTCGCGGCGATATTTATACCCGGTCTGGTGAGATCAATTATTATTGCCCACATCTAGGTTTTTCTAGATTGGTGCCGACTGTTCTTGCGTCGAAAAAACTATTAGGAATTTTCATTGCCCTGTGAGATCTGATTCATGGTTTGGGGCTTTGCAATTTTCCGCTTTTACTTTCTAGAGGGCTCTATTTGCGTTTTATCTGTAAATTGCTATTGTTATTTGCAATACATGTATGAGATATATGTCGAGTATTTCTTGCCGTTTCTAGCTTTTTCTGGCGCCGATACAACGAAACACGGCTCATTTGGCGTGCATGCAACAATATTATCAATTGTACAATACTATGATAATCATTGGTTTTTGGTGATCAGCCTCATTAATAATATTTTTCAATTCCATACAGCAGTTTAGCATTAGCTGCAGATGATGACAACAGAATTTTGTGACTGAAGCGCTGATCAGGCAACAGCAAGATATTGACAACGAAATAAAGCAGCTAGTGGCCATACACGGCCAGTTGGAAAACACTCAGTAACATTCAACTTAAGCTGCAATTTCATCCAAGCAAACTTAATTAATCATCCATACTTTGCCCAACGCTCTTTAACAAAAGTTTGTGGATTGCACTAGATGGCCTATTAGTATACTGCAGTGCAGCTCACCATTACTTCTTCAGGCTTGGCACCATCAGTATAAATATCCGTCGAGGAAGTGGAGCAGCTAAAAGAAGAAGTATTCATCACAATGAAAGGTTTCATCAGACGTCAACGTACGAGAGGCAGTTACCTATGCTGTGGCAATATTTGGACGTCTCCAAACAGACGCATCAAGGTTTCTATGAAAAGACTGATGGCGTGGCAGAATATTGCTACAATCCCACTGATCACCTATCTATTAAATACTCCATACAAGAAGCTGTAACAGCTTAGCTGAAAAGTCTAGAGAGGGGTCCCACATGGAATTTTCTCTCTAAATTTGTTGGAGATTACTTGATTATCGTCCACTAGGAAATAAAAAATTATAAAATGTTTGATGAGGCTGAGCAATTTACCACACATTTACATAAACACGGTAAAAAAGGAGCTTTATCAATACTAAATCAGTGTGTGATAAAGTCCAATCTTTTTTGGTGTTTTTTGACTCCACTTGGCTGGTGTATTCTGCTTACATCTTTTCGTCATATTTCAAACATTCGTAACCATTGTCATATTCGAAAGATTCGTGTGTCAAACATCATTCGGCAATGAAAAGTAGATTCAACACTGGTGAACATAGTATCCGTTGGGAAGACAAAATAACGTTTAATTTTGATGAGTAAAACCCATTTAGATTGAGTTCGATAAACCCATGTCGGACGGAAATATCACTCAGTACAATAAACATTGTTACACAATTTAAAGGTGTTTATCTGGATATCTAAGCATCTGCTTTACACTCTTTCATACAAAATTCCAAGTGAAATTTATTTCGACTAAAATTAAGCTTGCAAACAATATTTCATAGTGTTGTTCTAGGCCCTCTTCTCTTAAGCTTCACACTCCCTAAGCACTTATAAAAACGTTGAGGAACTTCAAAATATTGCATTTTAACGCAAATTGGAATGTTCTAAAAACGAGATTCATTATAAGAAATTCATAAAATTTTATAAGGTAATTATAATGCATCCGATAATGAAGATAATTATAAAGTGTTTTACTCTCTTTAGTTTTGAAATTTACGCAAGTGGGAACCGTGGAATCTTTTTCGCCTAATGAGCTTTAATTCAATTCCCGGATCAAAGTGATGCCTAACCTTTGAAACAGATTGGCTGTATTAGGGACCACGTGTGGCAGAATCGTAAATTTGCATAATTCCTCTCAATATCTTCAAAAATTAATGTTTCTACCGGTTCCTATGCGCCAAAAGTTGTTTTACTAATGTTCGAAGAGCAATAGTATTAACATCACTTTGGCCAAAAATTCATATTTTTATATATATATATATATATATATATATATATATATATATATATATATATATTTATATATATATATATATATATATATATATCATCAAAAAATTTCTGTGGAAAATCCCAGGAACGCGTCATTTGATTGAGCTGAAATTTTCAGGATATATTGATGTATATGCAGAATAGTTTCACAGAAAGTTTCACAAGTTTCACAAAAAGTTAATAATCTTTAACCCTTTGGCGCCAGCGGCCATTTTAGTGATACTTGAAATATACCTATTTTCCTGTCAACAAATATTTTTTGCGAAAATAAAGCTTATGGAATAAAATTTGAACGTGTTCCAAATGTGAATATGATAATTTTTTTTGATATTTTTAACCATATGTGGTGTGCCGCTAGGCGCCTGAAATGAGATAGGGAAAATTCGAAATTTTTTGAATTGTGATAAATTTTGACCAGACTATTATATCATTATGATACTTACAGGACATATTGATGTTGCTAAGTTGTAGACTCGAGTACTTTTTTATAAACTTGCTGACAGCCCTGCAGCTATCACAGGCATTGAAAACAAAAACCTTCAGACCATCGACTCTCCTGAAAAATTTTCATCTTTTACAGTTAAAACCAACTCGTATAACAATCTTTTGCTTGGTCTATAGAGCCAAAGGAAAACTTTTCAAATTTCACATTGGAGAAGAACCTCATTAACCTATATTTTATGCATCAAAAATTTCTGTTTACGAGAACTCACGACTCATTTCTCAGATATAATTGAAATCCACAGAATGTATCTGTATTATGTAGGACCAGGTCTGATAGAAGCGATTTGGAATTGCGGGCAGCTCTGTGCTAGTGGTGCCAACTTGAAAAATTAACAAGAAAAAAAAACGGTTTTTTGCCCTATGAATCTTGTTTCAGTTACTAGATTTTCATGAAGTTGACACAGTAGCTGAACCCTACTTTAGACCATGTTTTGTAGAAATGTGGCTGAAAAACTCCGTTGGTGCTGCCAGCTATGATAATTTTGGTGCCTTGGGTTTTGAAAATTCGCTCAGGAAAATAAAGCTTTTTGCCCTATAACTTCCAGTGCATTTATATGATAAATGAATGTGATAAATGAAACTTAATATAGGTATTATTCAGAGAGAATCTGGTTAAAACCATGTAAGGACTACCAGTTGTATTTATTTGCAATATCTTTATCAAACAATTTTATCGTAAAAGTTTCAAACGCTGATGATCTGGTGGTGACAATAAACAACAAATAGTAAGTTTTCGAAAATTTCAAAACTTTTGCGACTGGTAACCCTAAATTTTTTTCTACCCCTATAACTTCCAATGCAGTCATCGGATCAGAACGAAATTCGCAGAATAAGTTGATTTCAATGTAAGGCAGGTGTGATATAGTTTTCGCTTTGATGCTAGCAAAGGTTTGCCAGCGCGAAGCGTTTTTTTCTATTTTCGGATGAATAAATGCTTGCATTAAGTATTCATATCACGAGCATTTACAATGAAAATAAGTAACCCATGTTTAAATTTTCTAGGTCCTAGAAATTTTTCGGTTCCAAACATCTTTCGTTTTTTGATCCTTAACATCTTAGTTTCCCTGTAACTTTCGACGAAATCATCGGATAAAATTGAAACCGATAGATTTATTTGATTTGCATTGTTAAGATCAAAATTAAGATCAAAGTGATTTTGCACTCGAAACATGTTGGAGCACATGTGGTAGAATATGCACTCAAAATCTACACAATTCTTCTACTGTTCATCGAACATTAGTATTTATAGTGCTTCAGGTGCGTTAGAGCTTTTTCTGGTTTTTATCTCTTATATTTTCTGATAGGTGAAAGACACAATTAGCCGTAATCATTTTTGATTATTTTTAATTTATCCACTCCACATTGGCTTTAAGCCGATTCGGATGCGGCTTCCAACCAGGCATTTAAAAAGAACAAACATACATTAGACTGTGCAAATATTCTACTATCGACTAAATTCTATGGGAAAAATCGCACGACATTGTGGTTGCCATTTTAATGGGAATGGAAAGTGCATTGAAAGTAATTTCCGGCCATTTAATCCACTTGGTAAAAGCACTGGAAAACATTTTACCTTTTGCTGTGTGGCTTTTTACTAATGTTCGAAGAAGAACATTAGTATTAAAATCACTTTGGCCAAAAATTCATATTTCTATATATATATATATATATATCATCAAAAAATTTCAGTGAAAAAATCTCAGGAACGCGCCATCCGATTGAGCTGAAATTTTCAGGACACATTGGTGTATATGCAGAATAGTGCCAGGTCTCAGAAAAAGTTAATAATCTTTAACCCTTTGGCGCCGGCGGCCATTTTAGTGATTTTTTTAATATACCTATTATTCCGTACACAAATAATTTTTGCAAAAATAAAGTTGACGACATAAATTTCGAACCTGTTTTACATGTGAATCGGATAATTTTTTGGAATTTTTTTAACCCTATGTGTGCGCTGGGTGCCTAAAAAGAGAACGGGAAAATTTGAAAATTTTTAAATTGCGATAACTTTTGACAGAGCTATTCCATGATTACGAAATTTTCAGGACATGTTTGTTTTATTTAGCTGTAGACTTGTGTAGGTTTTAATGCTTGTGCTGGCAACCCTGTAGCTAGGGCAGGCACTGAAAGTGAAAACCTCCAAATCATCATTTCTCTTGAAAAAATGTCGTTTCTTAAAAAAAAAGCCACTCATATGTAAATTTTGTGCTTTGTTTACATAAACAAAAAAAAAAACTTGATATGGTATAACGGGCACGCCTGGTAACCCTTGCCCAAGTTGCTTATGTTTTTAGCATCAAAAATTTCTGTTCACGGAAACTCACGATCCAATGAGCAGAATTAATTGAAATTTTCAGAATCTATTGGTCTTAAATAGGACCAGGTCTGATAGAAGTGATTTTGAAATCCTAGCGATTCTGTGCCAGTGGTGCCATCTTGAAAAATCACTAAAAAAGATAACTGCTTTTAGCCCTATAAATTCTGATTGAATCGTTCGATTTTGACGAAATTCACACCGTAGCTGCACCTTACTTCAATCCACATTTGATAGAAATTTGGTTGAAAAATTCGGTTGGAGCTGCCAGCTATGATAATTTTGGTGTCTTAAATTTGAAAAAATAAAAATTTGGAAGTGAAAACATTCAAACCAGCGAATATCCTAAAAAATGTCCGTTTCTACAATAAAACCAATCTGTATACAAATCTTATGCTTAATCTACACAGTCAAAGTAAAACTTTGGAAATTTCATGTCGGACAAGAACGGTAACCCTTTCTCAGTTAACCTATATTTTTAGCTTCAAAAACTTCTGTTCACGGGAACTGACGAATCAATAATCAGATAGAATTGAAATTTACAGAATGCATTGGACTTAAGTAGGGCCAGGTCTGATAGAAGCGATTTTTAATTGTAGGCAACTCTGTTCCAGTGGTGCCATCTTGAAAAATTACAAAGAAAAAAAACTGCTTTTTGCCCTATGAAATGTGAATAAGTTACCAGATTTTCATGAAATTCACACAGTAGCTGAACCCTACTCTAAACTCTGTTTGATAGAAATTTGGTTGAAAAATTCGATTGGTGCTGCCAGCTATGGTAATTTTTGTGTCTTTTTGTGAAAATTCGCTCAGGAAAATAAAACTTTTTGCCCTATAACTTCCAGTGCAGTCATGAAATCAATACGAATTTCATACAATTACTGAAACCTATTATAAACATTATTCAAGCCAAATTTGGTTGAAAAGCCATGATAGGGTTGCCAGCTATTGTTGGTTTTGTGTTTGCTTGCAATATCTTTATTAAGCGGTTTTATCGTAGAATTTTCAATTGGTAATGATATTGTAGTCATCATAAACAGCAAATATTAATCTTTCGATTATTTGAAAAAACTCGCTGCAGGTAACCCTAAATTTCTTTATACTCCTATAACTTCAAATGTAATATAACAACGTGAAGCAGATGTGATATATTCTTGGCTTTGATACTGGCGAAAGGTTGCCAGCACGAGTCGGTTGTGCTTCTTTTGTATCAATAAATGCTTGCAGTTAGTATTCCTACCGGAAACATTTACAATGAAAATAAATAACCGATGTTTCAATTCCCAAAGTTCTGCAAATTTTTCGGATCGCAGCCCCAAACTCCAACTTCAGTTACAGTGCTGCAGGCACTGAGCATTTTCTTCATTGATATTATATGAGATGCTGCTTTCAAAATTTTGTGAAATAAGCAACTGATAACGAATATAATTAACCCGTGTTTTGCTCTCATAAACGTTGAAATTCATGCCAGTGGTAATATCTGAAACCTTCTCCCATATGAGTTATAATGCATTCTTGAGACAAAAGTAAAACATGGCATTTGAAACAATTTGGCCGTAATAAGCAGCGCATGTGGTGGAATATGCACTCAAAACCTGCACGATTCTTCTACTGTTCTTCGAACATTAGTGTTTCTAGCGGTTCAGGTGCGCTAGAGTTTTTTCTTTTTCGTCAATGGTGCCAGCTATAAACCATTGCAATATGGACTGTAAAAGTAGGTTGTAGATGCTGGAGCGGACAGATATGGGTCTGACAGGAAGACTTTGCATTTTTCCCCGCCCTTGCAGGCGTACCAGGAGGATTTGGAGAGCAATTTCAGATCATAGTGGTTAAGAACATATATCTGGTTGAGACATAAGTAGGTTTAAGGAAATGAAGGAGGTTGAAATTCGGAAGTTACGTTAGGCTTAACCATGGTCACCGATTTCAATAAAGTGAAACATTGGCTTTGTTCGAATCAGTGCATTTTATAATTAATAGTTACACAACGAAACCATTAAACACTTATTTGCCTTTTTTATTTAATATCAAGCCATTACAATGCATGGTATCCTAATAGTTAATGCATTGAATGTTGAATATGTATGTAATACTGTAAATTAATTGAATTAACCGCATTTGTACTATATGCTGAGTCTAGATGCACTGAATTACATTTTGGGTAATATTCTTTTGCAGACGCGCAGCTTAGCATTTGTAGTTTTATTGGATTGCATCTAATTAAATGCTTGCTGCTTTACCGAGAGCAACATATATGATTTAACAACAAACAAAATACAAAAACGTCCCATAATGTTTATAAACTTCTGAAAGAAGTGAAAAGTCGGACGAGATTGAGAATGTTTACGATGGTGACGACTACAATCCTAAAATTTGTTGTTCGCGGAATTGTGACTCACAGGAACATTAGAGAAACGTTAACTGCGTGTTTAATAATTACAGGGTCATTGATTTTTCACAGTGCTCGAATTTCTCAAAGTAGCTGCCACATTTGCGTAGCAAGTGCCCGAACATACTTGAGTATGAATAAAAAGACAGTTTATTTGTTATAAACAATCTGACTGGTCGCCGAATTATTTGGCTTATCAAGGCAGACTGTACTTTATTGGGTATTTCCATCTCTAATAATTATTGGAAATTTAGTTGAATGCGTGATCGTATGGATGGGTTTCAAATTCACATATAAAACTTAACTAATTACTTTTAATATTATTTTTTTAATATCGACAAGTGCAACCGATTGTTGACGTTGTCAGTTGTCACTTATCACTTATCGTCTACAACAAGTGCTAATATTAGGTTTGCAAATAACCTCTCATCAAAAGGAAACTAAGATAGCTCAAAAATGGCACCATATGTTATATTACGCAGAGTTGTAAAAAAAAACAGAAAACTAGCACAGAACATCACGATGACTAAAAAAATATTATAGATATTCGTCAAATACAAAATGGTTCAAATTATGAGCCTTGACAACAAAATATGGTTGTTCAAGTACTTAAGATGCTGCTTTTGGATGAACATGTAAGAAAAGACATTCATCAAACTCTCGTACCCTCAGTTTCCAAAAAAAAAATCCGGGAACACTGACCCAAAGAAGAGGCGAACACCTGATAAGTTAAGTAAACAAGAAACAACTATCTATGCCAAATGTGACTCCCGGTATTGTGTACAACATATATTGTGTACAACACACTTAGATCTTTACTCAAATGAAAAACTTCCCAAAGATCTAGAAGCTAGCAACTGCATTTGAAATGTCAAACAAGGCAAACAAGTCAAACAAGGCAATATTATAACAATCAACGACATACAAAACAGGCACAAGCTAATACTTAGACCAGGCAAACAGGACCAAGGTGTTACATTGTAAAAAAATAGCTCATTCAAACATACAATAGTGCCGCTCATTACCAAACTTATACAACAAAAAGGAAAAACTAGAAAATTCAAATATTAATCTTTGAAAATATTTATACTACAGTCTAAAAAAAATTCTTACCAAGAAAGCTCCATGGAAGAACAGCTATTTGAAAGTTTTACTTCTTTAAATCTATAACAACACAGCCAAAAGTTGAAAACGAAATAGTTTTTTTGAAATTTGAATTCATCTTTTATAGTTTATAGCCCGAAAGACTTTAGCGCCCAATGTGGGAAAAGTATTGCATGAAAAGTAATGTATCAAATAAACTTTTTAATTTTCATGTGAAAATAGAAAAGATTTTTCATCGAAATTTGATATTACTTATCATTTTGAAAGAGAGGTAAATCAAATTGAGTGGAATTGGATATACATTTAATAGAAATATTCAAATAACTATTCATAAATAATTTTTAAAAAAATTTGTATGTTGAAAATAGTAACTTTAAATATCAATTTTCATTTGAAATCAAAGGTAATTTATAATATACATGACATCACGAAATTGATGACTTACGAAACATGTATGATGAAACAAGCAAATTTCATATTCAAATTTATGTCATAATCATACGGCAAAAACATTTTATTTCCAAAAAATATGCGATTAATAAAAGTAAATTAATATTGCTTATGAGCCATTTATGGTTTGTTGGTCGCTATTGGAAAAGTTTTAAAACAAAGCTTATGAAATCTTTTTGTTTATAAAAGAAACCAAAATATTTACAGAAATATGAAAAGTAATTTTTATTATTAATTTCGTTGTATTTTACTCAGAGTAAACCATTTCATAAATAATGTGGATATACTTTAATACTTAAATAAAAATCAAATCTTTTATTGAAAACTAGTGAAGACTCTCAGCTTATCAGATATCAGGCTAAATGTAATAATTTAGTGACCTTAACAAGATTATAAGATTAAAGCTTTGACCACGATTTCCATTATAGTATGCCTGTCTGCATGGTATGATAGAATTTTCCCGACGGCGGACTATCTTTGGCTGATCTGAGTGAAATTACAAACATCTATATCAAGTTATATTTGTGAGAGCCATTGGAGAGTACAAGAGCAATTCTATCAACGATAGAATAGAATTGACTTATGAAAGGATATATGTTTTTAACGTTAAAATTATACTAAGAAAACTCCATCTACTCTATCTAGAGATCAAGCTATTGATCGAAATGAGTATTTCGGACATATTGATAAATTTTGTGTAGGTACTGAATGAGGAAATTATTTTACTTCGAGATTTATTTGAAATTATTCAGTATTTTTGAAAAATCAAATCACAAGGTATTTTCTAATTTACTTCAATTCAAAAAGTAATAAATAACTAAAAAAATATTAAAAATTATGTCTTGTTTCACAAGCACGTAGAATTTTCAATGTCTTTTTGAATAGTAAGTAAAGTGCAAACTAACCTACCAAATTTTTACTCTTCACCTTTCCGACAGGAAAAGTTTCTTGAAATGATCAACTTACTGGCCAATAAACCACATTAACGTTATTATTAAAATTTGGTTCGAGGTCTTTCACCTGCTTTTTACTTTTCAATTTTTAAATCTGACCATCATCCTTTCCTTGATTTTCTTTTAATAATTCAAAATGCACATCTCTCATGCAAAATCAAAAACTTCAATCTATATTCTCAATTTAACTAAACCTCTCGGCATATAGTATATATATATATATATATATATATATATATATATATATATATATATATATATATATATATATATATATATATATATATATATATATATAGTATATATATATATATATATATATATATATATATATATATATATATATATATATGTATATATATATATATATATATATATATATATATATATATATATATTATTCGATTGATTGATTATTCGATTGATATTATCCGATTCGATTGAGCTGAAAATTTCGGAGGACAAAGATGTGTATAGTCGATAGGTTCAAAACTTGCTAGAATTCAAATGTATTCAACCTTTTGGCGGCGGTGAGCGTTTTGGTGAATTTTCGGGTACTCCTATATTTCCAAGCAGCATAAATTTTTGTTAAAAAAAAGTATTGAGAATGGAAACTTATTATGTTTTAAGCTTGTCTATGATAAAGAATTGGAAATTTTGAGCCTTGTGCAGGCGCTGAGTTCCTAAAAGTAGGCAAGGATTTTTTTCAAATTTCGATTTATCATAACTTCTAAGAAAAACAATGGATCATCGTGAAATTTGCTGAGCGTATTGATGTAGACTAAGGTTTAACACACATAGACTTTCCAAACAGTGCGGGCAACTCTGTACCTACACCAGATTTGATTTGAACTATTAATAAATTTTGATTTTTGTACACCAAGGCAAATAAAAATTTGCAAAATTCCGCGGTAAACAAGAACGGCAGCCCATGATCAAATTACCTCTATTTTCAGCACTCAAAACTTCGGTTCACGAGAACTGAGGATCGAATAATGTGATCAATACGAAATTTACAAAACATGTTGAAATTAGCACGGACCTAATTTGATAGAAGTGATTTTGAAATACGGGCATTACTGTGGCAGTGGATCAATTTTGAAAAATCGCCGAGAAAAAAAGCTGGTTTTTGCTCTATAGCTTCCGATTTAGCCGCTTGATTTTAATAAAATTCACGCAGTAGATGAAACTTATTCTAAGATAGATTTCATAGAAATTTGGTTGAACAATTAGTATAGCGTTGGCAGCTATGGCAATTTTGTTCTCCTAAATATTGTTAATTTGCTCAAGAAAATATAGGTTTTTTCCCTGTAACTTCCGATGCAGTGACGGAATCAAAACGAAATTCATGTGAAAAGTGGATCTAGCTGCATTCCTAATTCTGTAGGAATTTTGTTCAAAAACCACGGAAGGGTTGCCAGCTATGATGAATTTCGTAATTTATTGACATATCTTTATCGAGGGATGTTGTCATAAAATTTACAAATGGGAATGATTCTGCAATGACAATTAACAACAAATATTTACGTTTCAAAAATTTGAGATTTTTGAGGATGTTTACCATAAAACTCTATTCACTCCTACAACTTCTAGCGCAGCCATCCAGTCGAAACGAAATTCACAGGATGGATTTAACTCAACGTGAAGCCGCTATGGTGCTAACGCATGATTGGCAGCACCAGACAATTTCGTTAATATTGCACCAACAGATGCTTCCATTTTGTATTTGAGCATTTACAATAAAATAAGCAACCGATATTTACATTTTCCGAGTGGTGGAAATTTTTCGGATGGCACCCCCGGACATAGTTTATTCGCTGAAACTTTCGATGATATCCTTGGATGAAAACGAAATTCAAAGGATAGGTTGATTAAGCACGAGCATGTTATGGTAGACTTATTGCTGCTGTGTTGGACAGATGTTGCCAGCACTGAACATTTTCATCATTTGTGTTATAAAAAATGCTGTCATAAAATGATATTTGTTCTTTCGAGTAGGATATGGTTAATATGTTACTACAAAGAAGTGTATTACGTCTTCACACAGTTTTAAGTCCCTCAAAGATAATTTCTTCGAAAATTAGTTTTCTAGCGGTTCTGATGCGCTAGACTTTTTTTCAATGACAGTTCACTTAAAATTGAACATTCTCATATATTTATAGAAAAATTGTCAATCTATTCCAGCATCCTCGACAGTTCTTTGATTCCCAGCTGAATTAATCCACTTTATATCTTTGCAGCTGACATAAGTCGCAAGACGTTGTCATATGGGGGTCTTCGGGCTCGCGTGTTGATGGTGTGATATTTCAGCGAAAATATTTTTTTTGTTGAAATTGAAAATAAAATACTTCGAGGATCTCAAGAGATGTTTTCTGAATAATATGTCACAGTGCTGAGAGATTTTCTTATTTGGCTAGTGCGTAGCGATATAAGCTGGAAATGAAAGAAAGTTCCTTGCATATTTCAGAATGCAGCAAGCGGTGACTTTGGAAAAACATAATTTGTAAGTTTTCTATTGGTATTTTGTTATTTACCACAAATTTTAACGCTAGCCTTAAACTGCTATTTTAGATTAAACGAATTCAATTTTGATCACCATGTTACAGCGTTTTCAAACATGTAATTACATTTTTACGCATTGGAGTTCAAACATGTTTCAATTTATTGACAAATAATGATACATTACATACCCTGGTTTTCAGTATCTATTGACATCAGATTTAGAAACTATGAATCGGCAGTGTACTGAAAACTTGGCATTTTCCGTCAACCCCATATGAAAACTAAATTTCCTTTGGCCTTATCTTCGTACCTAACATGTCTTAAAATTTATAATTCATTTATGTTAGTACATATGCTAATGCTTCAAATATACATATGTATGTCCCATCAAGTACGAAACTCAGGCAATTTTGCATATCCTCTTTTCTCAAACTTAAAACGATTTTCAGGGTAATATTTCAACACTATGAGACATAAAGCAGAGATTATGTGTTTCTATAGGAGCAATTTTCTATATTAAAATAACCATAAGTCGAGTCTTAATTTGTGTTTGAAGCTATTTGCTGTAATGTTACACAAATGTGTTCTTGGGTGGCATACTGAAAATATAAGGATGCTGTGCGCTTAAGTAATGTACTCGAAAGAATAAGGGCGTCGAAAGTATAAGGGCGTCGAAAGTGTTTTGTTATTTTTAAATCTCCGACGTTCTATCAAGAGACTATGAATATAAAATTAGAGGACTTAAGAGTTATGAAAAAGGATGATTTAGGTGCTACTTTAAGAAGGAATGAAATTTTAAGTGGTTTTTCAATATGAATTTCTTCAATTGTTTACTGTTCAGGTGAATTGCTTCAAAAAATCGGAATACACTCTGAAAGCTGCATCGGTATTTGGCTCAATTGCATTTAAAAAAAAACACCTGGCAAGCCTCAGATTGTCAAGTATTTGCTTAAAGAGAGGTTATGCAAAACTTACATTTTAGTTTTGAATAAATCACATCCAAAGCTAACCACTTCAGCTTAATACAATTCAAATGCCAATAATTATTAAGAGGGCTGTTATATATATAAGTAGTGAAAATGACAAAAAAAACGTCTAATTTTCGGCAAATTATTTTTTTTATTTTCAGTTTTATTTTATTTCACTTCGTCTAATGGTATTTCAATTTTTAATACCGTTGGTAAAATACGATTTTTCCACACCAAAAAAATTAAATTGTATCAAGTCCGCACAAACGAATCAAGTTCGCATTTGTCATGATTTTCTTTCAGCAATCATGTTTTCAAATCTGCGAACGAGAAAAAGTTGTTAGAGGCTAAACCTGGAGTGTGTTCAATATTCTTGCTATAGCAGCTATTAGCTGCTATTTTAACAGCTCTGGCTGTCCAATGTCACGAAATAGCTACTTTTTGATGCTTGCTATTTGACAGTCGGGCTGTTCAAGGTTCCGGAATAGCTGCTATACTAGCAGCTATTTGCTGCTCGCAGTCTGGAGAATAGCAAGAAAGTAGCTAAGCCAAAATGGCCGTGCGTACACAGCTGACGTGCAATTCAAACGTCACTTTGGATTAGAAATGGAAATGAAAAGCAGTTTTCGCGCTTTGGTGGCAAAGCAGATGAACAATAAACTTGATAATTGCTATCATAAACTCAACACGGGCTTTCGAACACTTCAACTTAACTCGAGTTTTAAGTAGGCCTTTACACAGCGCAATTCATCTTGAGTTTTTAAAAGGCGGGTGTGAAACACAACAAACCGGGTACACTGATTTGTGTACCATGAAATTTTCAAGGTTTCTTATTTGCTCTTTTTCACAGATATGGTGCCAAAAGCCGGGAATAAGTGAAAAGTTTTGAATATGTTAGGAAAATTTTAATAGTTTCTACAGCTGTATGGTGAAAACTCAGAAGTTTCAACAATTTCCAAAGTGCAAGGCAAATGGTGAGCTGATCCACTTAAATACAAAGACTGAAGTTAAAAAACTGGAAAAAAAAATTGCTATTGAGTTGAGCTGTGTAAAAACCGACCTACGTAGCAGACAAGAGCTGCTACGTAGCAGCTCTTGGCTGTCCAATATCCATAGCTGCTTCACCCAGCTACTGCGAATTTTGACACTTGCTAAAGTGATGCTATGCTATGCTTTTGGAGCAGTTATAGCATGTACATTGAACACACCCCTGGTGAATAAAATACGTGCGACAACAATTCATAGCGTAACTCATGAATTTTTGAAATTGCAATTAAAGATTTGTAAGCGGGCGCATTGTCGTGATGAAAGAGATTTTTTCCTTGCCAGGCGAAGTCGTTTTATCTTGATTGCTTCATTTAATATATTCAGAAATCCTAAATAGTACTTCCCGATGATCATTTTTTCTCTCTACAGATAGTAGATGAATACCAAAAAGACAGATGCCATTCTAGCCGAAGGGACCATTTTCATCTTTCTTGGAGCTCTTCCGCCCGATTGCACCAATTGTTTGGACTGTTCTTCATCTGTGACTTTTAGTGTTTTCATTCATGTTTTGTTAACTGTAATGGATCGTTGTAAAAAAGGTTTAAGTATGCACTTAAACATGTCCAAGCACTCCTGCGAAACGTTCACGCGAATGCGCTTCTGATTGATCGTTAGCAAACGCGGCACCAAAAGACTTGTCATCTGTAAATCTTGACGTCAATCCTGTAATATTGTATTGTTAATTTTGCTGATGTTTTTCATAGCCGCAACGATTTTTGGCAAACGATGACAAAGAAGCTCATGTTTTATTCCAGTAACTGTTAAACCTTTGATATAGGGGTATTTTCGACATGAATGTTAATATGCTTCATTTTCGAAACGTTCGCTGAAATTTCTGCTGGGCTTGATCGTAACAACTAAACTTCTCAATAACATTAGCTGAAATTTTATAGTGCTTGCTTTTAAGGATGGAACATTAAACGGACTATAAATTTTTAATTTCATAAATCCTCTTTCTGTGTAACTGTGTGATACCAGCATTCTAAAATAAGTAAAATACTTGAATTTTGATTATTGACATTTCCTCTTATTTTTAGCTCTGAATCTGTGAGTTATTAATGAATTCAAACATTTGGTGATAATATTTACTTAGTCAACTTTTAACAATGAAAAAAACTAATTTTATCATTCAATTACTTGAAAGTGTTACTTGTGCATGTATTATACTGTAGAATATTTGAAATTTTGTTGACCATTCCATGTTGGTATTCCAAGTGGTCTGCTAGAGGGTTATTAGGAAAGTGCAAACGTTTTTATCGATGAAAAAATCAGGAATAAGCCTGGAAATTTTAGGCCTGCATGACCAACAATCTATTTTTAAAGAAACTATTCAAAATTAGAAAATAAATCATTATCACTACCAAAATATGTGCTGCAGAGTAACAAATAATATATTTATCTAAAAAACTAAAAGAATAATAGTTTTTGTGACTAAAATTTTATTTTCATCGTACATGGACCTAAATACAAATTGGTTGTAATGAGGGCTACGTTTGGTAGAACATGCTTTCAAACTCTACACGGTTCGTCTACTTTCCTCTAAAAATTAGTGTTTCTAGGGGTGGTCATGGCCTGTATTTTTTTCAGATAAGAAGCTTATCATAGATAAATCTAATGGCAGCATATACTGGTACAAAGGTTATGTTCAAATGTAGTCAAAGGTTATGTTAAATGTTCAGTCCTGGCAACACTTTCTTTGCACTGCAATTAAAAGTCCACCGGCAATGGTCCACGTCAAGATCAACATTTTCTGTCGATTTGGTTTTCATCCGATGACTGCATTGGAAGTCAAACGAATGGAAAAAATTTGGCGTTTCTGTTCCAACGATTTTTACAACGTGGGTAGAGCACTGGCTTCTTGCGTGTGGAATCGCTGGTTCGAATCCGGGTTTGGACGAGGGTCCGCTTACCAAGCTTTGAGTTCACCTAGCTCTGATTAGGTACCTGATTTAAATCAGGGGTAAAGTGAGTCGTGGAACTAATCACTCCACACTTTTATCCACAATGATTAAAAAAATTGTAATGAAGCTCTCTACCAGATTGAACCCCTAGACCCGTACGAGGGCTGTCGAGGGATTGTTTTTATAATTTGAGGATTAGCTGCTTATTTCTTTTAAAGATGTTTATCATATTAAAATTCAATAGAAGCACATGAATGGCAGCCCATCACCAAATTTGCAGAATATTTTGCCATGAACTAGGACCAGATTTGATAGAAGTAATTTTGAAATACGTACCATTTTGACAAATCACTGTGAAAAAAAACTACTTCACGCTGGGAAATGACAGATATAAATATATCAACATTTTAATATTGTTATAGTAACAGCATTAATACATAATTTTAACAGCTCAATATTTTATTTGTATTTAATGTGTACTAATTTTTTCCTAGTTCAAAAAATATTTTAACAAAAAAACTGATTTTTCCTTTCGAAGCTAGATATATTGAATTTTATGTCACAAAATTCAATATATCTAGCTTCGAAAGGAAAAATCGGTTTTTTTATTAAAACAATATTTTATGTTAAGAATTTACAATATTATATTCGCCGTTTAACTTTATGTATTAAGACTGTTAACTTTTTATGTTAAGAACACCTGTAAACATATTTCAACAAAATGTTTTAATATCTTAACATAAATATATTAGTGATTTAGTGATTTATTTGGTACGTATTCAATACAACAGGCAAAATTGCCCAATTACAGCTTGGATACCACGAACAAAATAAAATAACAAGAACTAAATGATAATATATAATTATAAGTATATAAAAATAATTAAATTTAACTTAAAATAAAGTAATAAATAATAAAAACATAAAAAAAATTAAAATATAAAATATATGAATAAAAAATATTCAAAAAATTCAAGTAATAAATAAGAAAGTAAAATTAAGTAGAGCAAAATAGAAAAGAAAGAATCCATTATAAGCAAGAATAGAAAATAAAACTAATTAATTAGGATTGAAAATTTTACTACGTACCATATTTTTGAAAATGGCAATAGATTGTGGAAGAGGACCAAGTTGAAGACTATTGTGAGTGCGCAAGAGTCGCAAAATGGGAGAGTAGAAGAAAGTGTCAGTACGAGCATACGGTACTTCAAATAAAATAGAGGACCTGATTGGCCTTACGCAGTCCCGCTCAATTAAGAAAAATGCTAATGAGGAAGAAAGGTAGCCGGACAGATTTTGAACAGGCAACACTCATCCCAGTAAACTCTGCGCTGCTCAAGGAGAGGAATGTTAAAAAGAGATAGACGCTCACTATATGGTAAATACGGCAGACAATATTTAAAAAGTAAAGTACGTGTAAAGTTGCATTGAACTGATTCAACAGCGTCAGCGAGGTATTTGAAACGAGGACACCACACTTGACTGCAGTATTCAACTACAGCACGGACTAGGGTAATAAACATGTGGACACAAGTAGAAATACTAAATGAATTATGGCAGGAACGAACCACGAAGCCAGCAATTCGAGAAGCTTTACTAGTGATTGTAAGGACATGAACGTCGAATTTCAGTTTGCGATCAAATGTGACCTCAAGATCTGAGAAATGATCGACACAAGAGAGAATAGTACCATTAATAGCATAAGGAAAGACATGAGTATGAAGCTTATGGGAAAAAGACATAGAAAAACACTTGGAAACATTAAGGGACAAACAGTTAATGTTACACCAACCAGAGAGAGCAAGCAAATCATCATGAAGAAGCAGAGAGTCATCAGTATTTTTGATCACTCGGAAGATTTTTAAATCATTTGCATATAGAAGACATGAAGACTTAAATACCGTGGGAAGGTCATTGATAAATAGATTGAACAAAAGTGGTCCTAAGATGGAATCTTGAGGAACACCAGAAGAAGGGGAGAAAGGTGAGGACGAGAAGCTACAGAGGGAGATAATACAAGTGCGATCAATTAAAAACGAAGAGATCCAGGAAAGCAAATGTTCACGAATGCCATAATGCTTCAGTTTGATAAGAAGCAGCTTATGACTGACAGTGTCAAAAGCTTTGGCACAATCAGTATAAATGGCATCAACTTGATTATTGCTGTCAATTGCAGAAGCGATTACATGAGTAAACTCAAGAAGGTTCGTAGAGGTGCTACGGCCTTTTACAAAACCATGTTGTTGCGCTGCAAAGACACAAAAAAGGGAATCATAGATGCGATTGTGAACAAGGCGTTCCAAAATTTTGGAAAGGCAAGGAAGAATGGAGATAGGGCGATAGTTAGAGGCAAGGTTCCGATCACCGGATTTGAAAATGTGTACAATAAGTGCGTTTTATTATACATCCAGAGTAGTGCAGGATGTCAATTTGCACACGAAACAACAACAACATCCAGAGTACAAACACTTGTGAATTCAGTGGAGTTCGTACTCGTGCTCTCTGTGGAACGTATTTCGAAAAGTCATATCAACTGGAATAGTTGGAATTTTCAAAAATTTCCATGCCACCCTGGCAACCAGGATAAATAGTCATACATTTGAAAACGGCGTTGGTTATATAACAGTTCAAATTTTGAAATGACAACTGTCTGACAGAAAAAAACTCGCGTGCTACTCTGGATCGTTTTATTATGCATGCATGATACCTACTACACTCTGGATGAAAATAAAACGCAGCTATTGTTAGAGAGCTGCCAAGAAGATGGAAATTGACCAGCACTGAGTCTGACATTGAATAAGATTGCATAAGGAACACAAGGTGAAGAAGCAAGATTTTTTACTAAAAAATTGGGGATTGCATCCGGGCCCGGGGAACAGTTTGAGTCAAGAGAGGACAAAAGCAATTCAACCTCTACTGGGTTAGTTACGACTGAGGAGAGGCTAACGGGGAAATCAAAGGAAAAGCAGTCAGTAGCAGGAATCAATGGAATAGTGTAAACAGAAAAAAATAAAGCAAAGAGATTGCAAGTGCCAGAAGAGTTGGAAGCAGTAAAGCCATTAAACAGTAAGGAGCCACGAAGAGAGGAGGAAGCTTTTAAGGAGCGTACAAAAGACCAGAAAAATGTAAGGTTGTTCGAGTTTAAAGAAGATTCAACAGACGAGGAATGGTTGAGTAGTGCTAATCTAATTTCTTTCTTGGCAGAGGAACGTAAACGGGAGAAGATAGCATAATCGTCACCAGACCGAGAAGTCAAAAATTTCAAACGCGCTGAATTTTAATCTCTAAGAGCACACTTTACCCTCGCAGTAAACCAAGGGGGGTCACGGGAGCGACGAGAACTGAAGACAAGAGTATACGACAAGATCAACTCAGTAAGAATACCGTAAAATTTGGATACAGCAGAGTCAATATCGAGACCACGACAGCAAGCAAACCAATTAATTGAGTTCAAATCATAAGACAAGCAGTCAAAATTCGTTATTTTTAAAGTCAAACCGACGCGCAGTTTATGATTTAATACGATTCGAAAAGCTAGCAGACAAATTAATTAAAAGGGGGGGGGATGATGGGGGTCAGAGTGCTTGTAGGGTATTGGAACAGAGGATAGAGAAATCGAAGCGGACTCAACATTAGAAAGGATGAGGTCAAGGATCTTGTTATTAGCATTAGGGAAACAGTTAAATTGAGAAAGAAAACAGGAAGAAAGAAAAGAAGGTAAGGCAATAGAAAGATTGTTGGTGGACATAATACGAAGAAAAGAAGAATCCCATTGAACAGAAGGCATATAAAAGTCGCCACAGATAATGATTGAGGACGAGAGATAATTGCTATTAAGGTAAGTGGAAAGTTCAGAAAAGAACGAGAAGGACAAGTTACAGGGAATATATATATATATATATATATATATATATATATATATATATATATATATATATATATATATATATATATATATATATATATATATATAAAAGTAAAGCAATCCCACGACAACCCTTGTACCGGTCTAGGGGTTGAAGCTGGTAGAGAGCTTCATTATAATTTTTTTTATTCATTGTGGATACGAGTGTGGAGTGATTAGTTCCACGACTCACTTTACCCCTGATTTAAATCAGGTACCTAATCAGAGCTAGGTGAACTCAAAGCTTGGTGCGCGGACTCTCGTCCGAACCTGGATTCGAACCAGGGACCCCACACGCAAGAAGCCAGTGCTCTACCCACTAGGATACTCAAGCTCATATATATATATATATATATATATATATATATATATATATATATATATATATATATATATATATATATATATATATATATATATATATATATATATATATATATATATATATATATATATATATATATATATATATATATATATATATATATATATATATATATATATATATCTATACATATATATATATATATATATATATATATATATATATATATATATATATATGTATATGTATATATATACATATATATATATAGATATATAAAGCGGAGTCAATTTTTGTGGACCGATGAGAGGCTTAACACTTTCAGGCAACAGAAACACAGCCTTGCTTCAGCCTCAGTGTTGCACAGCCCTGATTTCAACAAGCCCTTCTCCATCCAATGTCTCTAGTTATGCTTTTCTGTAATTACTTCCAAAGAGTTTATTGATAATCTATTTTTTTTCAGCATCGGACATTTTCGTAAATATTCCACCAACAGATGCTTCAAATTACATACTCATATGCAAAGCATTTGCAATAAAAATGAAGAATCAATTTCTAAATTTTCCGAGATTTAAAAACTTTTGGGATGGCAGCCTTAAACAATGTTTAACCGCTGAAACTTTCGATGAAATCCTCCGATGAGAACGAAATTCAAAGTATAAGTTGATTTAAGTATGAGCTTGGTACGGTAAACTTATTGCTGCTCCGTCGGAAAAGTATTGCCAGCACTGAACATTTTCATCATTTGTTTTATAGTTGGGTTTTCTTACTTTGGATAAGGAATGGTTGATATGATACTACAAAAAAGTGTATTACGTCTTTCCAATTTTGTTGGTCACTCAAAGACAATTTCTTCGAAATTCAGTTTTCTAGCGATTTTGATGCGCTAGACTTTTTTTCACTATCACTTTTCATTCAATGTTTTTAAAAACTGATTATAAAATTACTATTTGTATATAGTTCTAGGAGGAAAAAGGTCATTTACATACCTCTTTTCGAAGAACTGTGACTGATAAAAATGACTCAGGGAAAATACGCGGGAGCTTATGGACTGACCTGATATTTAAAACAAAACATCAAAATGTTCTAAAATTTCGTCACATATTGTTAGCAATTCCACACAGCATTAAAGTCATGAACTATACAATACCTATGACTTTTAATGTATTTAATTTCCAACAAGTAACATCATCTAAAAATATCGCCATTAGACCTAGTGCATTGAAATTAATATTGCTGATGCACCCAAAATGAGTCACATTTCTCTACTGAAGACGTTCACAACATGTGTATAGTAGGTCCTTTGAACTTTACACCGAACAACTCTCTAATGCCTGTAAAAACTGTTAAGGGTAAGAATACCTTATGAACACTGTCCTCGTAGAGTTGTGTATTCTATAATAAGTGCACTATAATAGTCTAGAAAATCCTCAAGTATTAACGCGAAATGTACTGAATCGAAGCATTTTAAATTTAGTAGTTTGGATAAAGTTTACAATAATTTGGATGGCCTTTCATAGGGATCAAAGTTTGACAGAGCTGCAATTATGTGTAAATGAAACTTTTGGCTGCAAATACTGATATTTGTTTCATATTATGCTATGTATTTACATAACTTTGTCAAGTTTCGCAAACATTATCCACAAGCATTAGTTTTTACGTGAAAATCGTAATGTTAAGTTCGGAAAAATAAAATGATCGTATCATTTTAACACGAGATAAAATTGAAAGCAAAAAATTTGCTGATAACTGCATCAAATCAATACGGAGTTTCGAGGTAAAATCTGTAAGAAGTAACTAATTGCAATAGATAGCGCTATGTAAACTCTCTCCTATTAGATGGAACAAGGAAAAGGATCTCGCATCAAATTCAAACCAAAATGTATTTTTGTACAATATTATTAACTAAAGTCTAGTACGAGGATTCGGTAAATGAAATTGGATCGAACTCTCCCAATGAAAGCAGTAAAATTATGGGAACAGAGAAGGTGAATAGAATTCTTCAAAACTATGTGCTAAAATTAATGTGACGGCCGTCAATAAATATCTTATAAAGTTTTGTTTTCAACCAAAGTATGATTTATGGAAAATATTTTGACGATGTAAAGAAAGATAGTGCTTAGTACTATGAAGTATATAAAAAAAACTTGACAGGTCCGCTTCAACTAAATGTCAAACTTTTACTCCTATTTGAATACATCGGTTTTTAAAAAACCTGGCAAAGTAATAGAGAGTTTGCGTATAATTATCTATTATAACTTATAAATTTTTCCTCAAAACTCCATGTTAATGTGGTCAAATCATTAGCTAAGTTTTAGTTTTTATTATTATCTTTAGTGACATTTATCTGAAATTTGGCATTCAACCCGAATCACATACAAGACTTAATGCTCAGAACAGCGGAAACAATATTATATTTAAGTTAATTTTATGTTTTTGATGAACTTAGTTATGAAATGAGTAATGAAAGCTTTCATGTCAAAATAAAAATTTATGTTTGATTTATAAGAAAAATATGTATACCAAGTACACAAACTACTATTCTTAAGAAATATAATTATGAATTATTAGTTTTGAATTTAACCGAAAATTATCAATAGCTGTCGTACCTATTGCATTCAACATTAAATTTGGGGAGCTAGATTCTTTCATTTGAATCAGCACAATTGACTGATTCAATTTCAATGGCAAAATGAATCCAAGCCACCATTTATATCATATCATGCATTAAATGTAATTTCAAACCATAATTATCGATTACGTTATAATTATTGTCGCTTGTATTTCTAAAAAGTTCTCATTTTTGTTGTCATTATCAAACGACCGAGCACCAAATTTTCTCATTTAAAGGGTTTTCTTCAACATTTTCTTCCTCTATTAAGACCATTCCAATTCACTTGCACCCTCTTTTGTTTGAGTATTCGAATCCAAGTCATTCCTCATTGCGGTCATGTACTTGTATTTTGCTAAGAAAATCAAGGAAATGCTAATATTCTGATAACGACGAATTCGAGAAATTACCAAATTTAATATAATCTGATCATAATGATAATGGCGATGAATAAACAATCCATAAACTAATTTGAGTTGATTTAAAATTTTCCGAGGTTTCTTCCTTTAATTTATTGCGTTAATGAGAGTGGAGTCATTAAGAAAGATGAAAATATGAAAAGTTTCGGTAATTGAGTTTGACTGATGAATATTGCGATAGCAGCTGAGTATTTTCGGTAAACGAGAAGGACCTGAACGCAAGATTAAAGAGTTGTTTGGTTTTTGAAGATTTTCGGGTATTAATGTACATTTTTGAAAATATTTCACTAATTTTGTATTTTGATGGTGTTTTCACAAACACTTCTCGGGAAGAGATATCTCAAATGACAAATATTTCAGTTTGTTGCGCCTTGATATATAATGGTAATACAAGCCTTGGTTTGTCTTGAATGCGTTCGTAGATCTGAGATAATTCGAGGTTTAAAAATGGAATAAAATTACATGTGTAATTCAAATTTTAGCCTATTTTGTGTTCAATGCACCTATTCCATTACTCTACCATCGCAATATTCATCTTTTACAACAAGAACTCTGTTTGAGCCAACAAAATCAATTTATTTTCCTTTTAAAGTTTTTAATTTCAGTTTCAGACATCAAGCAACGTTTTGGTCAAATTCAAATTGCACTCTGTACAACAGACCCCCATTTATTTCCATGGAAATAAATCCAGTGCAGGATACCGGTAATGTCCGAGAAACAAAAACATCCAGTATATGAGTTTTTGTAAACTCAGTAAATTTCAAGCTATTGCTCTATGTGGAACGTATTTTAATTTCAATTCGTATCAATTTTAGTAGTTGGCGACAGTGAGAAATTCCCCAAAATTCGCTGATCAACCTGGTAACCGGGAAAAATTAAATCGGATGAGTATGAAAAATTAATGTTGCCAACATATTTTCCATCCTAAGTCTCGAAATATTCTTTGATCATGTTTTAAAAAGAAATAAGATAATTTTGTGGCTAAAAATTTGTCTCTTTGAAACTTTAGAGTTGATTTTTGAACTGGCAAATGTCTAAAAAACACACTGCTGCCAACCGGGTAGGAATGAAATAAACTTGCATGCTACTCCAGATCGTTTTTGTTATGCATGTCGGCTACCTACTCCACTCTGGCTGAAAAGGACACTGCAAACCTCACCATTTGCCTTCACCTCTGTACTGGTCACGCATATCATTTCATTGTGAAAACATGACTTTCACAGCATAATACCATATCATTTTAACAACTTCTCAACATGCAATTTAATCCAATTTGAAGTTCGGTCGGTCCATCGTTCGGTTACTAAAGGGGTATTTTTTCTCAAGTGAAACGATTTAAACACCTGGCATGGCACCGTTGTAGCACAAATAACATTCCTTGCAAATATTAGAGAAAACAGGAAGTATTGCAGTTAATTCTTGAACAAAAAGTGGTTACACTTATACTTATCGCTATAAAGTTGCACTAACATTTATTGTGGCTTAGGGGGAAAATGTAAGTTGAATTAAGAATATAACAGTCGTTTAGATGATTCGAAGAAGCTTTTATTAGAGCATTTGACTAATGATAGACTCAATTTAATTAGCATTTCTTACTATTTCTTTCACACCAATACTTAAGTAAGTATCACGTAAGTGAACCATAAGAACTATTCGCTACCATGAGTTCGCGAAAATTGAGTTAAAGATTTATCTTTGATTATCCCCCAATGAACTGCAGCTTTGCTTCAAGTTTCTGATTGGTCACTAAATGGACTGCTTTAGCGTGAACGTTAATTTTCGCTGTTACTTCAATCATCCTCTCAAACAATTACAGAAGTTTTACTGGCAACGATTGAGACTGACAACCAAGTACCTTAAGTAAAACTCATAGTTCCTTGCTAAAATATGCAGAAAACTTTGCACTTAATGCTACTGGGCAAAAATGTTATCCTATGTTCTTTCTCACATACATACGTGATGAGAATAAAATGAAATTTTATTGCAGCCTCTGAGTTTAACAAGAAAATTGAATTGAGAGCTGTCAATAGTTGTTTGCTTTAGAACAAAATTTTGCTTTCGATCTTGTTCTTGCTTTGAATTAGTTTAGAAGAAAGTTTAGCCTGATGTTTGCGAAACTCAATGGAATGATAATATTTATCTTGCATATACAAAAAAAAGAAGTCTAGCGCATCAGAACCACTAGAAAATAAATTTTCGAAGAAATTGTCTTTGAGTGACAAAAAAAATGTGGGAAGACGTTATACACTTTTTTGTACAACCATTCCTTATCCCAAGCAACAAAACTCAACTATGACACAAATGATGAAAATGTTCAGTGCTGGCAACACTTTCCCAACAAGCTCATACTTAAATCAACTTATCCTTTGAATTTTGTTCTCATCGCAGGAGTTCATGGAAAGTTTCAACGATTAAACGTTGTTTGAGGCTGCCATCCGAAAAATTTTCAAAACTCGGAAAATTTAAAAATTTGTTTCTCATTTTTATTGCAAATGCTTTGCATATGAGTACGTAGTTTGAAGCATCTGTTGGTGCAATATTTACGGAAGTGGCTAATGCTGGTTACCCTGTGTTAGCAGCAAAGCAAAATACATACCAAATCTGCTTCACGTTAAGTTAAACCCAACCAGCAAATTTCGTTTCGATTGAATCACTGCGCTGGAAGTTATAAGGGTGAAAAGAATTTAAGGGTTAACACCCTCAAAACTTTTCAAATTTTTAAAACATTAATATTTGTTATTAATTTTTATTGCAGGATCATTCTCATTTGCAAATCTAATGATATAATCACTTAGTAAAGAAATTTCAAACAATTACAAAAATGGTCATAGCTGGCAGCTCTTTTATAATTTTTGTACGAAATTCCTAAGACATTTGGTCTACATTAAGGTCAATTTACTGTATGAACTTCGTTTTGATTTCAACACTGGACCGGAAGTTATAAGGAAAAAAGCTTTATTTTGCTGAGCAAATTTGCAAGATTTATGAGACAAAAATCACCACAGCTGCCAGCCCTATACTAGTTTTTCAACCAAATTTTCATTAAATGTTATTGAAAGTAAAGTCCAAATATTGTGTGAATTTTGTTAAAATCTGGTGGCTGAATCGCAAGTTATAGGCCAAAAAGCTGATTTTTTCTCAGTGATTTTTCAAGATGGTACCACTGCCACAGGGTTGCCCGCATTTCCAAATCCCTTCTATCAGATTTGGTCCTAGCTAATACCAACATGTTCTGTAAATTTCATTATGCTCGGATTATCCGGTCGTCAGTTCTCGTGAACAGAACTTTCAAGTGCTGAAAATAGAGGTAGTTTGGTGATGGGTTGCCGTTCTTGGGCAAATCGGAATTTTTAAAACTTGACTTTAACATGAAGGACAAAAGATAAAATTTATCAAAAATTTGAAATTTTTGTCAAAAATCAAAAATTTTTCGGGAGGGTCAGTGATTTGAAGGATTTTATTTCAGCAGCCTGGCGCAGCTACAGGGCTACCCGCTTTATCTTGAAAATCCATATGTGCTAAATTTTAGTCAAGTTCAATACGCTCTGTAATTTTCACGATGATTCATTGTGTTTTTTACAAGTAATGACAAATCAAAATTTGAAAAAAATGCCTTGCCTACTTTTAGGCACTCTGCACCCACACACGGCTCAAAATTTTTGATCATCGACAAGCTTAAAACACAATAAGTTTTGATTCCCAAACATTTATTTTAACAAAAATTGACACTGCTTGGAAATATCGGAGTACCTGAAAATTCACTAAAACGTTCGCCGCCGCCAAAAGATTTAGGATATCTGAATTTGAGAAAGACATGGACCTACCCTACTATACATATCTACGCCCTCCGAAAATTTCAGCTCAATCGAAACGGCCACTCCAGAGATTATCTCTATTAACCATTTTGTTGATATATATATATATATATATATATATATATATATATATGTATGTATATATATATATATATATATATATATATATATATATATATATATATATATATATATATATATATATAAATATGAATTTTCGGCGAAACGAGTTTAATACTAATTTTCTTCGAAAATTAGTTAAAAGAATAAAATAAAGTTGTATTCTCCAGAACATTAAAAATCAGCAAAATGCATACTCACTATACATAAAAGTAAGCCAAATCTAAAAGTTGTGTTACTAAAAGCAATCATGCGTTTATAAAATTGAAAGACAATAGCAAACATACCCCAGAAACAATAACATGCAACAATGAAACCAAATTTGGAGTCGACGTAGTAGACCAAATGGCGCGCAAATATGTTCATTGAACAATAAAAGAAGCGTGCAGACTTCGAGTGCATATTCCACGTCACATGTTTCAACCTGTTTCGAGGGCAAAATCACTTTGATATCACCAATGCATCATATTTAAACTTATACGGTGAAAACGTTTTCAGGGTTACCACTTGCATGAATCTCAAGATTTAGGAAAGTCAAACACTACAAAACTTTGAAAACACCATCTCGTGTAACAAAATTAAAGAAAATGATCAGTGTTTGACACACTTTACCAGCACTGCAACTAAAAGTCTCCCACACATGAACACTTAAAAATCAAATTACCCTATCAATCTCGATTTTATCCGGTAACTTTATCGAAAGTTACAGGGATAGAAAGATGTTTGGGATCATTATCCGAAAAATTTCCAGAACATACAAAAATTTTAACATTGGTAAATTATTTTCATTGTAAATATTCGCGACATGAATACTTAATGTAAGAATTTATTGATACGAAAATAGCAAAAAAAGCCCCACGCTGGACACCGTTTGCTAGCATCAAAGACAAAAATATATCACACCTGCCTCACATTGAAATTAACCTACTCTGCGAATTTCGTTTCGATTCAATGACTGCATTGAAAGTTATAGGGGTACAAAGCAATTTAAGGTTACCAGTCGCAAACAATTTCAAGCTTGCGACATGCTAATTTTTGTTGTTGATTGCCACTACAATATCATTACCGTTTGAAAATTTTAAGATTAAATCGCTTTATAAAGATATGGCAAAAAATACAAAACCAACAGTAGCTGGACCAGATTTTTCTTGAATATTGCTTGCAGTAAGTTCCATTTACCGTATGAACTTCGTTTTGATTCCATGAATGTACTGGAAGTGATGGGGCAAAAACCGTTTTTAATTGAGAAAATTTTCTAAATCCAAGACACCAAAATTACCATTACTGGTACTTCTAACCGAATTTTTCAACAAAATTTCTACCACACGTGGCTTAGATTTTCCTGCTAGTGTGTGAATTTCATGAAAACTTGGTCACCGAATCAGAATTCATAGGGCAAAACGCAGTTTTTTTTGTCTTTGCAATTTTTCAAGATGGCACCGCTGGCACAAAGTGTCCGACATTTCCAAATTGCTTCTATCAGACCTGGTTCTACTAAAAACCAATACATTCTGCGAATTGCAGATGTATTTGATTATTGGGTCGTGAGTTCTCGTGAACAGAAGTTTCTGATGCTTTAAATACAGGTGAGTCGGAGGAGGGCTACCGTTCTTGTCCGAAATAAAATTTGAAAAGTTTTCCTGTGATTGTATAAACAAAGGATTAGGTTTCTAAATGAACTGGTTTTCATTGCAAAAACCGAAAATGTTCAGGAATCTCGGTGATTTGATGGTTTTCATTTTCAATACCTACCGTAGCTGCAGCGTTGCCAGCACGTACATCAAAATCTACACAAGTTTACAACTTGGTAGCGTTATTAATTATGTCCTAAGAGTTTTGTTATAATGAAGTAATCTGGTCAAAAGCTATCACAATTCAAAAATTTTGAAAATCTTATTTTAGGCGTCTAGTGCACACATAGGGTCACAAACTACAAAATTTTTATCATATTCAGATTTAAAACACGTTCAAAATTCATATCATAAAATTTATTTTTGCAAAAGTTATTTGTTGACAGAATAATAGGCATATTTACACTATCACTAAAATGGCCGCCGGCGCCAAAGGGTTTAAGATTATTAGCGTTTGCTGAAACGTAGCATTTTCTGAATATAAACCAAGTTCTATCGGATGGCGCGTTCCTGGTATTTTTTCACTGAAAATGGTTGATGATGTATATATATCTATATAATAGCTGACCCGGCGAACTTTGTACCGCCCTAGAGTCAACAATTATTATTTTAACTCATTAATTAAAATAAATGGAGTCTTTGTTAAGATCAAAATGAATTAAGTTCAATAAATGTGCAAAAATCAAAATGAGAAGTGTTTTAATTACATTAAAATAAATATAATTCACGTGGCACGAAGGCATTTGCTTTATTGAAGCAAATCGAAGTGATTTACACAGCATTATTGCACTTTTTTCTGTTAAATTATTTGCTGGATGAATTGCACTCGGGTCGTTAACCTTCATTGAAGCACCTTGTGATACGAAAATCGTTTCTTCTTGCGCGACGTTGTCGACCTGCGCGATAAGTTCAAAAATTTGTCATTGCCAATTCAGCCGTTTGACGTACTGCCTCTTTTGCTCTTGTCTTCGTGAAGCACGAAGTCAGGCCATACGCAAATCGCTGTAATGCATTCCAGCAGCATGCATGCAGCAAACATTCTCAGCAATGCAGATGTTGCACTTGAAAGCTGTTTTCCAAAAAGACCATCACTTACTTATGACCATTACTCCCAAAAATAAGGAGATAATAACTTTCAAGCACACATTGGTTTAGGTAATGTTTACTATATAAAAACGAAAGATGAAAATTCCAGAGCACTTCAAATCATCACAAGTAATTAAAATGTATAGGGCTTTGTAAGTTAAACGTATTAAGAGTCATGCAGAGGCAAGCTTGAGCGGCAGTCCAAGCAGCAGCACAAATTCTCCCAAGAAAGTTTTAATGCCAGAATACACTGTTGGAATTGCCAATTAATGTCGCAGATATATGATCGACCGCCGGTCCAAGCGTCACAGGTTGTCTCGAGCCGTGGTCACGCTCTGTTTCCTATAAGCGAAGGCGGGAATTTTCAATAAGCAGGGATTTTAAGATTTCGTTGAGTGATCAAAATAATTTAAAGAAAATAAAATGGTGGGAAATATCGAATATGTCAAATTGTGATGCGGAAATTTGGAATAATAAAACAAATTACTCGTTATTTTTGAAAGGGAAATAATTTGAATTTTGAGGGATGAGTAAACGAATCCAACTACCAGCTATTTTTTTCAAATTACTTCTACCCCACCTCCCTTGGTACTCCAGCAAGTCAAATAATCGTTTCATCTTCATCTGAATTTTCACTCGCTTATCCAAAAATAGATTTATTCTACACGCGGAGCTTTCACCAGCAGTTGTTACGCTCCCCACTTCAAACAACTTTTCACGAGCATTCACCGCTCGGATGAAGCACTCGTCTTTTGCGTTGAGAGGGATTTTCAAAATGATATGGAATGTCATGAAATTGCCCACGCATCAGATGGCATGCCATAGTTAGAGATTCGTTGCCATCGGATATGGCAGGGAAAATAGCTAGTCGAGACCGAGGGTCAACAAGCATTTCCCATAGTTGACGGGATTGCAAGAACCCAATGTACAAAAAGTTCTATTTGGAGCATTTCACTTGAAGCGGACAACGAAAAAAAATCGAAGTTCTGGATTTCGGTAATATTGTGCATTATGGTGCTTCTAGAAGATAAGAATGTGCATGCACAAGTTTTTGTTTCTATGAGGTTTCGTTGCCGAGTTATGGGCTATTGAATAACTGACGAAATTGATGAAAGGTTTTTTGGAAGCGGATTCTCATATTCAAAACAAAATCTAAAAAACATTTAACATATTGGTTGGTATAGAAAATTAGCTGTTCTTTTTAATTTTGAAATTAGATTTGAAAAATAATTTTTTTTTTCCTATGTGAAACCGGAACCGGAAGTAGACACTTCAACTCGTAATTTGAAAAAAATCAACGAATTGGTCAAAGTATCATTGGCGGTTCATTGGATGTATGTGTACGCGTCTTTTGACTATTGACAGTTTAAGTTTACCTGATCTTGGTCGGCTATTTAAATTTCTCAAGTCACAATATCTACCAATGATGTTTTTGTTGATCGAACATGGTGTTTTAGCAATTTCATTGATTTCCATTTATTATGCAAATTCAGGATTATTTTTCTTTCCTTTTCCGTAGTTTTTTAGCTTTTACATCCCATAGCTTAAATTTTAACACAATGCAATTAAAATTTTATTTATTTGGGATATTTGTTACAGTAGAGACTGATTGCTATTTGATTAAATATGGTCGGAAGTATTTCCGGAATATTGCTGTGTTAAAGCTTTCATTGTATTGATGCTGCAACTTTCTGGTAATATACTCAAAGAAGAGTACTTTTTTTACGTGAATCAAGAACATAATACAGTTCAAAAACGACACGTTTCGTCATGAATATTTTATAAATTTTGCTGTGTCAGCACAGTTAAACATGATATGACAATTGTTACTGACCTTGTCAACAGCGCCCTTGATCCGGCCCACGCCTCTGACGATCGAGGGTGGCAGTTTTGAGTGGCTAAGCTCACCGGGAAGGGCTGAGTTTGAGCGCCACTCGTTTCGGGTCCGAAACCGCCAATTCTAATGCGACCGCGAAACGAGAAGTCAGTGCGGTTATTAAAAGTTCGAAAAGAAAATTTATCCCAGAACAAAACACATCAGCCTTACAATACCGATACAAGCAACTCTTTATTTTGAACGAATTGCTAGATTTACGTTCACCGGCGCCACGATCTAATGCTCTTCTTCAAAACTTGAATTCAACTATTCGTGTTATCACGAATTTCCGTTATTACATTACGTTATTCCAAAATCTAGCCTGTACACTCCTAATAACTATGTTTCAGCGCAGTTTATTGTATTAACTCGGCACGTACCTTTATTTCTTTCAATCGATGTCCGAGACCTGAACCGTGGAGTGTCGCCTTGGCTGTTGTCGTGTAAAGGCTGGTACTGAGTTAATAGTGAAGCTAAATTTTGGCAAGCCTAAATTGTCTGGTAATTTTTCGAGCAAACATTTTGGCAATGAAGAAAAGCAGAGACAATGCTCTACTTTTCTCCATTCCGAAAAATTCGAGAACGTTTAGAGCGTGTATGTTTAGTAGTGCGACGTTTTTTGTAGATGGGGGGATTTGCGGTTATGGTTTTTAACATATTTCCACTAAATTTTCATATTATGTAGAATGATGTGAAAGACTATGCAATTTTCGAATCCAGTGTTAACTTAAAAATGAAAAAGTCTAGCGCATCAGAGCCGCTAGAAAACTAATTTTCGAAGAAATTGTCTTTGAGTGACAAAAAAATGTGGGAAGACGTAATACACTTTTTTGTGCAACCATTCCTTATCCCAAGCAACAAAACGCAACTATAACACAAATGATGAAAATGTTCAGTGCTGGCAATACTTTTCCAATGAAGCAGCAATAAGTTTACCTAAACAAGCTCATACTTAAATCAATTTATCCTTTGAATTTCGTTCTCATCGCAAGATTTCATCGAAAGTTTCAGCGGTAAACGTTGTATGAGGCTGCCAACCTGAAAAATGTTCAAAACTCGGAAAATTTAAAAATTGGTTTCTTATTTTTATCGCAAATGCTTTGCATATGAGTACGTAATTTGAAGCATCTGTTGGTGCAATATTTACGAAAATGGCTAATGCTGGCTAGCCTGTGTCAGCAGCAAAACAAAAAATATACCAAATCTGCTTCACGTTAAGTTAAACCCAACCAGTAAATTTCGTTTCGATTGAATCACTGCGCTGGAAGGTATACGGGTGAAAAGAATTTTAGGGCTACCACCCTTAAAACTTTTCAAATTTTTAAAACGTTAATATTTGTTGTTAATTTTCATTGCAGGATCATTCTCAATTGCAAATCTAATGACATAATCGCTCAGTAAAGAAATTCCACAAAATTACAAAAATGGTCCTAGCAGGCAGCCCTTTCATGATTTTTGTACGAAATTCCTAAGACATTTGGTCTACATTAAGGTCAATTTACTGTATGAACTTCGTTTTGATTTCAACACTGGACCGGAAGTTATAAGGAAAAAAGCTTTATTTTGCTGAGCAAATTTGCAAGATTTATGAGACAAAAATCACCACAGCTGCCAGCCCTATACTAGTTTTTCAACCAAATTTTCATCAAATGTTACATAGAGTCACATCCAAGTACTGTGTGAATTTTGTTAAAATCTGATGGCTGAATCGGAAGTTATAGGCCAAAAAGATGTTTTTTTTCTCAGTTATTTTTCAAGATGGTACCACTGCCACAGGGTCGCCTGCATTTCAAAATCACTTCTATCAGATCTGCTCCTAGTTAATACCAACATGTCCTGTAAATTTCATTATGATCGGATTATCCGGTCGTCAGTTCTCGTGAACAAAACTTTCGAGTGCTGAAAATAGAGGTAATTTGGTGATGGGTTGCCGTTCTTATGCAAATTGGAATTTTGAAAATTTTATCTTGAGATGCAGGACAAAAGATAAAATTTATCAAAAATTTGAAATTTTTGTCAAAAATCAAAAAATTTTCAGGAAGGTCAATGATTTGAAGGATTTTTTTTCAGCAGCCTGCCACAGCTACAGAGTTACCCGCTTTATGCTGAAAATCTATATGTGTCAAATTTTAATCATCATCAATACGCTCTGTAATTTGCACGATGATGCATTGTTTTTCTTACAAGTAATGACAAATCCAAATTTGAAGAAAAAATCCTTGTCTACTTTTAGGCACCCTGCACCCACACACGGCTCAAAATTTCCAATTCTTTATCATTTCAATTCTTAAAACATAATTAAATTTCATTCCCAATACTTTTCTTTAACAAAAATTTACACTGCTTGGAAATATAGGAGTTCCTCAAAATTCACTAAAACGCTCGCCGCCGCCAAAAGGTTTAGGATATCTGAATTTGAGAAAGTCATGGACCTACCTACTGTATACATCTACGTTCTTCGAAAATTTCAGCTCAATCGGATCAGCCACTCCAGAGATTATCTCCCTTAATCATATTGCTGATATATATATATATATATATATATATATATATATATATATATATATATATATATATATATATATATATATATATATATATATATATATATATATATATATATATATATATATATATAAAGAAATATATAAAGAAATATGAATTTTCGGCGAAACGAGTTTAATAATATTGTTCTTCGAACTTTAGTAAAAATGTAGATAAAACGTTTATGCCTTGCAAGGCAGGCTAGTCTTCTAGTTAACGTGAACTTCGGCTGTAGATGCTTACAATTTGCCATTATTAAACACAATACACTTTAATCTTAGCATTATTCAGGAGCCATACAAAACCATACAAAACCATACAAAACCATACACACTCTTTTGATTATCAAAAATGTCATATAAATATCATCCAAAAAAAAACGCAAACTATTGGTTTGCGTGTTCAAATTCAATCTCTTACACACTTTAACCAGAACTAGTACACATAAATTGCACATTCATTTACACGAAAAGTTTCATTTTATATTTATGTTCGCCCATTTTCATTTCTTTCAGTTATATTTAACGTTGATGATAGCAATTCATTCTTCAAATAATCAGGAAATGTTTTATTCCGCACCACATGCTTCGAAACTTTTTGGCCAATAAAATAACACCCGAACTTGCAAAGGGTAACTAGCTTGTTTCGTCACGGTAGAATGATACCTACAAAATGATTAAAGCATGGAAACTAGCAAGCTAAAGCGAATCAACGAAAACTTTTGTTGATAAGAAATTTCGCACTTTTCGTACTGATTTTCTCGTTCTATCACGTACGATTTTCCGTCCGGAAAAGTTTCTGTGCAATTGTTGTTGGTTAATGGATATTCTTTAGGAAGTAGTTTTAGCAAATCATTTTTGGAACAATAATGCTGCCTGATTTACGTTTTGTAAATAACTTGAATGGTGACAATTGTTCAAATAAATTGGCCGTAAAGCCAAGTACGAAGATTCGGTAAAGAGAAATTGGATAAAATTCTTCCAATGATAGCAGTTAATTCATAGGTACAGGTAATTATACATAGGTTATTGTATACAATTCTCCATAACGGTTAATTGATGTAGTAAATATCTTGTCAAATGTATTTTTTTTTACAAAAGTTAAATTTATTAAACACTGAAAAAAAATTGTTTTTATATTAATTAAAACCCTGTTAAATTAGCAATTTTTCCCCAACGTTTTTCAGTCAATTACGAATGTTGTCGCATTAACATGTCATTTTGTGTTATATTGACTAATTTCTTCAGAAGTCGTTTGAGCAATAAAATGTGTTGATATAGCAAGCATTCTTGTTAATTTGAAAGTAAGCATGTTAGAACTAATAAAATTTTAGGATTAGCAAAACCAGCTCAGATATTGTACTAACTCAATGAAGATGTCAATCGAACAATGCAACATGTTCGTTCATCATGAGTTCTTGTTGATTCAAAAGTATACTTTCAAAACAAATACAGTTTTTCATGTATGAATAAGCTGTATAGATGTGAAATTAAAAAAGAGAATTGTCAGCAAGACATGAACCTCATGTTCTATCAACCTTTAGTCCGTATGTCACTCTAGCAATATTTTGATATTGAATTAACCAAGTTTTCTGCCACGAATCTAACTTTAAAAATAGAATGAATTTCAGCGTATTGAAATCCACCATGAAAAACTTGAGTCCAATGTTAAATTTATTCTACCGCAAAGAAGTGGAGTGTTCAAATTCAAATTCAATTGACAACACTAATGAGAGAACAAATCAAAATCGTATGAATTTCATGTAAACAACATGTTAACTTAAAAAGTGAAAAAACAATATATTCATGCCATTCAACATAAGTTATTACATTTCTCAATCAAAAATATTTTTTACGAATTGCAGCTTTACCATGTGGTAAATTATAAGGTGCGCAACGTTTACAAAGTAATGGCGTAAACTATTACCAACAGTAAATGATTGCAAATGCTCCTCAAAATATAGTAATTCATATTCTCGTGCAAAAAGGTTAAATCAGTATTTTAAACGAATAAATTCTATTATTTCAAATATGTAGTTTCGAATCAATTGTAACATAATATCCTTTCTTGTACTTGGTGCCTTTATAAAACAGTTGATGACAAAATAAAAAAAAAATCAATTTCACTTCAATTCAATTCTGTATATAATAATTTAAAATAAAATTTTTGACTCAAATCACTTTCTACTTCTTTTATGGCAACTATGTCTTGCTGGAAAAATTGATTACAAAGCAGCGAATTTGAAAATTTAAGTACTAACGAATAAAGTAAATTTTTTCTTGAGATTATGTTTTTAGCATACATTTTAATTTCCTTATGTTTGGCTTCAAACCTAAAGCTCCCTTTTTTCCATAGGCCCGCATTTGAGAATAATTGTAGGGTAATGCACTAAAAAATGATTCTTGGGCTTCAATGGTTGATTGAATAAAGAAATATGCAGAAAGTTGTGTCTTTGAACTAATTCTTTTAACATGTGTACATTTTTTGGTTATTTTTACGCAAATAACACTATCTATAATTTTAAGTAAAGTAATAAAGTAATTCCACGCCTCATTGTTCACTTTTATAAGATCTCCAATCATAAGTGGTAGGAAATTGATGAAAGTCATAACTTATCTTGCAGTCATTTTTGACTAAGTAGCTACTAAATTTTTCATTTCAATAGGTGGGGACTTAGTGCCCAATTCACTTTCCCCGTACGGAAATAATTTATTTCTATTATTGAGCGTATCAATAGAATTTTTTTTTTCTATTTTATAAAATTAATCAGTACATTACAAACTCCATATATACAAACTCATTCGAATAAATCATGCATTATGTCATAAGCATAGTTTTCAAAAACTTTAAATGTTGGTAAGTTATTGAAAATAGAATATTCTCTAATATATGTGACTTTCACATAACCAATCAAAACATCGTCTTCATAATTGGCCCTGTTTCGTAAAAAACCCGATTCTCCTTTTAAATCATACTGCATATCATTTTGAATTCTCTTGCAAAGTCTGCAATAATAGTGCGAATTGAAATATTTTGTAAATCCTAAGATTCTATTTAGACCAAGACTTCAAGTATTCTAAATTCTTCTAGAAGGCGATGAAGAGATTTATCGTTTCCGAAAAATTTCAGATCCTTTGATTTCAAATAAGCAGCAACAAAAATATGTTCCAATTTTGATAGTAAATGCTGGACAAATATAATAAGCTTGGCAAACAGCATCTTCCTGAGCAAAACCTCCGAGAGGATTATTTATAGTAGTCATTCAAATACAGAAATATGCAATACTGTCCACTCGCTACATTTTTTACTAATTTTCGAAGAAGAACATTAGCATTAAAATCACTTTGGCCGAAAATTCATATTTCTATATATATATATATATATATATATATATATATATATATATATATATATATATATATATATATATATATATATATATATATATATATATATATATATATATATATGTATATATCATCAAAAAATTTCAGTGAAAAAATCTCAGGAACGCGCCGTCCGGTTGAGATGAAATTTTCAGGACACATTGCTGTATATGCAGAATAGTGCCAGGTCTCACAAAAAGTTAATAATCTTTAACTTTTTGGCGTCGGCGGCCATTTTAGTGATATATTTAATATACCTATTATTCCGTACACAAACAATTTTTGCAAAAACTATGTTGATGAAATAAATTTCGAACGTGTTTTACATGTGAATTGGATAATTTTTTGGAATTTTTTAACCCCATGTGTGCGCTGGGTGCCTAAAAAGAGAACGGGAAAACTTGAAAATTTTTAAATTGCGATAACTTTTGACAGAGCTATTGAATCAATACAAAACTTTTAGAACGTATTGTTCTTATTTAGTTGTAGATTCGTGTAGCTTTAAATGAGCGTGCTAGCAACCCTGTAGCAAGGACAGGCACTGAAAGTGAAAACCTCCAAATCATCGTTTCTCTTGAAAAAATGCCGCTTCTTCAAAAAAAACCCATTAAAAAAAATAAAATTTGATATGGTATAACGGGCACGCCTGGTAACCCTTGCCCAATTTACCTATATTTTTAGCATAAAAAATTTCTGTTCACGGAAACTCACGACTCGATGAGCAGAATTAATTGAAATTTGCAGAATGTATTGGTCTTTAATAGGACCAGGTTTAATAAAAGTGATTTTGAAATGCGGGCGATTCTGTGCCAGTGGTGCCATCTTGAAAAATCACTAAAAAAGATAACTGCTTTTAGCCCTATAAATTCTGATTGAATGGTTCGATTTTGACGAATTTCACACAGTAGCTGGACCTTACTTCAAACCACGTTTGGTAGAAATTTGATTGAAAAATCGGTTGGACCTGCCAGCTATGATAATTTTGGTGTCTTAAATTTGAAAAAATAAAAATTTGGAAGTGAAAACATTCAAACCATCGAATATCCTAAAAAATTTCCGTTTCTTGCAATAAAACCAATCTGTATACAAATCTTATGCTCAATCTACACGTTCAAAGTAAAACTTTGGAATTTTCATGTCGGACAAGAACGGTAACCCTCTCCCAGTTAACCTATATTTTTAGCATCAAAAACTTCTGTTCACGGGAACTTACGAACCAATAATCAGATACAGCTGAAATTTACAGAGTGCATTAGACTTAAGTAGGACCAAGTCTGATAGAAGCGATTTGGAATTGTGGGGAACTCTGTGCCAGTGGTGCCATCTTGAAAAATTACAAAGAAAAAAAACTGCTTTTTGCCCTATGAAATGCGAATAAGTAACCAGATTTTCATGAAATTGACACAGTAGCTGAACCTTATTCTAAACTTTGTTTGGTGGAAATTTGGTTGAAAAATTCGATTGGCGCTCTCAACTATGGTAATTTTTGTGTCTTTGGTTTTGAAATTTCGCTCAAGAAAATAAAACTTTTTGCCCTATAACTTCCAGTGCAGTCATGAAATCAATACGAATTTCATACAATTAATGGAACCTATTATAAACATTATTCAGGCCAAATTTGGTTGAAAAGATACGATAGGGTTGCCAGCTATTATTGGTTTTGTGTTGAATTGCAATATCTTTATTAAGCGCTTTAATCGTAGAATTTTCAATTGGTAATGATATTGTAGTGACAATAAACAGCAAATATTAAGCTTTCGATTATTTGAAAAAACTCGCTGTAGGTAACCCTAAATTTCTGTATACTCCTATATCTTCGAATGTAATATAACAACGTGAAGCAGATGTGATATATTCTTGGCTTTGATACTGACGAAAGGTTGCCAGCACGAGTCGGTTGTGCTACTTTTGTATCAATAAATGCTTACAGTTAGTATTCATACCGGAAACATTTACAATGAAAATAAATAACCGATGTTTCAATTCCCAAAGTTCTGCAAATTTTTCGGATCGCAGCCCCAAACACCAACTTCAGTTACAGTGATGCAGGCACTGAGCATTTTCTTCATTGATGTTATATGAGATGCTGCTTTCAAAGTTTTGTGAAATAAGCAAGTGATAACGAATATAATTAACCCGTGTTTTGCTCTCATAAACGTTGAAATTCATGCCAATGGTAATATCTGAAACCTTCTACCATATGAGTTATAATACATTCTTGAGACCAAAGTAAAACGTGACATTTGAAACAGTTTGGCCGTAATAAGCAGCTCATGTGGTGGAATATGCACTCAAAACCTGCACGATTCTTCTACTGTTTTTCGAACATTAGTGTTTCTAGCGGTTCAGGTGCGCTAGAGTTTTTAGCTTTTCTATCCAAATTTTAGTAGTTATAAAATAAACCTAACAGTTTTTCATTACTAAATTCAAACTTATATTCATCTACCTTTACAGTAAGTGCTTGGTTATTAGAAGGTAATTCGACAGTTGCCAGCTCGAAAAGTGGCCTTTCAAATTTCGGAAAAAGTTCCAAACTGCTGAGACGTCGCTTTCATGCTTTCTTCGCAAATGACGTTTAAATTACGAAATATTTGAAAAAGTCGTCAGTGTTTTTAATAACAAGTGAACTCATCGTTAGTTTTTTTACAGTGAATGCATTTCAAATGAGTAATTAGCTTGTTTTCCGTTTTAAAAATGTCAAAGCATAAACAATATTTAAACATTTTTGTGCTTAGTTGAAGCTAAGAATTAAGTGTAAAATTAATCCCATTTCATCAATTCATACTCAAAAATAATATGTAAGAATTTTTTTTTCTTCAAATATTTGAATTTTTAATTTAAGTTTAGTTCTAAAACTAAAAATTTGTTAAATTAAAAGTTAATTCAAATTTCAAAAGTTTTAAGTTATAATTTTGAGAACAATCAGTGTAATAGAAGTATTCAAAAGTTTGAAGTCCTCCCTTCAAAAGCTATATACTATTCACCATGAAATATCTAGGATATAAATCTAAAGACTTAAGACTAAAGTAGCTTTAATTATTAGGTTTTAGAATACTCTAATGAAATTTTCAATGAAATTATTTTTCACGTCAATATTATAAAAATGCTGGGATTGAAAAGCCCATACACCATATCTAAGAACTGGATATTGTATATTTAAAATATGATGAACCTTGAACAAAAAGTATAGTGCTTGCAGAAATATATCAAATTTGAAGCGAGCACCATCCACGTCAACGTAAATACCTTGAATATTTAATGAATTCAGGCTAAGTATAATAATGAATGGTTGCAAATTAACTTTCGGCTGCAAATTAAGTTTTAAATAAATAGTTTCCGCTGCTGCGTTACAATCCTTTGGATATCGTTCACAGTTATGGCTTCAAGGACAGCTTTTTCTCGAATCCACGATTGTCGGTTTCGATTGACGTCGTTTTTGCTGTTACCTTTTTATTTATGAAGCCTAGAAAATGGCTTAATGATACTGTGTATCAGTAAAAAGGTCAAATAACGCTGTGAATCAGAAAAAAAGCACTGAACTAAAAAACTTTAGTATTATTTTGGGATTTTACTTTGATTATCGGTCTTTTGATAAGGGTCTAATAAGGAACGGGAAGCAGAGTCCTTTAAAAGAGATTTGGAAGCTTCAATAAACCTCGTTTCACTTTCTTCGCAAGTGCTTATTAATTTTAATTTTTTTCTGGAAAAAGCTCTCAAAAATTGGTTCTGAACTAGAATAAAAATGATATACTCCGGTTTATACGTATCTTTAGAAGTATTATACGTATCTGTATATAGATAAGTATTTTCTGTATTCATTCAAAATCAGCATTCTAATAAATTAACTACATTCAATTTAGCCACCTTGAAACTTTACTTAGCAAATCCACACCTAGATGAACATGTTTATACAATGGCCAATCATTCATAATTTTTTCGGTGGTTGCTTTCTCCTGGAATATTAACAATTTTCTCAAAACCGCGGTCTATTTCCAAAGTTTTTTTATGTCATCAACCGCTGAGTCATTTGGAGACAGACACTTTAAGGCAGATTTCTTATTCAAAATTTTGACATTTACTGGCTCTGAAAAAAATATCAGAAAATATTATGGGTGAAAGAATGAAAGTAATTTTGCTTTCATTCTTTAGAGATACCAGCTCACATGGTGTTGGAGATGATAGAAATTTTCTTAATTTTCTTCTAATATTGTTAAGACGATTGTAAGTTTTCCGGTTGGATTTTTATTTATAATATTACACGATTTTTTATTTGTAATATTACACGAAAAGTAGGTCTCCTGTATGAAATGTTGAATAAATAAATGACTTTTATCCACATCTGGTAACAAACCTTAGATTCAGTTGGGAATAATTTCGTGACTTCATTTGAAATATTTTCCAAATTTTTGGGTTTAGTGGATAAGTCATTTTTCAAAATATGCTCTGTAATAGCTTGAACCAAAAGTTGTTGCTGTTCGGCGTTTACATTTTTGTGGCGATTATAATGTTTCAGAACAAGACCTGCAGAGACTGATGACTCAAGTACATTTTTAAGAGCAAAAATCTGAGATTTTTCCTATGCAGTAAGAACTTGTTCATTTTGCTATATATCAAGTACCTTGGCTTTTTCTTCACTTGACGTCGTTAATGATGAGCTCAGCTGTTCGTCCAACCAATCAGTTTAAGTTTTTAGGTTTTAAACTTTGACTAATTTAAGCTTTAAAAGACACAGTGCTTGCGATTCCCTACAGAACACACCATTATTTTTATCATAGCTTGCCTTAAAAATTTAGTAATGTTTACTTGTTCATGATATTTTGCTCTCCACTTCTTGAGCTCCTCTTTGAATATAATTCTATCTCCTAGATGATCGCTTGGAACTATCTAACACATTGGTGTCCTCCGACTGCAATGTTCTCAAATGCCGAATTGAAATTTTGCTGCCTATTATAGCCAAATTTAACTTTTACAGAAAAAAGTGTATGGAATACTTAAAATAAAGTTATATTTTCCATGCAAACTGCTAAAAGAAATCAATACTATTTTTAAAAGCAAGCACCATCATCAGTCGTCTGTGAATCGCAATTCGCGAGTGTAATGATTTTGGATTTTGGCAATTTTTTCAATGCTAATGGGACATAGCGTTCATTTATTATGAAATAAAAATAATGTCTTTATCATTTTTTATATTTTGATATAATTACATGTAACATATAATTAAACAAACACTTAAGATATTACTTCCAATAAGCCAAAATAATTAGCAAAAGAGTTTGTTCACTGTATTTTATGTAACAATTATTTTCGTAAATGCGAAATATGGTCCGAGAAATATAATGAATATCTGTATTGGACGTCTTGTGAATCGTACTTCTAAAGTAATAGACTCACTTACTTCAGTTAAGTTTTCATAGCATTAGGTTACGTTTTAGTTCTTTGAAAATCCCTCGAGAGTGTGAAATTCAGCTATTGTTGTTAAAATAGAACTCAAGTAAAACTTAACTGAAGTTAATGAACCCATCACTTTAAATTGCACAAAATACCCAAGAGCTGCTTGAAATACCCAAAAAAAAACATCCACTTTGAACGATATTATCCTCGAGTACAAATAATTGTGACAAAAAAATGCAGTGGGGAAGTTATGCATCTCGAATAAACAAAATCTACATCTTCGAAATTCATTGAAGACAAAAAACTTTTTAAGTAGATTACTCATGTTCAAATAAAATACTGTTTGGTTGCACTTCACAAGAAAACACGTAGTTATCCATTTTAATGTCGATGTGAAATAAAAGTACATAGAACAAAATTTAACGAAAACTAACTTGCAACTGCGCCGCGTGCATATTCAACCACTTCTGTCAAACGAACGAGACAATATGACGAAATAATTTGCGTAAATTCATGAAATCGAATCATGAATCGGCAACATGTTGATTCAACATTAAAATGAGAAACTAACAATTTCCGTAACGTTAATTCAAAATAATGAGACCGTTGAAATAAGAATTTTGCATTGATTCCTGCAGTACCATAATAATTAGATTAAACAAAGTATGTTTAATGTGATTGTTATATTTTTGTTTCTACATGGTTATTGCTAGTTGTTAAAACAAAAGGCTGAATTGTTGACTTTAACAGTCCATGTTTTTTTCAGTAACAATATTTACACCATACACGAAAAATAATGTTAAAAAATGTGAAGTTTAGACGAAAACTGAGAATGACAGCCTCGCTCTAGACAAATTGAAAACTGTTACTTCTCTTTTAATGCATGAAATATTTCAAAACCTGGGAAAACAATGGCCAGATTATATCAATTTTTCTTGGGAGATCCATATCGATTTTGTAAAATCACAAGCTAAATTTTTGTTTTTGATTTTATCTCTTGTAAAATTTGTATGCAAATTGATATTATGCCCGAATCTCCGTACTAGGCTTTATTATCAAAAGAATTTAAATTCGAAATTGAAATATATACAAAACTTTGTTTACTTTGAATTCGTTTGAAAACAAAACACAAGCTCGTATCTCAACTGAAACATCTAACAATATACAATGCTATGATAATACAATTAAAATATTTTATTTACATTTCGTGAAACAGAAACCTGATTTAATATATCAGCTTATCAGTTTTGATTTCTATGAAATAGTGTTTATATTCAAACTAGACTCATAGTTTCAAGGACAAGGCTGACTTATAACTAAAAGCAAAGCCCTAATGACATTTGTCATTCATATCTATCGGTCTACGGTAGATACGATAAACTAAGCCCATGAAAATAATACAATACTTCACCCTCACTAGCCAAGTTAATACGCTAACATTTTCGCATTCCTCTTTATTTGTCATTACTGGATGACATGAAATGCAAATAAATTTAGTTATCAGATCAATCATTTGATTTGAGTTATGCACGCGATTTTGTGGTAGAACAAATCAGTCAAAATTGACTTGTATATTTACAACTACTTTGCTTTTGATATCGATTGGAAAAAAATATTTAAATCAAATTGTAGTGGTATGAATTTAATTAAGATAACATGCAACCAACATGAAAAAGAACGTAGAAGAAACTTCAGTTTTTGGTTTTAAAGTTCATATTACAGAATAGATTTTCTGCGTGTATATATCCAACAAAAAGTGTTTTGGTTCAAATTCGTTTTGAGCTATGGAGGTCCAACGAAAAGATACGTTTTGAATTAAGTTTGCTCTAAAATAAATAGTTTTCCGTATTTCTGATGAGAATTGTCTCCCCTGTTGGACAATTTTTAATTTCACTCCCTTTTACTTAATGAGGGCTTCCCAAAACTGTACTTTTTTGTTCTTATATATTTAGTAGCAGTCTTTTGCACACATATCGAGTTTTGGTTAGGTAAGAAGCATTGAAAACAACAATAAAATCCTACCTCAGTGATCTGTCTAAGACGGATTTTGCAGGTGGCAAAACCGTTTGATTAAAAGCTTATTCACAATAGAACGGGAAATTGGGGTTGATTGAGACAAATTATTTAAAGGGCTTGGTGCAAACTCTAGCAGTTCAATGCAAACACAAACTAAAAGCTTCATGAATTTTTTCACAAAAGTTACAGTCATCAAGGTTTGATAAGATAAGCATCTTATAATCAAAATAAGTTATAAATGTTTTACTCTCCGAATAGTAGATTTCTGCCCTATGGGTTTCGATGCAGTATTCGTATCAAAGTGGTGCATGATCTTCAATACTGGATGGTGTAATAAAGAGCACATTTTGGAGAACATGAATTCAACGTATACATAATTCCCAAACCTTTCTTCGAAAGTCAGTGTCTTAGCAGTTGAATAACTGGATCACTAATGTATAATGGTCACAATCTAAATCTTATATTCAACACCCTTTAATGACATCTTTAACCCTAGAACTGTCAAAAGTTTCCATCGATCCGAGAGCAGCATTACTTTTTATACGGGGTCAAAAGTCACCAAAAGTGACCTATATTAAATATCTCAGTAACGGTAACGTCTACAGAAAAACAAGGTATGACAAATTTTTAGCTTAAAAGATGTTCATCAAAAAAATTTCAAATTTTTTCTTTTAACCATAACCGTTTTTGAAATATATTGATCTAAACATTTGTAACCCACAGTATCCACTTTCTTTCTTTCTTCTTTGTGAGTTTGTTTATAAAGTATATATATATATATATATATATATATATATATATATATATATATATATATATATATATATATATATATATATATATATATATATATATATATATATATATATATATATGTATATATATATATATATATATATATATATATATATATATATATATATATATATATATATATATTTGTATGAAATAATATAATTTACAGGTGCTTTGCTCTCACAATGATCCAAAAAATGGCTAGTCCCTATAATTTGAGATCTTCGGACGTTGTGGTCTAGTTAAAAACGCAAGATGAAGATCCAGCTTTACGTGAAGATACACAAAGTGATAAGGAGAATTTTACAGAGGAGGAGGATGACACGGGATTGGGGCAAAGTGGTAAATCCGAGAAGGAAGGAGTAGTGGCTGAGAGTGTAGAAGTTAAGGTAGGTAAACAATATCCTTTTTATTAATTTTGACGCAAAGAAATAAATTTTTCAGTTATTTATTATAATTTATAGGCGGAAGAGTCGGATGCGAGTGAGTCTGAGGACGTTATGCAGATGCTGGACCAATCAGTGATAAATTCTGTAATTCAGTTCCAATGGCGGAAAAGAAGCACTCACCAGAAGAGATTTCTTAAAAAGTTTGATCCAAGACCTAACATTGCCCTAAATAAAGAGGAGAAAAGACCTGATCACTCTGCCGAGGCAAACTTTGTTTTGTATTCAAGAAATTTTAAATGAAGGACCAATTCGACGACCTACAACAAGAACAACGAAACAAAGAAGGTGTGTTCATTGCCCTAGAACCGTTGACCGGAGATATGGAGCAAAATGTTCTCATTGTATGGCATACGTGTGTCCAGAGCACAGGGGTGTTCTCTGTCAAACGAATGATCAGCAAGGATAAAACTCTTTGCTTTCTAATAAAGCCGTTTTTTTCTAATTTGAACAAAACCCTTACTAAATAATATGCATTTCCGCGGCAGAAATACATTTTTCGATTTGTGACAATTGGCGCACTTTGTTTTTTGAAAGAAATACCTTTTTTCGAACTAAAAAAACTGATATCGTCTTACAGCATAGTATATTTTCTTTATAATCCCGTTAAATTCATTTAATTTGGTTGAAAATTGATTAAGATATTGCAAATTTACGATAAAAAAGTTATATTGCTGATTTCTTACGTTTCTCGCTCTTCTTATTCATTTTTTCTCAACCTATGAGCTTTGGAAAAAAATCTTTCTGCTACGAGATTTTACATTAAAAATAAAAAAAATGAGCCCTCACAGGACTTTCATAGTCATAATGGGTGTAACACACTTCATGCGACTTTCATATATTGAAATTCACTTACCTAGAGTCTACATTGTCCATGAGCTCTGCCATATGCGATGGCAACGAATGTCAGTTTATGGCATGTCATCCGGTGCCTGGGCAACGGCATGTCATGCCATATCATTTTGAAAATGTCGGTCAGCAGTGAACATGTGTGCGCTACCCGGTGTTTGAAAGCAATGCAAAGGTTAGAGGAAGCGGAATATGAGGAAAGGCGTAAATTGAGGAAGAGGCGAACATATATTTCCATAAGCAATCTTTTTTTTGTATTCGTTTAGGGTTTGTAACACTATTTCCCTCGATATCGCCATTTTGAAAATGAACAACTGTCAAAATATGGCCATGCTCATGGCCATGCAAATGTCTTGCCATATGGCTTGACATATATGGCATGCCATCAAATATGGTATGCCATGTACCGTCTACATTTTCCATTTCCATGGCAAGTCGAATGTTATGCCATCTCCCATGGCCAATGTGGACGCGGCGTTACCTCGTAAATTGGTGGCCATCCCATTCTAAAACTTTTATCATAAAATAAGTACATTTCAAGCTTTGTTTTGATTTAAAAATAAACAAAATTAACCTGGTCCAAATTATTCAAATGACGAGTTAAAGTGCTTACTTCCGGTTTTACACAAGAAAAGAAATTTGTTTTTCTTATCTAATTTCAAAATTAAAAAGAACAGTGAATTTCCTACACTAATCAGTGTGTTTAATGTTTTTTGATTATTTTCCGAATCTCAGAGTCGGCTTCCAAAAAAACCTTGCACCAATTTTGTAAATTATTCAAAAGCCCATAGCTCGGCAACTCATAGAAAAAAAAAATGGTGTATCCACCTTCATATCCTCTAGAAACACCACTACGCACAATATGAACGAAATTCAGAGCCTCGTCTTTTTTCGTTGTCCTGCCCCATTGCATGTCCTAGGCTGGCAAGGCATAGATAAGGGGAAGTTTGGGCTATCAGTTTTAAAGCTGTATAAAAAGAACTTTTTGGAAAGCCCGACATCGTTTTCTTGCATTCCCGTCATCTAAATACGAATTGGGCCTTTCTACAGTTGTATTCTTGATGCAGTCCTCAATCCGGTTTTCTGGGCAAGAGGCGGAAGAATCGAGGGGAAATCTCTACAAAAAGTGACAACAACAAAAAGTGACAACAACAAAAAGTGACAGACAACAACAACACGCACACAGTCATATGCATAATCGGTATATGAACGGTTCCGTTGCTGAAGAATACAAGTGTGGAAATGGTGATTGGTGTAAAACCAGTTTGAGGAGTGCATCAAGAATACAAGTGTAGAAAGGCCCATTGGGCGTACTGATGTAGACTAGAAATTAGCACAAATGGACTTTCAAAACTGTGCGGGCATGTCTGTAGCTACTATTATTGATAAATTTTTACTTTTGTCCACCAAGTCAAATAAAAATTTTCGAAATCTCGCGGTAAACAAGAACGGCAATCCGTGATCAAATTACCTCTATTTTTGGCACTCAAAACTTCTTTTCACAAGAACTGACGATCGGATAATGCGATCAATATGAAATTTACAGGACATGTTGGTATTAGCTAGAGCCAGGTCTGATAGAAGTGATTTTGAAATACGGGCAACACTGTGGCAGTGGTGCCATTTGGAAAAATCGATGAGAAAAAAAATTGTTTTTGGCCTACAGCTTCCGATTTAGCCACCAGATTTTAACGAAATTCACGCAATAGGTGATCCTTACTTTAAGATAAATTTCATTGAAATTTGGTTGAAAAATTAGTATTGGGACGCCAGCTACGGCAATTTTCGTCTCCTAAATATTGTAAATTTGCTCAGGAAAATATTGATTTTTTCCCTATAACTTCCGATGCAGTGTTGCGTTTGTTGCGTTTCTAATTCTGTAGAAAGTTCGTTGAAAAACCGTGAAAGGACTGCCAGCTATGATGAATTTCGTAATTTATTGACATTTTTTTATCGAGCTATGTTGTCATTAAATTTCCAAATGCGAATGATCTTGCAATAAAAATTAACAACAAATATTTATGTTTCGAAAATTTAATAAGTTTTGACGGTGGTAACTCTAAAATTATATTCACTCCTATAGCTTACAGCGCAGCCATTCAATCGAAACGAAATTTATAGGGTGAGTTTAACACAACGTGAAGCAGCTATGGTGCTAACGCATGATTGCCAGCACCAGACAATTTCGTAAATATTGCACCAACAGATGTTTCCATGTTGTATTCATAAGCAAAGCATTTACATTAAAATAAGCAACCGATATTTAAATTTTCCGAGTTTTGGAAAATTTTCAGATGGCAGCCCCAGACATAGTTTAATCGCTGAAACTTTCGATGACATCCTCGGATGAAAATGAAATTCAAAGGATATGTTGATTAGGCACGAGCATGTTATGGTAGATTTATTGCTGCTGTGTTGGACAAATGTTGAGGGTTTGCCTCTGTTTTCATCATTTGTGTTATCGGAAATGCTATCAGAAAATGATATTTGTTCCTTTGAGTAAGAAATGGTTGATATGATACTACAAAGAAGTGTATAATGTCTTCACACATTTTTTAATCCCTCAAAGATAATAATTAGTTTTCTAGCGGTTCTGATGCGCTAGACTTTTTTTCTTCTTCAACTTGCTGAACATAAATTTTTATAAAATAATACCATTAACATTCAAAATCTTCCTCAAACATTTTTCACATGCTACAAGGAAAAATTGAAAACTAGCGATTAATGATTTTTAATTATTTAAAGGTACTCGTAGATTGGAAAATAGATAGCGGGAATATAAAATCTACGTTTTTCCACAATAACTGTATTTGTTTTGTCAGCGTTAAGTTTTAACAATTTAATAACAATTTTTACATTTAAAAAAAAATGATTCATCTAATATGGTAACAACACGTAGCGCCAGAAACATGAACATTGTCAGCATATTTTCGAAGAAACCATTTTATGAATGCTTTATCTGCATAGCTTACTGATTTCATAGTTTTACGGCTTGATGGTCCTGCTACATAATTGGAATTTATACTGAACTCAAGCAACTTATCTTTATTGTTTTTAGGTCTAGCACAGTTTGAATACGAACACCATAGTATGCAGCAAGTCTTCCGACTGATTGTCCTTCCTCCAACATTTTTACTAACTAAAGTCTGAACTATATAATTAAGTGAGCTTAAATTGATTTAAGCAGTTGTTCAAATACATAAAAATCAGTTGACTTAACCATAATGTATTTCTTCATCGTTTTCGTCAAGTTTCGTCCAATTCAAGCCACTTAATCAAACTATGAATAGGTTTACAGTTCAAACCGCCGAAAAAATTAAACATGTAGATACCTATTGGGCTCGTGTGAGCCTGCATTGCTTAGTGAAATTCTAAATGTGTGAATAATAGATCACAAAATTTTGGTAAATAATGGGTAAATTAGTCAACTGAGTGAGTTTTTTGTTCATTTTCAGTTTTCAGCAGTCATTTAAGTCAATTTAAGTCTATTATAGTTCAGTCCTTAAGTTTGTCTAAATTATTTGCTGTCTTGATGGTAAAATGACTAACAAATTTTGATTCCCGTATATATTTAAAAACTCTATCCTATTTTCGTCTTAAGCATAGTACTGTGTTCGATTTCACGTTTTTTTCATACAAAATTTCACGTGAAATTGGTTTCGGCGAAAATTTAGCTTGAAAATAAGTAAGAGTTGTACTCTGTTCTTAGCATGAAAAGTTGCTTCAAAGTTGCTTTCGCTTTGAAAATATAGATGGCATTGACATATGTCTCCAATCATTTCACGCCAATTTAGTTTGTGCAGTTCATTCTTTTGAGCTAAAAAGTGACATTTGGTGTTTCAATTTGAAAATTTGAATTGTGCAAATGTCTTTCCAATAAGAAAATCGATAGAAAATTGAAATTCTTGACATTTTATCCGTCTTAACGAACAGTGTCTCAGCTTTTCTCCATTGCCAAAATTTTCGCTCGAAAGAATGACCAGATAATAGAGACATGCCAAAATTTTGCTTCACGATCAACTCTGTACCAGCCTTAACAGTTCGAAATTAACAAAAAAATACGGGTTCATCTCTCGTTTATTTGTATTAGTTTGGAGCTTGCTAACTGTAAATTCTTTAAAGATTTTATTCCAGTAAAGTATTTTCGATTATTAAAGTATTATTGAAGTATTTTCTATTATTAAAATCAAAACAAAGTCAATTACATCTTATTAGTTAACCTTATTAGTAAACCTAATTTGCTATTATCTCACTACCACTTAATTTCAATTAGTTGATCTAAACCACAAAACATCAAAAATTAGCAACGCTCCAAAGTTCGATTCAAACTGAACGATAACAACAATTTACGATCCTGAGCACTTCCAAACCTAATTGTTATCAGAGCTCACAGACAAAGCCGATTCGGATTAACATAGATTCAAACGTTTCGAAATGCAAATCAAGATTTTTGTAGTAGAGAGAGACAGGAAAAGCCTGAACAGTGTATGAAACATAAGCAATTCTCAAAAACTAATCTGCATGATAGTTTAATCGTAAATTGCTTTGTAATGAATTCATTCATTGACCCGTACTCGAACCTTTCGCCATGGTTCGATACCGCTTCTACTAATTACGCCGAGGGTTGTTTTAGCCGATGTTGAAAGATATGGCAAAAGGATATTTTGTGGGTACTATTCTGATTAAAATTAGCAACAAGCATGTTGTTCGATTAACTGGAGCTGGAGCACATACACATGTATGTATGTATACATACCCAAGCGTGCCAAATTTGAAATTTGGAATTAATTACAACTATTCCGAAAGTGAGGAAAAAAGATAGAAACATAATAAGCTCTTGAAATAAGTAAAACTATTGACTGGGGTAAGATTGTTCATTATTTTATGAGAAACATATGAATATTTGTTAAGAATCTCTTCTGAAGTCTGCAAGAAACAAATTTGAAATCATTCGGAATTTGTTGTGAATATTTCACTGAGTTTGAGCGAATTCCGAACAACGTGCGAACGAATCTACGATAGAGGAATCGTTGAAGAAGATTTGAAGATTGGAAAAGATTTTTATTTTAAGTTTTCTTTTGTCCATTATTAATCTAATTTAAGTACTATATACAATTTAAAAAAAAATTACTTACTAGCGGCTATAATATTTTGGCCTGCTGGCTCTTGATTGTTTTGTTTTTTTTTTATGTTTATCTTTTTAATTTTCTTTTAATCTTACACGCTAATTATCATACCCAGCCCTGTACAGTGGCTGGGATGAGGGGAATCGTTAAGAGTTTGTTGAGAAATAAGTTAGAATTCATAACAAATTCCGAATTTAACGCAATCAGCGTTTAGTTTAGTAAATTATGTATTAAAACGGTACTATTGTCATTCGTCATTTAGTAGTTGTCATTGTCATTCGTGCATGAACTCGTGCCTGCAAAGTTTATAAACTGTGTTGTTTGTGATATTTTTTCAAAGTGTTTTCAAAATATTTACAAAATATTGCCTTAAACTGAAGTCATTTTTAATGCCTGATGAAGCTGATAACATTATAAATAACGCTACCTATTAAATAGAAAGCTCGTGCTGTGTAGTGAACATAGCATTTGGCTTCCAGCGTTTAGGGTACGTGACTTTGTAATTTATTTTTAAAAATTAACCAGTGAGTTTTTTTGCTGCTATCGCTGGACCAGACGTTCACTCGTTTGCAAAAAAAGTGTTTCCAAGCAATCATGATGGATGAGGTTGCTGTTCAATTTACATGGATGGGTTTTGGGACCAACATCAAAATGAAAAATATAACAATAATGTCTATTTTTAAAGGTTCAAATGTTACTCAAGTTTTTTGTTCTCTAGTAACTTCTCTTTTTTGTATTCAGAAGCTGCAGTGCGAAGATTTTCGTCAATTAGACCAGACGAGCTGGAATACTTTTTGAAAAAGATTTTCTATAACACCAAAGAGCGGCTTAACAAGAGTGAAAAAAAGTATTGAAAGTATTCTCAAAGAAGAAGAAACGCAAGAAAACCTGGAAACAATTCCACAAAAAAAAATGCGAACGATTCGCAAAGAGTTCGCGAACTATTCGTTCAGAATACGTAAATAATACTTAAAGAATTCGCAAGGAATTTGAAAAGAATTCGTTCAGAATTCGCAAATAATTCTTAAAGAATTCGTTCAGAATTCACAAATAACTCTTAAAAAATTCGCAAAGAATTCTTAAAGAATTCGCAAAGAATTCGAAAAGAATTCGTAAAGAATCACAAAGAATTCACAAGGAACTCCCAAAAAATTCGCAATGAATCTTGAAAAAATTGATCAATGTACAAAAGCTTTTCAAGAGCTAAAGAGGGGAACGTTTGAGCACTTTCGGCGTTTTTGTAACGTTTTCCATAAACCGGTCTTAACGAATTCGTAACGAATGAGTTTGAGAACCCGAAATTTTTTTCTGAATTAACTTCAATTTTCTGAAAGAATTCTCAATGAAATGCCGAATTTGGCACCCTGGATATATGCAAATCAGAGCTGTCTAGAGTATATGTGTATTTCATTGTCCACGTACTTAAGCGTTGATAATTATAACTTGGAACGATTTATCGATAGTAAGCCCCTACATTTTTTGTGACGTATTAAGGAAAAGTTCTCTCAGATACGGTTGAAAATAAGGAGAATTTTTCGAGGGATAATGAAAAAAACATACGAAGTTCTGGTTTTAATTATTTTATTTGTTAATCATTCTTCGTCGTCGTCGTCGTCGTAGCACTACAGCCCCTCTCGGGCCTTGGCTTCTCGTAGGTGATGCCTCCAGTTGTCTCGGTCCAATGACCGCGTCCTCTAATTCCGAAATCCGAGCAGCTTTGCGCAGTCTTCATCGACAGAGTCAGACCAGCGTTTTCTGGGTTTTCCCACTGGTCTTCGACCCTCGGCCCTTCCGTCGAATACCTTCTTAGGTACTCGATGCTCGTCCATTCGTTGCACGTGACCAGCCCATTGCAGCTTCCGCAGTTTCACGATTGTAGCAACCTCCGGCTCGTCAAAAACCTCGTACAACTCGTGGTTGTATCTTATCCGCCATTGGCCGCACTCTTGTTTAGCTCCAATTATACGCCTGAGGACCCGTCTTTCGAAGGCGTTCAACATATTTGCGGATGCTTGGGTAAGAGTCCAAGTTTCACATCCGTAGCACAACACAGGTCTGATGATTGATTTGTAGACTTGGAGCTTCGTCTTCCTGTGTATGCAGCTGGTCTTCAGTAGGGCCAGAACGGAGTAGAGAGTTTTATTAGAGAGCTGTATTCTCCGTTTAATTTCGTCAGTTTCACTGCCTTTCGTTGTCAATTTCGAGCCTAAGTATATAAATTCGTCCACATTTTCTAAATTATATTCGTCAAAAATTATATTTTGTCTAATGGAGGTCTTCTTTCTTGTTTGCGTCATGATTTTTGTTTTCGTCTGATTGATCTTCAGGCTTACTTCCTTGGCTTCCTGGTCAAGTTTCAACAGGAGCTCTTTGGCGGATGTGAAGGAACGGGACAAGATGTTAATGTCATCCGCGTAGGCCACTAACTGGTTCGACTTATACAGAAGCGTACCCCCTATGACGACAGGAATCTTCCTTATCACGTACTCAAGTGCTAGGTTGAGCAGCAGAGGGGCCAACCCATCCCCTTGCTTTAGTCCGACATTTGTGTCAAAGGCGTCAGTCAGACTGTTGTTGATTTTGACTTGTGTGCTGTCGACGTCATCGTCATTTTGGTCAGCCGAACTAGTTTTGCCGGGATGCCGAAGTATAGCATTATTTTGTACAGTATGTTTCGGTCAATACTGTCATATGCTTGTTTAAAATCCACGAAAATCTGGTGGACATCGATGTTAATCATTCTTAAATTGTTCTAATTTTTATTACGATGCAATTCAATGTGGTGGCTCCAAAATGGCGGCTCTCGTCTGCCCCTGAACGCGGGACATCGTCCGGTAACTTCAAGTCTGCAGCCTCCCGTAGTAAACTGATATCAGTCATAGTTTAAAGTCATTAAAATTTATGGAAATCTCCATGCCTTATATCTAATGAAAATGAATTGGGACGAAAAATAAGTCAAATTATGGACATTTAAAAAAAGTGCAACTTTTAACACGGTTTTTTCTTCACTTTGACCTCGCTTAAAAATTATGAATTGAAATTTTCCTTGCTCATTTTAAGTATTAGACATATAAAACAGTAAATTCTTTTGGGCAAACTAAGAATGAAGGGAATCATATCAATAGATCGACACCTGTGCTTGAAGCTATGATGAAAAATATCGTTTCGAGAAAAACGCGTTTAAAGTTTTTTAGCAAGTTTGCCTTGAGATAACTTTCTTTTTTTGTTCAATTATCACGACCAGTACCAATGGTTATAGAGTTTTGGGGTCACTGATTACGAATCTAAAGTCAAATTAACAAAGTACAAGATGGCGGATCCAATAAGGCAGGTCAAAAAAATTTCCATCTGCCAATTTGGACCAAAATATCTATGTGAAGATTTTCGTGGTCGTCAATCGTCAATTTGCTCCATTATACAGAAATCCTTCCTCGCTTTCAAACCACTCCTGGTTGGCCTGCTCCGGCAGACGTTGCGCTAGGTGGGCGTTTCGAGCAGCGGGCGATATTCGTCGTTAAGGATATGCAATTTTCTGACGCATCGATTATTTTTCGCATGTGCTGCCACCTTAAGTGTATTCCAACACAAACAATTATTCGATAGTACAGAAAGCCATCTGACGCCACGCGGTGAATAAGCTTTACCTGAGCGTCCCCCAGCGCGCGTGAGGTAGGTGCGTTTGAGACGCTCTAATGCGATAAATATGTTCCAGATCGCAATATCCTTTTGCACACATATTCTACATGTCTGTAGCTTTCATTTTTTGTTAAACAAAAAAAAATCGATTTTCATGAAAAAATCTAAAAGAACCTCCCTTAATTTTAATTGGTTGAAGTGATTCGAACATTTGAAATAATGCGTTTAAAATATTTGATTCATGGATGATTCAAACATTTGTTTGGATTTGACTGAATTTTAATTCAAGCCATCGTGAAAACATAAACCACATATTGGCTGTGTATTTTCAAAGTTTTCAACAATAATACATGAACCAATCGCTTGATTTTGGGTCAGAAATAGACGTTTATTTTTTGAATATTTTACAAGTTAAATTAACTACAATATAAGCTAGCCAAAGTTTTTACTGATAGCCTTTTAATCTTGGCTCTGAAAAAAAAATCTGAAAAAAAGTTTTTGGTTCTGAAAAGCGTAAGGTAAACTAACATGAAGCCTTTAAACATCCAAATTTACATTGCCAGAATTGTTTCGACATTTCTCATTGTAAAACCATCATCCACGCTATGTAACCTAACGACTCTCCGGGGGCTCGTTCGGCAGTAAAGTTCAACTTACATAACGCATCATATATTGCAAGCTCACTGAATCTAAATATTCTCATTCGCTGAAAAAAATCCCCTCTAGCGAATCGTAAACATAAAAAAAAGGTTTTTACGCTCAGAGGAAACGCATACTAAGCGTACGATGATGGAACGTAGTATGGCAGCAAAGAAAGCAAAGAACTGAGTTTCATTCCTTTGAAATTTGAATTTTACTGGATGAACCAATTGAAATGTTTAATTTGATTTATCCATAGCGAGAAAATTGAAGTGTTATTTTGGCTGTAGTGTTTGGTTGAATGATAAAAATGTCCCCCACTCGAAATCAATGATTCGGATTACAATTACTGCACGTTGTTTGATGGTTCCAAATTATTTTTGCACTACTACCCATAAACTTCTGATGACACTAATAAATCTTAATGTGGTAATTGTCTTCATTCACTGGCATTTTCAATATTGTTACTCATAAATTCTCTAAATAAAAATGTACGACTACATTTCAAATTAGTAAAAATCCATCTCAACAACAAAAGGATCTCTATAACTTCAAACGTGGAACTCATTATGTGTGAAATTTGATTGAAACATTAACCTTTTCTGCCGACAATAAAGGCACCTGTCTGTCGTGTTATGCCAAAATTTTCATACGAGGGAAGAATGTAAATGTGCAAAAGATGATGCAAAATGAAGGCAAATTTAATCATCTATTGCTATAAGGCGAGCGAGTCTGATTTATTCGAAGCCTTCAATTTTTCCTGACGTTGATCAATATTAATACTAACATTGTTGGCACATAACCAAATTAAACGGTTGGAAAAGTTGTGAGGCTTATATATTCAATGAAATCATTTTACTGTGGCTCGAAGTTTATGTGACTAAAGCTGGCGCCAAACGATGCTGCCAACACTCTCAAACGTGTGACACTAGATGGTTGGACGCATCGTGTGGCTGATGGGCGAACTACCAGTGTCCAATGTCAAGCGTCCAATGTTCGTGCTGGAGCATATTTAGTCTGTTGTCGGTATTTTTGCCCGCATCAAAGGGTTTCTTGTTACTGGACGGTATACTTGGAAGACATTTGGTGAACAGCTACACGATTCGTTCCAACAATTTTATCAGATCTTGTGTTTTGTCAGGTATGTGTTTTTATTCCTTACTATAGCACGGCAACTCTCTACATGTACCTCTGCATATTTTAACCGCAAAGTCAACACCGCATATTCAAACCGCGTACTCACCACTGAATATTCGGACCACATACTCACCATTATTTATTCGAACTCATCAAAAGCACTTACCTTCGCCACCCTGCATGCGGCAGAAGGTATAAAAGGGAATAAGCGATCAATAGCAGACCAGATTTAATCCTTGGACATAGCCTAACATCGACCACATAGAAAGCGGTCTATCACGGCGGGAAGCAATCGAGTGACCATCGCGGCGATTTGCGGTATGGGGACACCACATTGGACGCGCTACCTTTCGATGAATAATTCAGCTTGCTCACTCATTTTTAGGCGGCTACTAGAAAAATCTGTAATTTTTTAGAACCGGATCGCTTGTCGTCACGCCAACGACTGACCAAATTCGATAGACCACGTTGTATCTGCCAGAGCTGATGCAACATTGCATCATACAACCAGATCGCCTGACTGCATTGGTCAGATAACGCTTCCCGGTGCAACAAACCACGTTCTATGTGGCGGAGTCTTTAGAGCTAACAATAGTTACGTATACAACGTAGACTGATTTATAATCAAACAATGTTATAATACCTATTTTTATAAATTTATTTTTAGGCTATTATTTTTAAAAAGCACTCAAGATGAATAAAGTACTTCCATACTGCTTTGTTTTACAGATTAACAAAAAAGTTGTCTATTGAATACTTGAATGTAAGTGAAAAAAAATTGTTGTTTTTTATTCAATTAAGAAGAAAACTATACTAAATTTCCTTAAAAAAGTAAATTTTTGGCTTTGCTGGTGTTATAAATATCTATTTGATGATATAAATATATATTCAAAGTTAATAATGTTCTTTTTAATTTGCTACAGTTTTTTAAATTTGTGACTGGCTATGTATGTCAACTCAAAAGTTAATAAAACGGATTGAGCCAACAGTTTGTACTGGAATTTCTTCAATTGTAAGAACCATACCTGGTGTTATGGAATCCTGATAACAATAAGCGCAAAAATCGCATCAGTTCATGCAATACCTGGCACAATATTGTCAACAAACTAAAAATAAGAAATCACTGCTGTCAACATTCTGATCATTAGCCAAAAAGTGAGAAATTTCTCCACTACTGGATTACGAGCGATGAATGTATATGAACCTACATGGTTTGCTTTTCATGCAATCGATAGGTTTCTATCATCTTCTACAAGAAAAATTCCTTCTCTCAGTTCAGAGGTAGTCATATTTTATTTAGTAAACAATATAATATTACAAATATATTTCACAATATTCATAAAATCATAAAAATCATAAAATCTTACAAAGAACAAGGTATAATAAAATCATCAGCTAATATGATCTTGCCATTGAACTGCTCCGTTAGTAATAAAATATTTTGCCAATTCCTTTTGAATATCTTTTGCATGTTGGGAAGATTTTTTGGCTACTTTAGACCACGGAATCAGTGCTGTATTACCACTGTATTGACGCCATGTTCCTGATGTAAATATACCATCTATTTCATAATCAAAACTGCCATTTGGATTAGGGTGGTCCGAAAAAACTCATTTTCTTATTTTGCAGTTGTAATAGCGTGGAAAAGTTGCGAATTATATAAATGGAAAAAATTATAAAAATGAAAAAATATAAAAATCGGTTGACATCTCCGGGTCGCGCATAGGCCCTAAAATTTGAAAATATATGAAAAAACCTTCATTTTTGCGATAATTTTTTAAATTTTGAATAAAATGTTTTCGTAATGTAATAGTTTGTAACGCCTTCGAATAGAGCCTGAAAACATTGTTTTAATTTTTCAGAATTTTCCAAAATATTGAAAATTTCACATTTTTAGGCATTTTTCGTATTTGATAAATAATTAGTATTCAAATGTAATATCCATAGTATTTTTAGAAAAAAGAAAAAAAAACATGAAGTTCAGTCAATATTTCCCAGTCGCGCAACGTCTTAGAAACTCTCATGCACAGAGGCTTGGCAGCAAGCAAGACAAAGTCACTCGCCCAGCTGGGGCGAATAACATTGGCGATCCTCTCCACTGCAACCCCTCCGCATGCCTAGGATCACGACACCTACCTCCCTTCAATTGTTTTGTCAGTCAGCCTTTGTCAGTTGTGATTGCGGAACTTTAATGTTTAGTTCGATCTCGCTTTTTTCGTTCTGCAACTCTTGGCGTTTTCAGTTATCACTTTGCTGTGTGTTGACTGTGTGATGTAGCTAAACGGTGACATCATGGCTGTGTCGAAGAAAATAATAACAAGACAGGTATTTGACTGTCCCATATTTGGTACATCAAAAGATCTGCCAACAAACAAGCTTCCCACGGGTGAGGAAATTATTCGAAGTTTATCTGAAGTAAGGAATAATTTGGCACTACAAGTTAATTATAAGAGCGTTAGTTTTAAACAAGTTGCCAGTACTGTGTCTAACAGAGTAATCAGCTTAAACGAAAAAGAATATATTCCTATAGTTACAGATAATAGAATCGCGCAGCTCATAACTGCGTTGCATGATAATTATTACAGTCTGAGGAACTCATATACACGAGACAAAAGTAAAGCTTCTTTTAAAAAACATGTTGATGTCATTAGAAAAAAACTGATATTTTTAAGGTTTAAGTTGTTATTTTTTCAATTGCAATTTTGTTAGAAATTAAGTTGCAGTGTTAAAAGAGATTTGTCTGCACTGAGAATTTTTACTAATTTTCGAGTGAATTGTATTGAATTGAAAAAGATTTCATTTGGAGTATTTTTCCACATTTTTTAGCTTGATAATCCAATGTTAACAATACGACAATTTCAAACGAGCGGCTGAATTTTCGCGTGATAATAATTCTGAAAGTCTTGAGTGCGGCAACTCTGGAAATCTTTCTACGCTATGGTTTTCGATGTAGTCATTGGATCACAATGATATATGTTGTTTGATACAGGGCGGTCTTAGTGAGGCGCATGTTCGACATATCATGTATTCAAAATCTATACGTTTGCTCTACTTTTCTTCGAAAATTCATCTTTCTGACGGTTCCTCTTCGCAAGGGTTTTTTGCTTTAACATCTAATCTCATTTTCATTTAGTTTCTAATTTTTTACATAAAATCACAAAACCAATTTCAACTATGCTTTTCGATTTCGAACTCTCTACCATAATCTACTTACTCGATATTCCCACCAGATTTACTTTCGCATCACAAAAATACAATGAATTCCTGTGACCCTTTTTCTACTCGTTTCATTCAAATCATCCTTTTTGCCATTCTTTTGATTTTTTTCATGCCATTCTTGTCTACGACATCACATATGCCAGCTGAAAATCATACATTCATTCATTGAAAATATGGCGAACCTTTTCACTTTCAACAAGCCGGTTATGTATTATATACTTATGCTTGAATTTTGATGAGTTGCCTGTGAATCGATACTTACAGATTTCCGTCGTATCTTAAGAATCATTGGTAAGGATCATTGGGTTACCAGAATTGTCCCCATCTTTTCTGATATCATAAATTTCGGAGTCATTGTACGGAAAGTCAAGTCAAATGAAGACGTGTGAATATTTATGGCAATTTACTGTAAATTTGGTTCAAGCAGTAGAAACTGGAAGATTAACTATGTAAAAGTTGATATAGGGGATTTTTTAAATGAAATAAATTATGTTGTGGTAAAATGAATATTCTGTTTATGTCTTTACGCTCATTCATTTAACATCCAAAATATGTTCTCTATAACACACTTCTTTGTTTTATATTTTAAAGAAGATCAACTATGAGTAATATGACGTTGGTGATTTGTTCAAATGAGAAGAAAAATTGTGATTTGTAAATGCGGTACAGCAAGTGACAATAAAATCTATTTTCAGTAGCGTTTAGAAAAGTTTGGTGCTTTTGAAATGTGGTATATAGATTGATAAAAACAATTCAATATAGGAAAGATAAGAAAATATTACATATTTTTATAAGAATGAATCAAATATATAGGATATTAAAAAAATTCAGAAAATGATAGATATATTTCAAATTTATTCACAACTTGATTGTTACATGCTTAATTTTCAATTTCATTAGAAATTCCGATAATTCTTGATTGTCTGCCACAAATCAATGGAATGGATGCAGCAAATTTAATCTACGTCATATTATTCTTCCGATTTCAACTCCAAAATATGAGGTTATCACCCTTTTAACTATTATTTTTGAAAAATTATTACATCTTCTGATATAATTTTCAAGACATCATTTGAAGATTTGAGCAGTCATGTATATTATAGCTCTAATAATGTTTGACTACGCCATCACACAGTTTGCAGCTTGCAGTCAACTCATCCAACTCAATTTCAACTCATTAACCTGTTTTATGAATAAATGGATATTAATCTAGCAAAACCAGAAATAAAATTATGGGCTGCTTCACTTCACGCGACGATTGAAGTGATTCTCTTGATCTACATATGCATCTCACCTCAAGAGACATTTTCGTTCTATCGGCTATTAAATTTTTGCCATCCATTGCGAAATTGTCGCAGTCCAATGCGAAATTTTCGCAGTCCAGTGCGAAATTTTCGCATTCCATTGTGAAATTTTCGCATTCAAGGAGAAATTTTCACTTTCCAGCGCGAAATTTTCGCATTTCATTGCAAAATCTGCGCATTCCAGTGCGAAATTATCGCTATTCAGAGCAAAAATTTCGCTCCAGTGCGAAACTTTTGCTTTCCAGATCGAAATTTTCGCTTTTTAGAGCGGGATTTTTGCTTTCAATTGCGAAAATTTTCGCATTTCAGTGCGAAATTTTCGCAGTCCAGTGCGAAATTGTCTTATTCTAGAGCGAAATTTCTACGTCGATAATGCATTTTCAAATTGTGTGGAGTTAATAACACAATACAAATCTTCTCTCCAACTGTGCCGATATTTTCAAAACGCAGCTCACAATGAACTTCAATCAACAGAATTATTATACATCAATTGAATCATATGTATTCACTTTGCGCCAAATTTGCAATTATTCCATTGGCAATTGACCTATATACATACGCACATAGATATCTCATTAAAGCATCATTTCTCAATGCATATTTGCATGTATTACCTTATCGGGCTGGATAAATCCACGTCCTTACACCAACTTTATTAATTTTTTCGCTCATGATCAATTTCCTTTCAGTGCTTATTTCTGTGTCAATAAAGCATTTTCATAATTTGCGGTGCTAATAATAAAATACAAATCTTGTTTCCAACTGTTCCGACATTTTCAAAACGCAGCTCACAAAGAACCGCAATTAACAGAATTACTATATATCAATCACATCATAGTTTCTCAGTACATATTTGTATCTATTACCCTATCGGGCTGGATGAATCTGCAACCCAACATCGCACGTTCATACAACTAGCATCGTACTCATAAGATTACTCTAAATTATTCGTTGTCGTGAGTGGATTTAATATCTTCTCCGAAAATATAAGCTTTTGAGTTTTTCATCATTGTGCTTTGTACAACAGATTTTTCCTAACGGGTTTCTAGGATATTTAAAAGCACAGACCAACCATTCAAACCTGATCATCAAAATCGAAATATCGCTCCATTAACACCCCAAACGCCCTCCTTGAAGATGCCCAATTTTACATTGGCTTAAAGGCAAATCACTCACAGTTGTCACCAGCGCGAGAATGAGATAGTGAGCGACATGCGCAATGGATTACTTTGTTTTCAATGTTTCATGCTCAGAAATAATTGCTCACAAAGCCACGAGTGATGACTTTATATGTGAAGTCAAAAGGAATTTGCCATGCTAGTCATAGCTTTTAAAGTGCATATCAAGTTCTATTTATAATTACGTAAGAATTGTGTTACCTGGTGAAGCATATTTTAATTTAGACTATCATTTTCTAATGCTAAATGCTTATTTTTGAGTTAGTTTAAAGTTAATTTTTGTTACACAAAAATCGATTAAATCGATTTTGTAAAATTTGTGTTGGACGTATGATATCAAAATTTAAAAATAACAGATATGACAAACTAGCAAGTTTGCACCAGTTTTCAAATTTTTTGCAAGTCATGTTATTTAGAATCAATTAAAAGGCTTCGAATTTTTACGATAACAGCCAACACTTCTTATGACCTGCATACTTCTATTGAGTTTCTGGCATTTGGAATTAAAAAGTGTCACGTTACGACAACAATGCTTTTTTTTATGCCATCTTCTTATGTCGCCTTTGAACATTAACTGAAATTCGTTTAATACAAGTGAACGAAAAATCAAGGATGAATAACCTGTTCTGCTATTTCTACGACTAACATCGATACAGTCACATTCGAACAGAGGGTGAGTGCGTGAGTTTTTGACTTATTTGACTTATTCATTTAAAACCTGCTTTCACGAGTTTTTCATTACTCAATACTAAACATTCTCAGTAACTACATTAATTAAACCGCCTTTATTTTCAGTGTTTGCTATCTATCATTTTCAACTTCTTGATTAACGTCAAAAGACCTCTACCCACTTTGTGCTTATCTAAATTTTTAACTCAAATGACTCTTGAGCACATTACCTATTCACACACATAAGTATGCATATTTTTATGCATGCATGATACATATCTATTTGCTTAAGCAAACTGTTGTGAATGAAACTTTAACATCTAAACTCTAAAATACTTTTCCACTCTCTTTTCTACTTCATGAATAATTCAATTAAAAGGATTTTCGGAAACAGGCTAAAGTATTTCAGGCTACTTTTAGGACGCCATAAATTATTCAACGAATTTTTAACTGCCAGCCAGTCGCTTATGTACGTTTGGGACCTGGGGCGTAAACTAGGAAGTATTGCTCGTGGAATAATAGAAATCAAAATAGATGACTTGTTGGAAGATAAGAAATTTTACGAAAAATGAATGCTATTTGTACAACATAATCTCTTAAAGCAAACCAGTCGACAAATTTTTTACAGTTTCAAACTTTTAAAGTCCATTTTTGGAGTTTAAGGTTATATACATACATATATCGCAATAAACAAAGATTTTGTCCTCTAAATATAACTAAGCATCAAACTGATAGATTAAGTAGTAACAAATATAAAATATATATATAGCCAATTCTATTATTTTTAATCTGTGAATCCAACTCGCAGCTGTTTGAGTCACAGGCAAAATACTTCGAAGTTCAAAATGGTTGCCAGTTACATACATATTATTTCTGCACTACTGTGCGAACAAAGTTAAAAATTCTCGGGAAAAGTAGTTCAGAAAAGTTTCAGAAGACGAGACGACGAAAATTCATTCGAAGAACTTATAAGATATGTTTTATGAATCGGTCAAACAGTGAATAACGCTCTCTTGAATATTAAATACTTTCGGATTTCTTGAATGTTGAATAATGCCATAAATGTCTAACTTATGAACGATTCGCTTCAAATTATTTATTACTTAGCATTATTTTACAATGCAGGTATACTTTATTCCCTTTTTTGAATTCAAATATAATTTTGAGAGCCATTTTCCTAAAAATTTTAAACTAACTGATTATTTTCATTTATCTACTTCATTAATGGATGGTTGGAGGACAATGCCAGAGCCTGAGATGCAGACATTAGCTCAAATTATGAGCTTCATTCGGAGGTGGATGGACATTATACTAAATTATTTTGTGATCAGCTTGGTTTGTTTTAAATGCGTGTATGTCAAATTCAAATTCATTCAATCAAATTCATTTGATTGATTGCTAAGAGTAAACATCAAGTTATGATTTCGTTATATTTGACTACCATTCGGTATGACATATGAAAATATAAATAAAAATTACATTACACAGAAAACTCAAACCCACACTGGGCGCACTGTAAAAGTATGTGAAAGCTAAATATTTTACAACAAATTATAAAAAAAAATTATTTTTCTGCTATATAGATGTGAGTTTTGCATTCAGCAAACACATTATTAGATATCTTTCTTATCAAATGCAACGTTACTAGTATACCTAAAAAATTTGAAATAGGAGCATTCCATTATTCTCGTTCGGCCCAACTCGTTCTCGAAACTGAATATACTGAATATACAGGCGGGATACATTTAGTGATGGGCTCAAAAACGCGAACAGTTTGCAAAAAAACGTTTGACTGCAAAAAAATGAACGAACAGTTTTTCCAAATAGCGACAAACAGTTTTTCTAAAACATTTCATTTCTAAAACGAACTGTTTTTCTGCAACGAATAATTTTTCTAAAATCAATCGTTTTCCTAAAATGAACCATTTTTCTGAAACGAACCGCTTTTCTAAAACGAACAATTTTTCTCAAAGGAATAGTTTTTGTAAAACCAATCATTATTCTAAAATGAACCGTTTTTCTGCAACGAATAGTTTTCCTAAAACCAACTGTTTTTCTACAACGAATAGTTTTTTTTAAAGCCAATCGTTTTTCTAAAACGGACTGTTTTACTACAACAAATAGTATTTCTAAAACCAATCGTTTTTCTAAAACGGATAGTTTTTCTAAAACCAATTGTTTTTCTAAAACGGACCATTTTTCTAAAACGAACTGTTATTCTAAAACAAATTTTTTATAAAACCAATCGTTTTTTGTTTTATAAAACGAATCGTTTTTATTAAACGAGTTTCTTAAAACGAACTGTTCGGCTGTAAAAAACTGTTTATTTGCAGAAAACAGAATTTCAGATGCAAACTATGTATGTATGTATGTATGTATATACGTGGTTGTCAGACTTATTAGGTGCGTGTTTGTGATGAGCTGGATAGAATAGGTAGCATTAAAAACAGCAACAATTGCTGTTGTTTTGAATGCTGCTTACCAGAACCAGCTCTCGATGGCATACGACCATGTACATATGTTGATTCTTTACGACCACGTGCACCGTTTGATGTATGATAATTTGGCTGATCAAGTAGATAATATATTGGAAAATTGGGACAATACAAGTATCAATTCAGATTGGAAGCGCTTAGTTCTAGCAATGAATTTTAACGATACAATGCTGGAAGACATAATGCATAAAATATATATAAGAAAGACATAATATGTAAAAATTCATTGTACTGAGTAAATTGAAGATTATTCAAACTATGAAAAATGTTTCATTTTCAATATTTATTTTGTCGCACAGCATAACATTTTTTCTTTTCGTTAACAATTTTTTTTAAATATTTTTAAAAAGCAGTTGTTTTTTTTTCAAATAACAACAGTTTTTTTTTCGTTTTTTGAAAACAACAGAAACGCTCATCACTAGATACAGCCTGGTGCAAACTTGTAGTTTTTATTGCGCCTCCCACTGTGAAACTTGTTTAAGCTTCTTTTGTTTTTTTTTTTAAATTTCAAAATAAAATATTGCAGCTTATCAGCCTACATTATCATTTAGTTCTAATTATTTACACAATAAAAATCACAAGAATTTGTTTAAAAAAATTGATTTAACCCTGGAATGGTACGGTAAATTTTCGGATGATTTTAGGTACATGTTTTTACTAAAAAGATGGTAACAATAGTATTAAGTATATTTTTTATTTTATCATTAAACATAAAAAGATTATATAGCTTCTAGCCTCATGGCAGTCGGAGTGGCCAACTGGCTGGTGCGCGACGAAATGTATACCCTATGTGAGTAAAATTTACTCATCTGTACCATTCTAGGGTTAAGAATATGATTACGTTTCATTTAAAGCACTAATGTTTACTCTAGTAGCCAAAGAAAATTAAAAGATCTATGGAGATTTTTTTTACTTTCAGTAGTTTATTCTATTTTAAAACAGGTTTTCGGAATGCATCGCACTCTAAAAAAATAACATTGATCAAAATCTACTAAATTTTATTATTAGAATATTATATTTTTACTGATATATGTATGTACATTGGCACCAAATAAGATAACATTTCAACGCATTATACATTCACGGACTTGATTGCCTTAACCACGGACAATCCAATATCGCATATTGTAGCCATATGCATTAATTCGCTTCAGAGCAGGCAATGAACATGGCCATTGCTATAAACATACATTTTCCTCTAACTAACCTAGTCCCTCTACAGATCAACAACTTATTTTATCAAACGGACACCCCAACAGGAAAAATAATGCTTACGGATATATTTGGTAAGCATTTCGCGTAATGCGTGGAAGCATTACCGGGCCGTTACATGTTGTTTCTTTTTAACATTGCATGTCTGAGGCTGGGAAGATTTTAACAAGGGGAAACTCATGCTTTTAGGTCTAAAGCTTTATGTATAAGAGCTTTTTGGAAAGTATGACATCGTGTTCTCGCATTTATACGCCTAAATATGAATTAAAGCTTTGGCCGGCGGCTGATCGTATCTCTGCATGTGTGGTTTTTGCATGCTGAGTGATTGTGACGTTCATTGGAAACTCCAATAGCGCATGCTCTTTGCTACTAGGGGGAATTGTTTTCAATCATTTTACTTGATGATTTGAAATGCTCCAAAATTTTCATCTTTCCGCTTTATATAGCAGACTACTCATAACCGATGTATGCTCGCAAGTTCTTTTCCCCTTGTTTCTGCGAATGATGTTCATTGGCCAGTCTTGAACTTATAACATATGAGCTTTCTCTCTTGCAGCATTCTCCATGCTCCAAGTCATGTATACGAGTATATCTTAGAATTGCTGGAAAATAGCTTTGGAAATAGGAAATTGGCATTACTAGCATTGTTTGATTGATGCATTCTGCCAGAAAACCTTACCGCGATTCCCTTTGGGACTATACTCCATACACATACATAATCCTTCGACATTACAATATCTATCTTTCCCATGCCAACTAGAAAACTCTAGATTTGCTTCTGGACTAATTGATGAGAGTCCATTATTATGAAGTCTTCGTTATAATTACGAGGCAGTGGTAGGAGGACTAAGCAAATATTATGTGTGCGATTGATGGAAATTTAATGTATCATGAAATGTATCTAAATGTATCATTTTCTAATTTGAAAACGTCGAAGACATCATATTGGCCAGAAATTGAAATAAGTGACAGATTTTTGATAGCCTGACTAATTTCGCAAAAGACTGCGAACATTTTGCAATGGAATGCGAAAATTTCGCTAACTCGTGCAAAACTTGTGTGAAACTAGAGCGAAACCGGAGCGAAATTGGAGCGAAACTGGAGGAAAACTGGAGCGAAACTGGAGTGAAACTGGACCGAAACCAGAGCGAAACTGGAGCTAAATTTTCGCTCCAGTTTCACACCAGTTAGCGAAATGTTCGCATTCTATTGCGAAATATTCGCAGTCCATTGCGAAATTTTCGCGTTCCATTGCAAAATTTTCGCTTTGCAGATTGTCATGCACTAGGCTTGTAGTTATTGGATGACGTTGAAAGTGGCTTTAAATTAAAAAATTCTAGCGCATCAGAACCGCTAGAAAATTAATTTTCGAAGAAATTATCTTTGAGGGACTTAATAATGTGTGAAGACGTAATACACTTCTTTGTAGTATCATATCAACAAATTCTTACTCAAAGGACCAAATATCATTTTCTGACAGCATTTCAAATAACACAAATGATGAAAATGTTCAGTGTTGGCAACATTTGTCCAACACAGCAGCAATAAGTCTACTATAACTTGCTCGTCCTTTATCAACTTTTCCTTAGAATTTCGTTTTGATTCAAGGATTGCATCCAAAGTATCAGCAATTATACTATGTCTGGGGCTGCCATCCGAAAAATTTCCAAAACTCGCAAAATTTATATATCGGTTGCGTATTTTATTGCAAATGCTTTGCTTATGAATACAAAATGGAAGCATCTGCTGGTGGAATATTTACGAAGCTGTCTAGTGCTGGCAATCATGTGTTAGCACTAAAGCTGCTTCACGTTGAGTTAAATGCACCTTGTGAATTTCGTTTCGATTGAATGGCTGCGCTGGAAGTTATAGGAGTGAAAAGAATTTTCTGGTAACCATCCTCAAAACTTTTCATATTTTTGAAACCTAAAGATTTGTTGTTAACTGTCATTGCAGAATCATTCCCATTTGGAAATTTTATAATAACATCACTCGATAAAGAAACGTCAATAAATTACGAAATTCATCATAGCTGGCAAACCCTTTCACGATTTTTCAACGAAATTCCTACAGAATTATTTACCATATGAATTTCGTCTGGATTTCGTTATTGCATCGGAAGCTTTAGGGAAAAAAACCTTTATTTTCCTGAGCAAATTTACAATATGTAGAAGATAAAAATTGCCATAGCTGGCAACCCTATATCAATTTCGCAACCAAATTTCTATGAGATCTATCTTATAGAAAAGGTTCATCTACTGCGTGAATTTTGTTAAAATCTGGTGGTTAAATCGAAAGCTATAGGCCAAAAACCAGGTTTTGTCTTGGTGATTTTTCAAAGTCGCGCCACTACCACAGTATTGCCTGTATTTTGAAATACCTTCTATCAGATTTGGTGCTAGTTCATTCCAACATGTTCTGTAAATTTCGTATTGATCGCATAATCCGATCGTCAGTTCTCGTGAACAGAAGTTTTGAGTGCTGAAAATAGAGGTAATTTGATCATGGGCTGCCGTTCTTGTTTACCGCGGAATTGTGAAAACTTTTATTTGACTTGGTGGACAAACGTAAAAAAATATCAATAATTTGAATTTATTTTCAAAAATCAAAAATTTGAATCATCTACGATGATTTGAAGGACTTTTTTTCAGGAGCCTTCTGCAGCTACAGAGTTGTTTGCACAGTCTTCAAAGTTCACGTTTGTTAACTTTCAGTCTACATCAATACACTCTGCAAATATCACAATGATCCACTTTTTTTCTTCGCAGTTATGAATCCTTGCCTAGTTTTAGGCAATCAGTGCCTACACAAGGCTCAAAATTTCCAATTCTTTATCATAAACAAGCTTAAAACATAATAAGTTTTCATTTTCATAACTTTTTTTTTAACAAAAATTTACACTGGTTAAAAATATAGGAGCACCCGAAAATTCACCAAAACGCCCGCCGCCGCCAAAAGGTTAAAGATATCTGAATTTAGCTCAATCGGATCGGCTACTCCAGAGATTATCTCCCTTAATCATTTTCTTCGAAAATTAGTACAAATGCTGACTGCATGCCCGTGAAGTTTACCTGTTGCTCATTGCAATTTCCTGAAATCATGCCTGCGACCGGTAAGCATTATATTTTTGTGTTGTACATAACTTATATGCTCTACCATACGTATTCCTTATTACAACCAATCTGTTTCGAAGGTCATGTACGACTTGATACAATGGCTGTATCCAAAACTATAAGGCAGAAAGCTTTACAAGGTTGAAGCATCCTTCATTTAAGAATAAATGTGACTTTCCAGTTGTTTTCTTTGTTGAACAAAACAAGTTTTGTTTAACCAAAATCCACTGAAAGGCCTAACCTCAAGAACCAGCTATCAACCAAGCCCAATGCGCGTTGCATATTAATGTAAGCCACTTTCAGATCCTTATTGACTGCTAGTGTGACCACGTTTCTTGTTGCAGTTCGTTTGCCAGAGAGTCAAACAATGTACTCTATAGGAGCAGTAAAAGAACACCCCCTTGAGGACATCGATTTATTATATCGGTTTTCAAGTAGCAGTTGGCTCTAGCTTTCAAAAAAATCTCAGCGCTAACACGGTACATATCCATTTAACTAGGAGCGTGTGCGAGCTCATATAGCTCCCTACATAGTATGTGATCAAAGGAGTCTTCAATGTCCCTAAATATCCCCACCGCATACTCAATATTGTAGAACAGGAAAAGGAGAGTACCTAAGATGGGCCCTTGAGAGATTTCAGTTTTGGTCTTGAAGGGAATAAAATCTATACCGTATCCATTTGAAATTTTGTTTGAATGAAATTTCGTTTAAAGACTTGGATCACTTAAATAATAAAAAATGGTGAGCTTATACTCAAGAGGAATGCGAGCTCTACCATAACCAAAACTAAAAAAATTTGTACAATTCATAATTGACGCAAAGTTTACATTGATACTTATCACGAAACGTTCTTGACACCCAGATATTGCTTTCACATTCGGAACTGCACCTTTAGAAAATATGGAATACCAGCTTTAGTAGCAAGTATTGTCATCTTTGCACAAGAGAGCACAAACTACCACAACAATCTAATTCCTGGTGGTTATTTTGGTGCACCTACTTTATGGTGCGAGTCCAATCAATATAGTCGTAGCCAGTTTGACCGGAAAAGTTAGCTTATGGGTTACAACTAAGTCGGTTGTAATCTTAGTCAACTTTCAACACATGAGCTTATACATTTTTACCAGGTCTACGTATTAAGCATACATTTTATCCAGACTTAGAGGATAAAGTAGTCTTAAATCATTCGGATCACCAGACTTGCTCATATTTTTTCAACATAAATTTTAACATAATTTAAAACCTTTCGTATTCCTATATTATGTGCCCATGGACCAACTTAAACTTTGTAATTGTCTACATTTTTCCATAACCTTAAGAAAACGTGTGAAACAAAATTTCATATCACATCATTTCAAAATTTAGTTACATTCAGTATTTTCCTGAATAAATATGGCTAGAATTATGCATTGTTTGACTAGATCTCTCTCATTTTAGCTTCCGACGCTGTGAAAATTCCTCTCAACTCAACTCAATGCTACCAAAGTTCCGTCTTACGTACAATACCTTTTATGTTCCGTGATCTCCCGTTGAATCCTATCATCTTCCCTCTCGTGAAAACTTTTTTTTTCGCAAATCATCTTGGACTCATCAGGAGAATTTGAGCTGCTGTAAATCTAAGCCTTAAGTTTTTAAAAAGTAGTCCCATGCTAATGTGTTATTTTTTGCGAGGAAAATTTCATCAGAAGTAAATTTAAACAAATTATGAATTTCCCCTGCAATCTACAAAACGTTCAAAAAGCAAAAAATACTATTTATTGACTTATAAAAATTCAACATGAAAACTACCTTAATATCTTGATTTCTTTACTTTTCAACTGTAACTTACTCATTGCATTTTCCGCCACCAATTTTTGTTTATATGCCGGCATGTATATATAGTCTCAGATTTTCATTCATTAAAAGCTAATAAAGATCATATTCAAAGTACAATCAGAGAGATACGAGTATAATTTAGAAGATTATCAAGCGCAGTTTTCATACTAAATATTTGTTTCATGCTGAAAGATTGACCAAACAACGGTCCCACCATATCTTCTATTATTTTTTTTTCAATCTCACGTATCACATGATGAGCAGTATTTTCTCAAAAAACTGAAGTCTCCTATGACATTGCATCTGACTGATTATAGTCCAAAAATTAATTCAAATTTAAAATGTTTGAACTTATTTATTTCTCTCTATTAATAAAAAAAGTTTTGGAAATTTGGTCGGATTATATTTTTATTTTTCTCTTATAGTAGACACATAAACGTACGAAATCCGACGTGTTATATATATATATATATATATATATATATATATATATATATATATATATATATATATATATATATAGAGATATATATATATATATATATATATATATATGTATGTATATATATGTATATATATATATATATATATATATATATATATATATATATATATATATATATATATATATATATATATATATGTATATATATGTACTGCGACTGTGAACTTTTATTGATTTTCGCTAGGCTTTAGTACATACGTCCAGTAAAATGTACAATTTAAAATCGTAAATGGTCTGGGGGCTGGTGAGCGAAGCGAGCAGGGGGCGAAGCCCCCTAGTAAACTTCAATAATTCAAAATGATTATGAATTTAAAATTCAAATTAAACGAACAAGCGTTGTTTCAAAATACGATTGAATGTGTTAGAAAATACATATTATTTCTCATAATTTTATTGATGAAATTTTTTCCAAGTTTTTTTTTTGTACAATGAAATTAATTTGGTGTGAATTCAACCAAAATAATATGGCTCTTTTCTACCAAACGAGTAAAACTTATGTCTCTTTTACCACCAACCTATTACTAACTCTACTGAAATAAGTCCTCGATCGCATTTCAAAAACGAGTATCCGTTTCCTTTCGAAATGAATAGTATTTCAATCTACAAGGTATGTCACCCCTTCTTCTGGCTTGCAGATTCAGGCCAAAAATGCATTTAGGAAAATCCCTTGCACCCATCAGATAGCAAATGTGCTGACGGCGTTTGTAAATTAGTTTCTCTTGAAAGATGTTTAGCGCAAATAAACAATTCAGCTTTATATATCGTTTCACCAGCTCCAGCCCAGCTCAGTAACTCTGAAACTGTTCTTTGCTATGCTATCTGGGCTCAAACATTCATAGCTCACCCGCTTGCCATGAGGTGAATTCTGCCCTGATTCGCATAAACGTTCTATCCATACTCTTGTCATTTTTGAGTTAACACCGGACTCGAAAACTACATACTCTATTACATCATTCTATAACATTTTAAAAACCTAATTTTTGTGGGGCTATGTTAAAATCTTTATTGAAAAATGCATTCTCCATATATCTCCAGTACAAATCAAAACGCAAATCATTTAATATCTCGAACGCGGTAAAATATAGATAGAACGATTATGCGAATCAGGACAGAATTGTACTAATGTCTGCCTCTCTGCAAGAGACAATTTAATTTATCTCCACCATCGTTTCCTTCCCTGAAATGGAAAGCGTTTGTTAGAAATTATTGAAAATTAATGCATGCAAGGGTCCGTGTTTAACCGCTATTTATGCATGTATGATCGTGTATACAAAAATGCAGCGTCGTTGCAAGCATCGAAAATTATGTATTATTTCGCGCACCAAAATGCTGTTGAAGCAGAAAAAGCGGAGATGAAAGTAATGCTGGTGAAAATACACTGAAAGAAAAACTCTTGGTTGGTTCAACTATTTTTAATAGTATTGCAACGATTCATACAAAATCGTTAAACGAACTACGGAAAATAGTTATTTTTATTATGTTAATATAGTTAATTTAACGATATAAAAGTAGTTGGTTCTGGTTATACAAAAAATATCGCAACGTTCATGAAATCAACTGTTTTAATTGTTTCATAACCACGAAAATTAGTTGATTAATAGAAAAATATTCATCAATTCACTCAAAACTTCAACGTTTCGAATTATCAACAGTTTTTATGGTACTTAAACTACTTCGCAATAGTTGATTTCAACAAACGAAATTCAGTGAGCAACGTCTTTGGAATTATTCTACGCAAAGTAGAATGGTTTCAACATTTGGACGTTTTTCATGCTCCGAATGAAATTGTTTATCAACCACGCGTCATGGTGCATAAAAGCAATCAATAATTTTCTTATGGTTGTTTTAACTATAGCCTAGTTGATGCAAAAACAACTAAGGAAAACTATTGATTTTCCATACTCCTCATACTCATACTCCTATTCTATCATAGAAGTTTCATATACTATATGGCAAAATTATGTTCGGTTTGCTGTTCGATATAATTCATATGCATGTTATGCAGTGAAGCCTTTATATTACGTTGTATGACGCTTCATAAGTTAATCATATGACAGTGTCTTCCACTGTGGCAAACGCAGTGGGCTGCGGCAATACATTCATTTTTTTTGTCTTTTGTATTGCTAAATCCTGTTGTACGAGGATTAGGTTGGCTTGGCACAATACACATCAGCCATCGCTTGTCTATTAGACCATTCAACCTAATTCAAACAGAGTTAATTCAACCTAGTAGTGATGCCAACCTATGGTAGGAATCGCCGCTAGCGGTGCGGCAAAATTAGAAATTTGGCAAATTCTGCCGCAGCGGCAAATTCGGCCGCAGCCATTGTGCGCGTTACCATACAAATGTAAAATTCAACAAACATAATTCCACACTGTATACTATGTATATTGTTGGAATACCATTGTTTGTGGTTGCTTATTTTTTTTGCACCACGGACGTTGTTTATCAACCACGCGTCATGGTGCATAAAAGTAATCAACTATTTTTTTATGGTTGTTTTAACTATAGTCCGTAGTTGACGCAAAAACAACTAAGGAAAATTGTTGATTTTACCAAGATTTTTCTTTCAGTGTATAGCCAAGACTTTTTAAAACTCATGGAATCATCTCCAGCTAAAATAGGAAGCTTAACAAATGTTATCTGGGATGAATGTTACAGTTTTCATATCTTGTGTCTCGATAAATATCTATCTAGTATTTCCAGATAAATCTTTCAATAAGTTCCCAAACACCTGTGCAAAATAGTTACATTATATTTGACTTAATTACAGCTTACACTACATACAACAGGGCGTGTGTGGTGTGGCACTTTTTACAGGCGGTATGGAAATGAAAATCACGAAATGATCTTATTAAAACGGAGAAACGAACCAAAGATACCGGCGTTTTTGTAGGTGGCACTAATCGTGCTAGCATCGCTAGGATGCTAGAAATCCCATATGTGCAAGAAATTTAATGAAAGTTTCTAGATAACGTATGGGGTAATAATTTTCATCAAGATGTTTTTATGGATATGTCCCTTGTAACAACATTTTCTACATAAAATTTTACAGAAATACATAACCGAAATTGAGTAATTTTTAAGTATCCTGGTCTTATTATAGAATTGAATGGCTTTAGGTAGATAATCTATGCTATCAGCTTTGTGCGCGAAAAAGAATATATAGTCAATTAGGTGTTGACATATTTCGATCGGATGTGGTTTGCTTTGCCGGAAATTACACTCTTTCATCAACCAGTAGTTGATATCGTTGGATATATGTAAGTCGAGGATATTAAAATTTATCTCAACTAACGTAAATAAAAATTGATGATCTCCAACTGCAAGTGGTCACGTCAGTCAAATATGCACTATGAGCTGATATCTGCTGAAAATCAGTGCATACTTTCGAAATCACTTTTTTCAATTTTAATCATCCCACAAAAACAATTCCATCAGTAGTTTTGATTGTTCAAAACTAGTGACTTTTTGATTAAGTTGAAATTAGTTGAGGCTTTGGATATTGTTCGCACGAATTGATGGATTGCAAAGTCTGAAGAGCTTTTTGTTGAACAGCTTTCCATTCAATATATCCATAAAATTAAAGGAGGATTGTTCACACAACAACTGGCAATAAAATGGTGCCCAGCGCAGCCTCACAACTGGGTAAAAATAATTGGCTTGTTCACCAACTGACTACATTCTTTATTGAAAGCTTATCGACTTTTATACATATTTTGTTCTTGTTATTGTGCATATACAGCAACTTTAGATAGCGAAAGTCCACAATTTGGATGTGAGAAACATGCAGCGTACCATGCACTTACGGTGCTATTAATTGCAGTATATGCACACTACAAAGTTCAATAATTATTCGAAGTTCAATAATTAATACAAAGTTCAATAATTAATATTTTGTTGATGCATCGTCATGACATTCTCCCGCCCGTTGGAATCACCTGCGATTTCCAAACCTTGCTCTCGTCGATGAGCGATTTTATAGCTGTTCCCAATTTGGGATTGGGAATATACCGAAATTCGTGAGCTTTCTCTGCGTGTTATTGTATTTGTGTGTACACGATAGTTCTGTGTACGTACACGTCGGTTTTCATCATGGCGCCATCTGACTACTGCTGTTCACTTCGTTCGAGCATGTGCATGCACGCAGCTTTCCGATATGGCGGCTTCTGACCAACGCTGCTTGCTTCGTATCAGCACGCCCGTGTAGTCAGATTTCCAATATGGCAGATTCTGACTTATCCTATTCACATCGTGCGAGCATGCTCGTGCAGAAGATTTCCCCTAGTGGCTTCTGCTGATTGGTGCTGATTTCGTAAGGGCGTTTCCCTACAGGGAAATTCTTTACATGGCGACTTCTGAAAAATGCTGTTCATTTCGCAGGAGCGTGTACAAACGGGCACAATTCTAACATGTCGGCTTCTGATGAGTGCAGTTCATTTCGTTAGAAGCGTATTCATGTAAGGGAATTCCAATGTGGCGGCTTCTGAAATTCACCGTTTACTTCGTTGAAGCGCGTGGAAACAGGGAAATTTGTTTTATTGATGATTCTGGCGAGTGCTGTTCAGTTAGTTGGTGCGTGTCTGGTGAATAGCGACGTCGCCACTTCATGCATCAACGTTACATGAACCATTTGAGATGATGGTTATGTGGTTTAGGCATTTGGCGGCACCGCGGCCGTGAATCGCATTCATGTTCTAAGCACATTTTAGCACTTTCGAGATATTCGATGATTTGTGTTTTGATTTGTACTGCAAATAAACAAATATTTTCGTTTTTTTTAAGTTAGCTGTATAACCATACAGCACACAATTTTAGCAGGAGATCAAGAACAGAGGTCATTTTTGAATATTGATTTTAGCATACTTCCACAAAAGATAAGTATTTAAAATTTAGCAGAATGGTGCAGTAGAGCAGGGGTGGGAAAACGGTCGATCGCGATCGACCGGTCGATCGCAAACAGTTCGACAGTCGATCACAGACATTTTTAATAATTTACTAGGTTAATTTAAAATGTGAACTAAAAATTTAGTTGACGATTTATTCAGTACATTTTGGAATGGGCCTTGGTAGATCCAATCGGACAGTCCACGCAGTTTCAGTTCACACAAAAGCTCGCAGAGCCTTGGTGGCGGAGAAGCCAACGGGAAAATCCGAGATAGCTATGCTCTCGATTTGTGCAATTTATAGATTTATATCATTTTAGTAAAACTGCTTCACTAAATCTCGTATATGTATACGGTTGTTTCATTTCCTTAAATGTCTCTGTTCTATACACCTTGCCTGCATTTGCATTCGTCTCCCTGCTACCGAGATAGTAAATTTTCACACACAGCGTAACAAAGGTTAATCTCAATTTTAGATAAAATAAAATAAAAATATTTTCACGGCAATGTAGTTTGTGTAGTTCATTCTTTCGAGCTAAATAGTGACATTTGGTGCTTGAATTTTTAAAATTGAATTGTGTAAATGTCTTTTCAATAATAAAATCGTTCAAAAATTAAAATTCTTGACATCTTATCCGTCAGATATGATAAGTGTCCCCGCTTTTCTGCATTTTCAAAATTTTTGCTCGAAAGAATGACCAGATAATGGAATCATGTCAAAATTTAGCTTCACGATTAACTCAGTACTAGCCTAAAAAATGAACTGCAACTACTAAATTGGCGTGAAATGATTGGAGACATGTGCCAAAGCTATTTGCATTTTCAAAGCGAAAGCAGGTTACAAGCAATTCTTCACGCTTAAAAGTGAGTACAACTCTTGTTATTTTCAAGCTAAATTTTCGCCGAAATATATTTCACGTCAAAATTTGCATGAAAATTTAACGTGAAATCGAAAACAGTACTAAACTTTAGATGGCTTAGCACAGGAAAATTTTCGCAAAGATTTCTAAATCTTTTGCCTGAAATTATTGCATTTTTGGACACATTGGGAAAAAAACCGGAACAATTGGAAGATCCAGTATGGGTAAAGATATTAGCATTTCTTACAGATTTTATGGGCCGTTACAGCTTGCTAAATTTACAATTACAAGGAAATGGAAAATATTGTTGACTTGTTGAGTTCGGTAAATGTTTTTAAGTAAAATTGATACCTTTTGTTTCACAATTAAATAGGCAAAATTTTTAAATATTTTCCATATTTTGAAAAACATATTAAACTTACTAGTGAATCTAGCTGAAAGCTGAAAGACATTCTTCAGTTCGCGAAAGAGTCCGGGGCCTTCGATGGCTGCTTGGACTGATTTTTTTTCTTCTGCCGCATTTATCTCGTAGCAATATGTACCAATAGGTCCATGTGTGGCCTTGTGCCAACTGGTACAACCTAACCTAACCTACAGGTGCATGTAATATTGAAATGTTTTGTCCTGAACTGGAAAATTTTAAACAAGAATTCGAGAGACGATTTGCAAATCTCAATAACCTTCAACCGATTTTTGAATTTATTTCATTTCCTTTTAGAGAATTCGATAACGAGGGTATTTCATCAAATCTAGCATTGTGCTTCAGTGCTTACAAGCCTAACTCTACAATACTTTTTGATGAAATGGAGAGTCACTCATACACATCAAAAATTAATTCAAAATATTTATTAACAAAGTACATTGCACAAAGTAGTAATACAATGTATTTAATATATTAATATCAATAAACACCTTAATTTAATTTTTGTTTGTTTTTAATTTAACCCATTTTTCGAAGTTGATCGCGCATAAATTAAAAAAATTAATGTCGATCATACCAGTATTAGGTTTGCCCACTCCTGCAGTAGAGTATGTAATTTTCGAGTATTACTGACGCAAAATTGAGCAACATTTTGAAAGAAAGTTTATGGGAATCAGGGCAGAGCGAGTGTTTGATTTAATTTCTAATTATATTTATGAGAGAAAATATATTTAGAAGAACCAAGACAGCACATTTTAAATTAATAATTTAAAATAAGGGGCATTTCACGTGAAGCGGGCAACGAAAAAAAGTCGAGGCTCTGGATTTCGTTCGAACTTCAAGTTGCCACGAAGCAATCACACAAAATAATATCTCTCAGATTTATGATAGATTTTGTCTACAAATTGAATTGTAATAGAGAAAGCATTGCGGTTATTCCATTATAGATAACGTTTAATTTATTTGAACGTTGAATATTTGTGAATTTGATTAAATTGTCACACCAAAGCTAAGTTGGTGCCATTTTGGAAATAAATGTATCAAAGTTATGTCTTAACAGTTCTGTTTTGATCAGACATAAAAAAATATAATAATATTTTGTGCTTCCACCAGACATTTCGTAGACTTACGGGACACATTGATGTGTATTATATATGAGTTTGAGTGGATTTTAGTGATGTGTATGCAAGCCAATCGTTGCAGCGCGTACGTATACAAACATCTTTCACACCATTAACCCTGCTGTTTTTTTTTTTGCAAAATGTAAAACAGTTAATTGATTCACTGATTTTCGTAGTCAAATAAATATTAAGAAATTCCCCAATCTCATAGGATATGTCTCGTTCATCAGATTACTTTTATGATGAGTCATTTTTCTACCAACAATGCTACCATCAAACTTTCATATTATAAACCTCTTACAAAAAAAACAGTTACAATTGGGAATTTCGGTCATAGCGGACAACCCAAAACGATTTATATCTCTTTAGCTTTCGATGGACTCATCTAGTAAAAACGTAATTTACAGCATAAATTGTTGTTGAGCAAAGTTAGCAATGCGTTATCAATATTTTGCATTTTCATCACAATTGCACTGCTTGATACTTCTAACGAAATTTCATATGCTATACATTCTAAAATTAAAATAAGTAGTAGGCGTTTTAGGCGTGTTATTGCGAAGGATTAAGACCTTGACTCCTACGAGAGTTAATCCTGGAAAGTGGTGCATTGCCTTCTAAATAGGCTGATCGTAATAAAGGTTGCGTTTGCTGCAATATGCGTTCTAAATCTACTTATTTTCTCTATTTTCCTTTGAATATCAGTCTTTATAGTAATTCATATGCACAGTAGTTTTTAATTAGATACAGCGCACGTGGCATTCCGCTCAGATGCATTTTCGGAATGATATTGCATTCCGATGCATGCCGTTTGGTGGATGGCCACCAAACTGTTCGACGAAGTGAACAGCGGCCGCTAGAAGCCACGATATTAGAAATTTCCCTTTTGGACACGCCCTATTGAAAACAAATCACAATCTATGTGTTTGTAAACCAGATCGCCGCTCAAATTTCTATGGTTACACGAGATCGGGATTTCAAACCGGTTTTAATCCGATCTTCGTGTAGCCATATAATTTGATCCGGCACACATACATATGAACGCTTCGTACAAAACCGGTATTCGCAAATCAAGCTCCTGAAGAGCTTCCGTGCACGTACACAGTCTGCGCACACATACATGGAAATCGGGCTAAAGCTCACGAATTACGGTATATTCCCAATCCCGAATTGGGAATCGCTGTAAAAACGCTCGATGATTAAGCTGGAAGTTGATACGTCTTGGCTTAGGTTCGGGGAGGGTGACCTTGTTTGATTGGATGCTTGTTGTTTTAAAATATCTGTATATTCCATAGATGATGATTAATGCTGCGCTCATCGCAAGTGCTAAATAGCTGATTGTGAATTGATGAACATTGATCGGTGGAACTTGTAACAGTTGTTGTTGGTCTCTTAGTTCCTTCAGGTGTGTTTTTAATTTGTTGATGTCTGCCGAGTTGTTCCGTATTAGTAGATTGTGTGGTTTGATTATCTCCTGTTCCCATATGTGATTATCTAGTGATGAGATATTCATGTCTATTGTTGGAGTATATGATTTGATGATTTTGCTTGAGAAGTCCGAATGTCCGTAAATCGTTAGGGTGTCTAGCCGAACATTACAATTTGTGTTTAGTTTTAATATGCCCTGCCGCTGAAGTGTACGTTGGTACGTCTGCTTGCCACAAACAATATGTAAATGAGATGGATTAGCTAAGCTGTAAATCCAACTATTAGGTTCGTGTAAATGTATCCAAGTGTTTGAAGTATTAAAGAGTTCCAATTCGCAAGATTTTGGGAAAGTTGTCTCTTGATTGAGTATTGATAGTTCGCATTGTGCTAGGCCTGCCTTTTTATTAAATACTGTATGTGTTTTTTTACATGCTAGGGTTTCATCATGCATTATTATGCAATTTGAAACTTCGTTCTCGTTCATTGGATAGTACATGTTGCGATGTAGGGTGACTGCAATGAACTCAGTATTCTGCCTGATTCTTGCTCTTGTACCATTTATTTCTAGTGGTATAGCCACCACTTTAAGTATTTGATAAGTGTTGGTATCCAGTAGCGGCAGTTTAATTTTGAATATTATGTTTTCCGATGTCACTCTAGTCTGGGTAGACATAAGTGTATAAAGTTGCAGCAGTGTGGCATGAGTGTTGTGGCCAGGGATTGTAAGCGTTGCTGGCATATTCTCACGGATTAATCTTGTTTCTCCTTTTAGTTGATCTGGAGTTAGAACAAGTGGATTAACTTTGCCTGCGTGACCGTCAGTAATGATGTTGATCAGTGAGGATTGTGTTCTTTGATATGAAGATATAAGTAGTCCTAGATATATTGCACCAATGCTGAATGTTTGTGCAAGTTGTTGTGAGTTCAGTATCCGATTGGTCGTATTCAATTCCATATTTAACGTACCAATGACATCATTTAACTCTATGAATTATTGATTGGCAATATCTTGATTGTTTTTAATCAAGTTTTCTGTGGAATCGATAATTGAAGTTTGATTCCTGAGCAGGTCCAGCAAATGCCCTTCATTCTGCCGTACTGCATCAATAGTTTTCTCAAGACTATTGGCATATTCTTGATCCAATATTCCAAAGAGTCTGTTGCCGATAGTACCAACGAAATCAAATGGAGATCGTTTTGATCGATTTTGCCTCTCGTTTGATGATAACAATTTGTTGTTGTTTTCAATGGTATTGATTTGATGTTGAAACTGTCTCATAATACTAAAGCAATGCTTATCATGTCCCCCCTTTATGTTATATTGGCACAGCTCTTTTAAATTGTTTAGTTGGTTGAGTAGTCGGTCCGCCTCCTGCCAGTATTCCTTCAGTCTATAATAAACGATAACATTCCAGTTGTCTGTCACCATGTTCATTTGTGCTACGTCTTCAAAATACATTGGCTGATTTTCTTGAAATGGTATGATGTTTACTGGCACTTCGGTTGGTCTTGCATGCAGTGGCATGATGAAAACGGAAATTATCATAAATAAGGGAAGTAGTAAAGGAGAGATACATGGTCGAGCCGATCCGGTCCTTGTCTTTTTCACTGGTGGTTGTGTGTCTTCAGAAGGTTGTGTGTCTTCTTGGTTACTTCTAAGTTCCTTGCATCGGTAGTTGAGAGCCGGGCTTGTGAGCCATGCAGGATTGATTGGCAATATTCTATGTTTAGGCCTTTGCTTCCTTTTTATTGGTATGCTTGTGGCTGCTGTACCTAAAACAGTCTGTTGATTACCACCTGGTATCAAGGCTTCGTCTGCTTCCTTATTGTTCGCAAGTCGTGCTCGAATGTTAATGCAGTGGTAGTTGATACTTGGACTTGTCAACCAAGTTGGTGCTACCTTCTTATGAGTTTCTGTTTTGCCTATTGACGCTATCAAACATGCTGATGATTTTTTAATCAAAACTTTCTCTTGTATTGTTTTTGGTTCTTCTATTTGACCAGACTTACTAAGTGGTTCGGGTTGCTTGTATTCTTCTATTGGCAGTGGACACAACTGGTGTACAGCTCTTTTTATTACTCCCTTTTTCGTGAAGAGGTCAACAACTCTCGTGTGTCCGTCTGACCCCTTATGCTCGGTGATGATTCGCCCCATGGGCCATTTGAGCGGAGGTGTTCCTTCTTCTTTGATAAGAACCAGCAATCCTGGTTTTATAATATCAGTTGCTTGTCTCCATTTTGGTCTTATTTGTAATTGCTGAAGGTACTCTTTTGACCAGCGTGCCCAAAATTCTTGTTTAAGTGCTTCGACCAACTTCCATCGTTTCAGCAATTTCACTTTTTGCTCTTTATAATATAGACTGCCGATTGACGTGAGTGGCTATCCAATAAGAAAGTGTCCTGGCGTCAGTGCTTGCAAGTCTGAAGGGTCATTTGATATTGGAGTCAGCGGTCGTGAGTTTAATACTGCTTCTGCTTCAGTAATTACTGTTTGCATTTCTTCGAATGTCAATGAAGCACCTTTTACCACTCGTACAATGTGGTTTTTTGCCGATTTAACAGCAGCCTCCCAGAGTCCTCCAAAATGCGGGGCTCGAGGCAGTGTGAAAAGCCACTCAATGTAGTTTTCTGCACAGTGCTTCCTCAGATTGTTTTGAAATTCTTGCTCGAAAAATAACGAGTGCAACTCTTTGCGCTCATTTTTAGCGCCAACAAAATTAGTGGCATTGTCACAAAATATTTTGGCGGGATGGCCTCTGCGACTAATGAAACGTTTTAGTGCACCTAAGAATGCATCTTTCGTTAGGTCTGTTACTAATTCAAGGTGTACCGCCTTCGTGGAAAAACAGACAAATACAGCTATGTATGCTTTAGTTGGTGTTTTGCCTCGTATCTTATAATGTATATGTAACGGGCCGCAAAAGTCAACTTCCACGTTTAAAAATGGTCGCGCTGGTTGGACTCTTTCTGTAGGCAAACTGCCCATTAATTATTGCACCAATCTGGGTTTCACTCGAGCACAATGTATGCATTGATGGATTATGCTTTGAACTAATGTTTTAGCTTTCAATGGCCAGAACCTTTGCCTGACGATGGCTAATAGTGCTTGTGTTCCAGGATGAAGGTGTTTATTGTGGAAGTGAACCAAAAGCAGACGTGTGACTATGTGTGAATGTGGCAGGATTATCGAAAACTTGGTGTCGTATGGTAAACTAGACCTTTGCAATCGTCCTCCCACCCGTATCAAACCTTTTTCATCAATGAATGGATTCAATGAGCTTAATTGGCTTCCTGGTGCAACAATTCCTTTGCGATTCTTTATTTGCTTGATTTCTTCCGCAAACTGTTGTTTCTGAATATCCCTTAGGATAAAATACAGCGCATTTTCAAGTTCTTTTGGACTTAGAGAGGAACCTATGCTTCGGTTCCTCTTGTGACACCTTGAGTTTTGTAAAAACCTATGAATATATGCTACCACATGTTGAAGCCTTTTAAAAGAATTGTGGTGATTAATTGCACTGATGATCGAGGATTTTTCCTTTGTGGCAGCAAGTACTATCTTTGAAACTCGTGTTTCCTTCATAGTATCGTACTTATTTTTATCGTTGTTTAACTTGTTTGATGGCCATGATTTAGAATTCTTCTGCAAAAATTCTGGACCATTAAACCATATCTTTGATGTTAACAGAGCACTTGCCGTCACTCCGCGTGATAACAAATCAGCAGGATTTTCCGTTGTTGGGACATGATGCCATTGTTCTGGCCGAGTCTTCTCGTGAATACGTGATACTCTATTTGCCACAAAAGTTTTGAACGACGAGCTAGGCGACTGGATCCATGATAGTGTGATTGATGAATCTGTCCAAAAGTGGATTTCACTGATGTTAAGAGCATTCTTCACTTTCTCGACTAGCTCTACCATGAAGAAAGCAGCGCACAATTCTAATCGTGGTAAACTAACCGTTTTTATTGGGGCTACTCTAGATTTGGCGCATAGTAACCGAACACTAACGTACCCGTGCTGATCGGTCGATCGAATATAGATGCTGGTACCGTATGCCTTCTCACTGGCGTCAGCGAATGCATGGATTTGTACTGTAGTTGGACACTGACCTGCATAGATGTGTCTAGTACTTGAAATGCTAGACAATGATTTCAAATCGTTGCGGAATTTGTCCCATTTTTCCTTTAAATCGATTGGTAATTCGGTATCCCAATCAAACTCTTTCTGCCATAATTGCTGAATAAAGATTTTTGCCATCGCAATCACCGGATTAATGAGCCCCAATGGATCGTAGATATGCGCGATGTCAGCTAAAACAGTTCGTTTTGTAACCCTTTTTTGTACGGAGAGCTTGACTTTCACCGTAAATAGATCAGAGTTTGGGTACCATATCAGACCCAATGATTTTGTGTAGCCTTCTTCATCTTTTTGAAAACTTACCAGCGTTTCTAAGTCTTCTTTTGCGGCTGTTTTCAGTAACTCAGGGTTATTTGAAAACCATTTCCTTAGGTGAAATCCAGCCTCTTCCAGTAACTGTTTTAGTTCTGATTGTATTTCTAATGCCTTCTTTAAACTGTTTGCTCCGGTCATTATGTCATCAACATAAAAATCTTGTTTGGCTGCCTTTGCTCCTAGCGGATACCGCTGCCCATGATGTTCAGTAAGATACTGGAGTGTTTTCGTTGCAAGGTATGGTGCACATGTTGTACCATAAGTAACTGTGCGTAATTTAAAATATTGCAGCGGCTCATTCGAATTTTCCCTCCAAATTATTAGTTGTAGATTTTGGTCTTCATCATCTACTAGAATTTTCCTGTACATTTTGGCTATATCTGCCGTAAAAACATATTTGTGCAAGCGAAATCGTAGTAGTATCGTAAATAAATCATCTTGAATTGTTGGCCCTGTTTGTAGTATGTCGTTAAGTGAAATGCCGTTACTAGATTTGCATGACGCGTCAAATACTACTCGGAGCTTTGTAGTAGTACTTTCTGGTTTTAATACGCAATGGTGCGGCAAAAAGTAATGCGTATCAGGCAGTTTATTATACTTTATTGGCTCCATGCGTTTGAGTTGAAGCAACTCTTTCATGAATTTAGCATATCCTTCTTTTAGGGCCTTATCTTTTTCTAATCGACGTTCTAAATTTAAAAAACGACATGTGGCCAGTTCCCTAGGCTTTCAGGTCCTTTTTTGAATGGAAGTCTGAAAGCACAAAGCGTCCTTCTTTGTTTCTTTTTACTGTTTCATTAAAAAAATGCTCACAATGTTTTTCTTGAGCCGTCATTGGTCGTCCTACTATCTGACACTTTTCAATAGTCCAAAATTTTTGCAATTGATTATTTAGTGTATCAACACTGATTCCACAGAACTGCGAATCCACTGGTGTAGCTTGTTTAGCTTTCCCTATCACAATCCAACCTAACACCAAGTTTTGTAGTGTAGGTAAATCTGGTGCTAATTTAAATTGGCCGTTTTTGGTTAGATTTGCACAAATATCAGCCCTAGGAGAATGTCTATCCGTTTGGGCTTGTAAAACTCAAGATCAGCTAGTTCAATATGATGTGGTATTGGCCATGAACTAGTGTCGAATGTTTGAGCTGGTTGGCAGCCTGTGATTTCTGGTATGACAACTGCTTCAATAGCAGCTGAAAACCTGCTTTTATTTGAGCAAATTGTCACATTAATCATACCATGAGTTTGAATAGTCGATGAGCCGATTCCGTTTACTTCTACTAATTGCTGACTGCCTCTTAGCCCCAGCCGAGTAATTAATGATTCTGTAACGAAGTTCATCTGTGAGCCAGAATCTAAAATTGCACGACTGCTTACTGAATTCTTTTTGCCTTTGACTGTTAGTATTGCGGTCCCCAAAAACACATAGTTAGCTGAAGCTGTGGACTTTAGAGCCGTGTTTACTGTATTATTACTTTTCGATTGACCACAATTTAATGCTGCATTTGCATTTTTCTTTTGTGATTCAAAATGCAATAAAGAGTTGTGCAGTTTATTGCATTTCAAACATCCGCGATGCTTGCATTCGCTTCGGACATGACCTTTTTGTAGACAATTAATGCAGTAATGGTACTTCTTAACTGTTTCTAGGCGCTCAGGTATGGACAACTTAAGAAACATTTTGCATTGCCGAATAGAAAAATGCTGGTTCTTGCATAATTCACATCCGGGCTTCTCACTCGAAAGTAATGTTGATTGCTTTGGGCGACTACGTGCATCTTTACTAGACTTCTCTCCTAGCGTTTCCAGTAGTTGAAATCTCCCTTCAATAAATTTCAAGAATGAACTTAGACTCGGAATATCTCGTGGATCATTTAAACTCTGTTCGTAGAGTCTGTGAGTTTCTTTGTCTATTTTTTGTAATAATAGGTGAATCATTAATGCATCCCAATTGGATGTATTAAGACCTTCATTTCCGATGCCCAACATTGCTTCGCTAACAGTGTCGTGCAGTTTTTTTAAAGAATGTACTGCATCGCATTGTAATGTGGCTGGGATCGATAATATGTTATTTAATAATGCCGACACTATCAACCGTTTATTGTTGTACCGAGTACGAAGTAAGTCCCATGCCGTCTTGTAGTTACTATTGGTAACTTGAAGATGCTGTATTAGCCGACTTGCTTCACCAACCACGTTGGCCTTTAAATAAAACATCTTCTGTGCATCAGCTAGAGGCTGACCATCTATTAAGTTCAATAATAGATCCCTAAATTGGCTCCACTTTGAATAATCCCCTGAAAAGGTTGGAATGCTAATTTCGGGAAGCCTTACCGAGGACTGGCACTGCCGAGCTGATGCTATTTCACCATTGTTGCTTACATCAATGTGCTCCAACAAACTAACGACTATGGCTTTGTAATCTTTCTCCAAGCTGATATATTTCATTTCATCATATCCAGCTGATTCATCTTCCTCCGCCATTATACTGTGGTGGTAATCGCTTATTTCTTTCCACAGCCGTCCCAGATCGTCTAGATTCTGGTGGTAATATGCTTTAGATTGTGGTGATTCTAAAGAACCTTCCACATCTTGAAGCATCCGCTTTAACGTTGATATGAGTGCCTTTTGAGTTTTAATGGATTTTACAATCCAATGATTTTCTCGAGTCAATGCCGTGCTCGGGCGATCTATCTCTTCTGCATTTATCTGATCCAAGAGTTCGGCCTTGAAGTCATCGTAAACCGCCTTCACCTGGCTGAAAAAATCCTCCTCGAAATACAAATGTCCCGACTCCTCTGGACATGTATTATTTATTTGATTGTGGTTCTTTTCAAAAGATGCCCACTCTCCATCCAACAACTCAAGTTGAGTTCTTAGATATCGACGATTTTTTCTCGTCTTTGATGTCTTGTAATAATTTTCCACTCTTCTATCGATCGCCTTACTAATTCGTGACTGCTCAGCAAACAGCTTCTCCATTTTCAAAGATCCAAAACTATCGCGTTACTGAATACGATTCAAAACTTTCGCGTATCTGAGTACGATTCAAAACTACCGCGTATCTGAACAATTGATTGAAACTTTGTTAGACGCGTGTTCAACGGGGTCACTAAAATGTTCACACAACAACTGGCAATTAAATGGTGCCCAGCGCAGCCTCACAACTGGGTAAAAATAATTGGCTTGTTCACCAACTGACTACATTCTTTATTGAAAGCTTATCGACTTTTATACATATTTTGTTCTTGTTATTGTGCATATACAGCAACTTTAGATAGCGAAAGTCCACAATTTGGATGTGAGAAACATGCAGCGTACCATGCACTTACGGTGCTATTAATTGCAGTATATACACATTATAAAGTTCAATAATTATTCGAAGTTCAATAATTAATTCAAAGTTCAATAATTAATATTTTGTTGATGCATCGTCATGACAAGGATATTAGTTGTGTTATTCGATTCAAACTATTTCGCAATGGGATTACAATCTATTTTATTCCAAAGCAAACTATTCAATAAGTTTTGCTGAAAAAAACTGAAGCAATCACGGATTTAATACAAATTTTCGTTTTTTTCTTTGTCATTGTCACTTTTGCTATTTTGTCACGTTATTGGTTCTAAGGCTTTGCAACAGTACCTGCCAGAAGGGATTATTCTATTGGTCTATTAAAAGGCAGAGCTGCTCACAAAGGAGCCAATCTCAATGGTAAGATTGGACTCAAGTCCAGGGTTCCTTACCCCCACGGTCCCGTTATCTTGTACATCCACGGTGCAGAGTTCAAAGTACTACCATATGGCATTAAGAAATGGACCAATCGAAAACCAAGTGTCGCACTTCACTGAAAATAGAAAGCTATGTCTCAAAACTGCTACCAAAGAAAAACCACAAGGAAACAAGCAGTAAAATAAATAAGAACACCTACGCAGTTTGTTGCGTAAGAGTCAGGTGATCTGTAGCAATGTGTCTTTTGCGAAGCTCCAAGATATCCCAAGCAAACCGTTGAGAAAGCATTGTTAAAGTCGGCTTCTTTAAACGGTTGAAAAGGCATTTTTAAAGTTACTCAGACTACAAACATGCTGGAGGCTATGCTCAGCCCCGAGTCCGTCATACGCCGGGCAGAGGAATAGGATGCGCTTTCAGCTTTCACTGGGATCGTTGTACAAAAGACATCAATGAGTCGACGATAGCCCCCTACCATATAAGTACGCTCCCATGACCATTCTCTGAAGCCTATACTAAACTGCCATGATTCGCATAAACATTCCATCTACATTTTAGTACTTTCGAGATATTCAATGATTTGTACTGGAGATATATGGAAAATATTGATTTTAGCATACTTTCACAAAAGATTGGTTTTTAAAATTTTGCGAAATGATGTAATAGAGCATGCAGTTTCTGAATCCGTTGTTTATTGAAAAATGTAGACAGTACGTTTATGCGAATCAGAGCAGTATACTACATAGTACTTGAAAGTACTCTTTAATCAGTAACGAAATAAAATACCGATATTGATACTAGAAAAATATAAGGCTAGAGTATTTATTTAGGCCAAATTTGCCACTTTGAACTGAACACACGAGTGACTTTGCCGACCGAAACAGAGGCCAGGCCATTAAAAAGCAGCGAAATTTCACTTGACGTCATCTTTTAGCATTTTCCCTCTCAACTTCAAATTAAAGTACTACACCGTTAATGAAACGTTTCCCGACGAAATCAAACGCTCAGATTATACGGAATTTTTCCGAAAAGTATGGTACCAGTCTCAGCAAAAAATTCTGTGTATTTTTGAAAAGAAAATCTTACAATTGTATGTTGTTACTGACACTTTTCATATTGTATTATGTGATTTGTCTTCTAATTGACTGTGCTGAAAAATTGATTGGGGTTGTTCATGCTAATAAATGACTCAGCCAATAGGGTTTGCGATAGAAATGCGCTAAAAGAAATAGTTTACACAAATATTTGGTGCATGTCAGCGAAGGATTACGACACCTTCACACACTACACATTGTTTTCTGTCTTCTTGTAAAATTCAGATGTTTCTATCACAAGCGAAAAGCAACAAATAAAGTACCAGAAATACGTATGCCCACATAAGAATATATATTTTTTTGAATTCTAGCGTTTGAAGGCATGAATTTCTGTTTACGGGAAAAATGGAAAAAAAACTAGGGGACACTTGGAAGCTGGAAGCACGAAAGCAGTTCTGAGCAGAAGAAATAACACGAAAATGTTGTCGAGAATTATACATACATATGTAGGTGAGTGCTGTTTTGCTATGGTGAAAGTACTGTCATGGAAAGAAATCAGCCCACTTTCAAACCATGATCTGTTTCGATATGATAAAAATTCACTGAATTATTGCAATTTTCGGACGCAAGAAACATTTCTGTGAAACCATGCTAACTTATACTAATGATTATAGTGACTTTTCAGCAGAGCTGTGGAGTCGGAGTCGGAGTCAGGAGTCGGAGTCGAGGAGTCGAACAATTTTTAATGGAGTCGGAGTCGGAGTCGAAGCTAATTTTCATCAGCCGACTCCGACTCTGAAATTCATCACCAAGCCTAAAAATTGGAGGACCATTTTTCAATTTTTGACTGGATTAGGAAGAAGCTAGAAAACTTCTAGAGTTGCTATATCAACCTTATATAATGACGAAAGAATTTCAGGCAGATGACCTTACTCCTGTTTTTTTAACAAAAATGGAAGTCTTATATTTCGCCTTTCAAAAATGAATGGAAGCTTGGTCGATGCATTAAAAAATTCACTTCTTCGTAAAGAAATTTGTCTCTTAGATAATGCAGTCCTTTTAGCTGCTATATATGTAGATCGTTCAGTCCGGATTATCCTGACAGAAGATCAACAAGCGCGTGCTAAAATTTCGTTATGCGAATTAACTATTCGTATGATATGATTGCATACGGAAAGTGGATGGCTAGACCACAGCAGAGAACCATTCAGTCATCACTTCCCCCAAGTACTGAAGTTGATGATGAAAATGAATTCGAAAAATATCTTGACGAACAAGAATGAGCAAAGCGGCCGCGCTTAAGCTCAGAAAAAAGTAACAGAGTAGAAAATTCATCGCAACTGGAAGCCTTGAAATTGGATTTTTACAGGGCACTGAATGATGTTGAGAAGTTTGACCGAAGTTCAGTTTTGGAAGTAGAAGATGCCATAACGAAGTATCCCGAAATCGTCCAAAATGCAGCATTACTCGTTACGACATTGCCCCGAATCAAGTATTTGTGGAAAGCTTGTTTTCTACCCTTACAATAATTAAATCGGATTTAAGAGTAGCGATGATGTCAGATCTGATTGAAGCAATATTATTTTTAAGAACTAACTCGAATTAAGTGTTTTCGGTTTTTTTTTTATATTATTGTGTGAAATGCAATCGGAATATTTTCTATTTCGAAATAAATCTCTTTGGCAATATAGCGTTACATTATAATTTAATGTTACTAAAGGAAACAAACTAGTAGGAAAATATGATCTAATTGTAAGACAAAACACGATTTTAACCTTCTGGCTTTAACTATATATTAGAGCTACGAATGTTTGGAGTAGAAGTACGGAGTCGGAGTCGTTATTCGGGAGTCGGAGTCGGAGTCGCAAATGTTAGAAGGCTTATCATTGGAGTCGGAGTCGGAGTCGCAAGTTTTTCTTCCCGACTCCACAGCCCTGCTTTTCAGTGATCCGGTGATTTGTATCTATGAACAGTATTTTAAAAACGTGTTTTATATTCCAGTCATTATTTATTGTTTGCCCTAAGAATCATCTATTTTGTCAAATAACAACGTAAAAAATGGAAATAACCCGAAAAACCCTACACTTTATTTGAAAACATCTCTCGAATCTGTTTCAGATTATGGCAAATAGATTCAATTTTCAAATTAAATTCCCACTACCATTTTAATTTTTTCAATTAAATTCAATGATTTTCAGCAAAAGTTTACCATTTTAAACCAATCCGTTTCAATCTGAAAAAAACTAAAACGCAAGTAATGTGTGACTCCATTCAACTTCCGTATTTTTGTACGCCATATTATTCCTCCCCATTAAATTGGTTTTCTATAACCACCTTGAGAAAAGCGAGTCTCGCAGCTTGAGCGGGCTGGTTTTAACTCTATGTTCTAATGGAGAAAAAATTCAAAGCTACGCCTCTAACATGTTAAACAAGGCTGAGAAAAATTTATGGATTAAAATATCAGTCGGGAAAAGTAGACGAACAAATGCAGGGAATGAGTGCAAAAAGTGCAAGGTACCAAACTAGAAATATATATCTCATGCAGGATATGCGGGCCGAGATCGGAAGGACACGAAAGCGTGTTGTGTTAGTCGTAAAACAATCCCAAACAGCCAGTCAGCCACTGGAGCTTTTATTTCTATTCTTAATATTGCAAACATCATCGCTGTTCACAAATGTACCTCGTTTATGTCGGTTCTGAACGTCGTAGATAACAAGGAGAACAGTGAGCACTAGCAACAACGACGCCCAAAATTTACCAGAGTAACGGATAGGAAATCGAAGGTGGAACGAAAGTTAGTGAACTTTTGTCCAAATGACTAGCTTGACGATATGCTTGAACTAGTAAATTGGAGTCGGAAATATTTCGACAAAAGCCAAGACTCTTTAAACCACTAAATCGATTCATCCGCTGCCCCTATTTCAATTGAATATACCAAACCCTTGAGTCGACCATTAAAATCTACTTGGTGACTCAGAAAGCTGTAGAAAATAAAAGGAGTCTTGATGCCGATGAATAAACAATCATGACGGATATTTTTGCAGACGTATATGCAGACGTCCTGGCTGGATTTGGATGTTTGGTTAGATGTCAATGCGAAAAAAAATATCTCGAAACGGAATATATGACAAATTGGTCTCGTGGAATAGTGTAAACTTGTAAAATCATTGCAATGATTGTAGTAGAATGGGTTTATTGAAGAGCTTTCGTTGAATTTGAGAACCATTGTTGGCTATTGTCCAGATAAGGGCTTTGCAAATGTTTATGTAGATGAAATAAGTTCATAAAAATGTATCTAGAAACAAATTTAGAATTGAAAAACTTGAAATAATTGATCCAACCGTCACTTACATTACAGCTGTAAGCACGACTGACTCCAATCTAAGCAAATACTCCAAACTAGCTGCAGTAGATAGCATCAAACTGTTCCGTCATTTTGCTTTCTTTTATTTTTTTCAATTTTGATTCTTTTTGCCACTACATCCAACCGATCGAAGACCGATGCACAATAAAAGCGATCGTTTCAGATTCATTATCAGGTATTTTTAGCATTCCTGTTCCGGAACAATAGTTTGTTGTGGATAATGCTCTCTGTCGAACTAAGAAATACATTAAAGCTTCTGTGCAACTAGAACCCGCAAAAATATTCAAATCATCAGCAATGAGTGGAGATCATTACAACTTTATGTACACCATCAAATCAATTCAAAAGTAAAAAAAACTCTAGCGCACCTGAACCGCTAGAAACACTAATGTTCGAAGAACAGTAGAAGAATCGTGCAGGTTTTGAGTGCATATTCCACCACATGTGCTGCTTATTACGACCAAACTGTTTCACATGCCACTTTTACTTTGGTCTCAAGAATGCATTATAACTCATATGGTGGAAGGTTTCAGATATTACCACTGGCATGAATTTCAACGTTTATGAGAGCAAAACACGGGTTAATTATATTCGTTATCAGTTGCTTATTTCACATAATTTTGAAAGCAGCATCTCATATAACATCAATGAAGAAAATGCTCAGTGCCTGCAGCACTGTAACTGAAGTTGATGTTTGGGGCTGCGATCCGAAAAATTTGCAGAACTTTGCGAATTGCAACATTGATTATTTATTTTCATTGTAAATGTTTACGGTATGAATACTAACTGTAAGCGTTTATTGATACAAAGGTAGCACAACCGACTCGTGCTGGCAACCTTCTGCCAGTATCAAAGCCAAGAATATATCACATCTGCTTCACGTTGTTATATTACATTCGAAGTTAAAGGAGTATAAAGAAATTTAGAGTTACCTGCAGCGAGTTTTTTCAAATAATCGAAAGCTTAATATTTGCAGTTTATTGTCACTACAATATCATTACCATTTGAAAATTCTACGATGAAACCGCTTAATAAAGATATTGCAATTAAACACAAAACCAACAATAGCTGGCAACCCGATCGTGGCTTTTCAACCAAATTTGGCCTGAATAATGTTTATGACAGGTTTCATTAATTGTATGAAATTCGTATTGATTTCATGACTGCACTGGAAGTTATAGTGCAAAAAATTTTAGCTGGTAGCACCAATCAAATTTTTCAACCAAATTTCCACCAAACAGAGATTAGAGTTAGGTTTAGCTCTTGTGCCAATTTCATGAAAATCTGGTAATTAATTCACATTTCATAGGGCAAAATGCAGTTTTTTTTCTTTGTAATTTTTCAAGATGGCACCACTGGCACAGACTTGCCCACAATTCAAAATCGCTTCTATCAAATCTGGTCTTACTTAAGTCCAATGCATTCTGTAAATTTTAGCTGTATCTGATTATTGGTTCGTGAGTTTCCGTGAACAGAAGTTTTTGATGCTAAAAATATAGGTTAACTGGGAGAGGGTTACCGTTCTTGTCCGACATGAAATTTCCAAAGTTTTATTTTGAACGTGTAGATAAAACATAAGATTTATATACAGATTGGGTTTATTGTAAGAAACGGACATTATTTTGAATATTCGATGGTTTGAATGTTTTCACTTCCAATTTTTTTTTTTCAAAATGAAGACACCAAAATTATCATAGCAGGCAACTCCAACCGAATTTTTCGACCAAATTTCTACCAAACGTGGTTTAAAGTAAGGTCCAGCAATTGTGTGAGTTTCGTCAAAATCGAACGATTCAATCAGAATTTATAGGGCTAAAAACAGTTATCTTTTTTAGTGATTTTTCAAGATGGCACCACTGGCACAGAATCGCCCGCATTTCAAAATCACTTCTATCAGACCTGGTCCTATTTAAGACAAATACAGATACAAATACAAATTTCAATTAATTCTGCTCATTGAATCGTGAGTTTCCGTGAACAGAAGTTTTTGATGCTAAAAATATAGGTAAATTGGGCAAGGGTTACCAGGCGTGTCCGTTATACCATATCAAATTTTTTTTTTGGTTTATGTAAAAAAAACACGAAATTTACATATGAAATGCTTTTTTTTGAAGAAGCGGCATTTTTTCAAGAGAGACGATAATTTGGATGTTTTCACTTTCAGTGCCTGTCCTAGCTTCAGGATTGCTAGCACGCTCAGCTACACATATCTACAGCTAAATAATATCAATATGTCCTGAAAATTTCGTAATGATTGAATAGCTCTGTCAAAAGTTATCGCCATTTAAAAATTTTCAATTTTTCCCGTTCTCTTTTTAGGCACCCAGCGCACACATAGGGTTAAAAAATTCCAAAACATTATCCGATTCATATGTAAAACACGTTCGAAATTTATTTCGTTAACTTTATTTTTTTCGAACATTAGTAATAATCCCACGACAAACCTTGTTGGATCTAGGGGTTGAAGCTGAAAGAAAGCTGCATCACAAATTTATAATTAATGAGAATACGAGTGTGGAGTAGTTCACAGCGAATATCGTAATCTACCGGACGCGTATTTGAGTGCCAAAATCAGTGTCAAAATGTAAATTCGATAAGTTTCAAGTTTCGCTGGAGACTTGGGTGTTGCAAAGCCCACGACCAAAGTGAACTGCCGTTAAGTCGATTGCAGTGAATATCGCTATAATAATCAACCGCTGAATTATGCTAATAATATTATAATTAACTTAGTAATGGTGAAAAAAAACATAAGTGGAAATTAATTATTATTCAGTGTGAATTTAAGGTTAAAAAAAACTCTAGCGCACCTGAACCGCTAGAAACACTAATGTTCGAAGAACGGTAGAAGAATCGTGCAGGTTTTGAGTGCATATTCCACCACATGTGCTGCTTATTACGGCCAAACTGTTTCAAATGCCACGTTTTACTTTGGTCTCAAGAATGCATTATAACTCATATGGTGGAAGGTTTCAGATAATACCACTGGCATGAATTTCAACGTTTATGAGAGCAAAACACGGGTTAATTATATTCGTTATCAGTTGCTTATTTCACATAATTTTGGAAGCAGCATCTCATATAACATCAATGAAGAAAATGCTCAGTGCCTGCAGCACTGTAACTGAAGTAGGTGTTTGGGGCTGCGATCCGAAAAATTTGCAGAACTTTGGGAATTGAAACATTGATTATTTATTTTCATTGAAAATGTTTCCGGTATGAATACTAACTGTAAGCATTTATTGATACAAAAGTAGCACAACCGACTCGTGCTGGCAACCTTCTGCCAGTATCAAAGCCAAGAATATATAACATCTGCTTCACGTTGTTATATTACATTCGAAGTTATAGGAGTATAAAGAAATTTAGGGTTACCTGCAGCGATTTTTTTCAAATAATCGAAAACTTAATATTTGCTGTTTATTGTCACTACAATATCATTACCATTTGAAAATTCTACGATAAAACCGCTTAATAAAGATATTGCAATTTAACACAAAACCAACAATAGCTGGCAACCCTATCATGGCTTTTCAACCAAATTTGGCCTGAATAATGTTTATGACAGGTTCCATTAATTGTATGAAATTCGTATTGATTTCATGACTGCACTGGAAGTTATAGGGCAAAAAATTTTATTTTCCTGAGCGAATTTTCAAAACCAAAGACACAAAAATTACCATAGCTGGCAGCACCAATCAAATTTTTCAACCAAATTTCCACCAAACAGAGATTAGAGTAAGGTTCAGCTACTGTGTCAATTTCATGAAAATTTGGTAACTAATTCACATTTCATAGGGCAAAATGCAGTTTTTTTTCTTTGTAATTTTTCAAGATGGCACCACTGGCACAGACTTGCCCACAATTCAAAATACTACTTAAGTCCAATGCATTCTGTAAATTTCAGCTTTATGTGATTATTGGTTCGTGAGTTCCCGTGAACAGAAGTTTTTGACGCTAAAAATATAGGTTAACTGGGAGAGGGTTACCGTTCTTGTCCGACATGAAATTTGCAAAGTTTTACTTTGAACGTGTAGATAAAACATAAGATTTGTATACACATTGGTTTTATTGTAAGAAACGGACATTTTTTTGAATATTCGATGGTTTGAATGTTTTCACTTACAAAATTTTTTTTTCAAATTTAAGACACCAAAATTATCATAGCTGGCAGCTCCAACCGAATTTTTCGACCAAATTTCTATTAAACGTGGTTTGAGGTTAGGTCCAGCTACTGTGTGAATTTCGTCAAAATCGAACGATTCAATCAGAATTTATAGGGCTAAAAGCAGTTATCTTTTTTAGTGATTTTTCAAGATGGCACCACTGGTACAGAATCGCCTGCATTTCAAAATCACTTCTATCAGACCTGGTCCTATTTAAGACCAATACATTCTGCAAATTTCAATTAATTCTGCTCATCGGATCGTGAGTTTTCGTGAACAGAAATTTTATATGCTAAAAATATAGGTAAATTGGGCAAGGGTTACCAGGCGTGCCCGTTATACCATATCAAATTTTATTTTTTGTCTATGTAAACAAAGCACAGGATTTACATATGAGTTGCTTTTTTTTGAAGAAGCGGCATTTTTTCAAGAGAAACGATGATTTGGAGGTTTTCAATTTCAGTGCCTGCCCTAGCTACAGAGTTACCAACAGGCTCATGAAAAGCTACACAAATCTACAACTAAATAATACCAATATGTTCTGAAAATTTCGTAATGATTGAATGGCTCTGTCAAAAGTTATCGCAATTTAAAAATTTTCAAATTTTCCCGTTCTCTTTTTAGGCACCCAGCGCACACATGGGGTTAAAAAATTCCAAAACATTATCCGATTCACATGTAAAACACGTTCGAAATGAATTTCGTCAACTTTATTTTTGCGAAAATTATTTGTGTACGAAATAATAGGTATATTAAAAATATCACTTAGATCCAAAAGGTTAACAATAACTGACCAAAAGGTTAACAATAACTGACATTTGGTGAGACCTGAACCTATTCTGCATATACACCAATGTATCCTGAAAGTTTCAGCTCAATCGGATGGCGCGTTCCCGAGATTATCTCACTGAAATTTTTTGATGATATATATATATATATATATATATATATATATATATATATATATATATATATATATATATATATATATATATATATATATATATATATGGAAATATGAATTTTTGGCCGAATCGATTTTAATACTAATGTTCTTCGAACATTAGTAAAAATACTAACTGTGTTTGGCATAGTCCATAAAACCTTATGGGCAGAAAACGGCAAAAGGATAAAATTCTTCAGGCGTCAGACATAGACAAGCTGACAGGGGGCAAAAGATCCATGATGAAGGTTGCTCTCCTTGAAAGAAAAATCGCTCGTTGCGGAGAGAAGTGAACTAGCTGCGCCGCCAAATGATGTATTTCCTTCAGCGACGGTGTACTTCTAATGCTTCAAGGCCACGATCGGAAGCAATAATGACCGTTAAGTACAACTCAAGCAGTAGAATTAACTGCAGTAACACCAATCGACATCCGCAAAAACTGCCAGGATTTCAACCTGCTAGCTCGACGAAAGTAGAAAAACAGCGCGCCAACAAAGAACCAGGTAACAGTTTTTTCTTTTACAGCGGAGAAACCAAATACGTCTTTCCCACTCACTCCACTCATGAAAACTCCTAAGGTTTCTCTCATAACAGCCAATAAGATGGACCTTCCCAAGTTCATCACTGAAGTTCACGCTCAAAGAATTATATCATATTGTGTGCCTCCCTAAAAGACCACAAAAAAGTTTTCGAACTTGTAAGTGTAGATTCCTACACTGCAGCTGTGGAAAAACCAAAATCATTTGTCATGTGTGGCCTCCACAGGGGCGTTCATCTTGTGGACATACTCGTCGGTATCGAACTTTCTCACCTGCAAGGACCGGAAACTGAGTAAATTAGAACTGGCTAAAGACTTCAGACTCCAGTCCGAGCTTTTCATTTCTCTGCTCGAGCCTTTGCAGGGGCTAGCTGCTGTATTTAAAATAGTCCATCCTCTGGCAGAGAGTGTCTTGGGAGAAAATATAGAACAAAAAGAGGCTGCAGAGCTATAGCTGCCAAAATTTCGGACATTTTGCAGGCAAATGCACCATTCTCCACCGATATGTGAAGTGCCTGGAAAGGCATTCACGTGGCGACTGCAAAACAATAGAAGACGAACACCCAGCACGCGTCAGCTGTGGTCTAAATGGTCATTCAGCCAACTATCGTGAATATCCGGCAGATGCAAAAATGGCAGCCAGGATTCAACCTAAGAATATTCACCGTGATCAAACTTGCAACGAACGCCGGCAGTTTTTGACGCAAAGCGTTTCGAATTACGAACAAAGCAATATTTAAGAAATACGTCAAAAATACTTCTTCTCTTGTTTCTGGTGCTCAACGAGCTCCAACCTTGCACGGGATCATCTCCAGTCAATGTAAATCTTGGGCTGATAAATAATCATACCAGCCAAGTACTGGCAGCGGGAGCTGATGCTGAAGTGCTGGTTGCCACTCTTAAACTGCTGACTACCCTTCTTAAGTAAGGTGATTGGGGTGGCTATATTCAATAACGCTTTGCTCATCTCGATAGTGCAAAGAGCATATACTCAACATCTCAACATTATTTCGGAATTCTGTTCATCACATTTAACAATGTCCCAAACATTGGCTACGTTCCAGACCCATGGAAAGGATCCAAAATTGTTGGCATTAATAAGAAAAGTAAAAGTAAAGAAGCTAGCAATTTCCACCCAATCTCTCTGCTTAATAAACCGAGGATGATTTTTGAGAGAATCTGGATGGTAAAGATAAATCATAATTGTGGGCTCATCCGGGTGATTCCTGAATATCAGTTGGGTTTTAGTCGCAAGCGCGGGACGCAGCACTATATCCACATGATTAAGATGTGTCTCAATTGCATGAGAAAATCACCCCAACGGTGGGGTGCGCTAAAATATTGAGGAGGCTTTCGATTTTGTATGGCACGAAGGTCTTCCGTTCAAGTTGATTAGGTTCGGATTCTCCGGAAGAGTTGATAAAACTCGCACTAACTCTTACCAACAGGCAATACTATGTCGGCGTTAAGGGAGGATATTCTCCTAGAGAATCTGTGACATGAAGAATTCCACAAGATTTTATAACTGAACCGATTCTTTATGCCATATTTACCAATGATCTCTTTATTTTAGTGAACCCACCTCAGGTCTAACATCTTCCACACCTCGGTAAAACGCTCTTACACGTGTCAGAACTAAGTCTGATTTTGACAAATGAGGCATCAAACAAAATACGAGTAAGACAAAGCTTTGTACATTTAGCAATCTTTCAAAGTATCGGGGATCGCAAACTATTCGCAATAAGTCCAAAAAAACTCGCTGTCTCATTCCAGATTACTCCTAGCTCATCTCCAAAGTACTTCTTTCCACGAATTTCTGAAGCTTAATCCTTATGTGCGGCGTAAAATCGAAGTTGCCAAATCTGCATTTTAACGCATCCTACCTCTTTTTGCCAAACAGATGGGCATGAGCACCAATAATAAATTCATTTGCTATCGGACCCTGATCTGGCCTATCCCAACTTATGGATCCCCATGTTGAATTACTTGTTTAAAGGCTGTCATGATCGAAGCGGAGATATTCAAAAGAAAAATCCTCCGCTTCTGCACTGGTAGTTTTGACAACCCGGTAACTAAGAAGTGGAGTATCACGAACCGAGACTGAAGCCACTTAAGGCCTCTGTAAACACTAAAACATGGTACGAGTAAACATTGCTCGCGCACCAAGTTCGAGCTGATGTTGTACGTCTACGGGTCTGTGCGTGTACCTGTTTTTTTTTTTCCTCACTAACGGTCCGACTTAAATCAAACCTAGTTTGATTTTGTCGATGTTTGTGGGCGGATCTCTATGTTGGTGGTACCATGTACTAGTGATTGCGGACTGGTTTGCCAACATTTACTCGTACATGTCATTTTGATCCAGATTTGGTTGGGCTAACATCGTGAGTAAAAAATGGCAAGTATACCAAACAATAGTGCGTGGAGGGAATTTTTCGAGTGTTTGAAAAATTTACCCTCTTTGTGGAAAGTGAAAGATGATATATTTAAAAATAGAGACGATAAAAAAAAATCATGGGAAAAACTTTTTGAAATTTACAAAACAATAGATAATAACGCAACTTTGGAAGATTTGGAAAAAAGAGTACTTAATATAAAATCGTGCTACAGACGAGAATTGAAAAAAATTGAAAATGGTGAGTCCAAGTTCTATGGTACTTTGATTGCTTAGACTTTTAAGAAGACAAGGACAAGCAAACGCCATGCTTATCGACGATGAATTTATGCTATGAAAATGCATTTGTGGAAACAGGAATAGTAAGTAAACATTAAGTTCTTATTTTTTACAGTTCTTGTAGAAATATTTTTTTAATATTTCAGGAAGCAACGGAGTTTTAAAGCTCTTTACCCTAAAAAAAACTCTAGCGCACCTGAACCGCTAGAAACACTAATGTTCGAAGAACAGTAGAAGAATCGTGCAGGTTTTGAGTGCATATTCCACCACATGAGCTGCTTATTACGGCCAAACTGTTTCAAATGCCACGTTTTACTTTGGTCTCAAGAATGCATTATAACTCATATGGTAGAAGGTTTCAGATATTACCACTGGCATGAATTTCAACGTTCATGAGAGCAAAACACGGGTTAATTATATTCGTTATCAGTTGCTTATTTCACAAAATTTTGAAAGCAGCATCTCATATAACATCAATGAAGAAAATGCTCAGTGCCTGCAGCACTGTAACTGAAGTTGGTGTTTGGGGCTGCGATCCGAAAAATTTGCAGAACTTTGGGAATTGAAACATCGGTTATTTATTTGCATTGTAAATGTTTCCGGTATAATTTTATTGATACAAAAGTAGCACAACCGACTCGTGCTGGCAACTTTTTGCCAGTATCAAAGCCAAGAATATATCACATCTGCTTCACGTTGTTATATTACATTCGAAGTTATAGGAGTATGAAGAAATTTAGGGTTACCTGAAGCGAGTTTTTTCAAATAATCGAAAGCTTAATATTTGCTGTTTATTGGCACTACAATATCATTACCAATTGAAAATTCTACGATTAAACCGCTTAATAAAGATATTGCAAACAAACACAAAACCAACAATAGCTGGCAACCCTATTGTGGCTTTTCAACCAAATTTGGCCTGAATAATGTTTATAATAGATCCCATTAATTGTATGAAATTCGTATTGATTTCATGACTGCACTGGAAGTTATAGGGCAAAAAGTTTTATTTTCCTGAGAGAATTTTCAAAACTAAAGACACAAAAATTACCATAGCTGGCAGCACCAATCGAATTTTTCAACCAAATTTCTATCAAACAGAGATTAGAAAAAGGTTCAGCTACTGTGTCAATTTCATGAAAATCTGGGTACTTATTCACATTTCATAGGGCAAAAAGTAGTTTTTTTTTCTTTGTAATTTTTCAAGATGGCACCACTGGCACAGAGTTGCCCAGACCTGGTCCTATTTAAGTCCAGACCTGGTCCTACTTAAGTCCAATGTTTTCTGTAAATTTCAATGGTATCTGATTATTGATTCGTGAGTTCCCGTGAACAGAAGTTTTTGATGCTAAAAATATAGGTTGACTGGGAAAGGGTTACCGTTCTTGTCCGACATGAAATTTCCAAAGTTTTACTTTGAACGTGTAGAAAAAGAATAAAATTTGTATACAGGACATTTTTAGGATATTCGATGGTTTAAATGTTTTCACTTCCAAATTTTTATTTTTCCAAATTTAAGACACCAAAATTATCATAGCTGGCAGCTCCAACCGAATTTTTCAACCAAATTTCTACCAAACGTGGATTAAAATAAGATCCAACTACTGTGTAAATTTCGTCAAAATCGAACGATTCAATCAGAATTTATAGGGCTAAAAGCAGTTATCTTTTTTAATGATTTTTCAAGATGGCACCACTGGCACAGAATCGCCCGCATTTCAAAATCACTTCTATCAAACCTGGTCCTATTCAAGACCAATACATGCTGCAAATTTTAATTTATTCTGCTCATTGGATCGTGAGTTTCCGTGAACAGAAGTTTTTGATGCTAAAAATATAGGTAAATTGGGCAAGGGTTACCAGGCGTGCCCGTTATACCATATCAAATTTTTTTCTTTATCTATGTAAACAAAAAATTAGATTTACATATGAGTGGCTTTTTTTTGAAGAAGCGGCATTTTTTCAAGAGAGACGATGATTTGAAGGTTTTCACTTTCAGTACCTGCCCTAGCTACAGGGTTGCCAGCACGCTCAGTAAAAGCTACACAAATCAACAACTAAATAATACCAATAAGTTCTGAAAATTTCGTAATGATTGAATAGCTTTGTCAAAAGTTATCGCAATTTAAAAATTTTCAAATTTTTCCGTTCTCGTTTTAGGCACCCAGCGCACACATGGGGTTAAAAAATTCCAAAACATTATCCGATTCACATGTAAAACACGTTCGAAATTTATTTGGTTGACTTTAGTTTTGCAAAAATCATTTGTGTACGGAATAATAGGTATAATAAAAATATCACTAAAATGGCCGCCGGCGCCAAAGGGTTAAAGATTATGAACTTTTTCTGAGACCTGGCACTATTCTGCATATACACCAATGTGTCCTAAAAATTTCAGTTCAATCGAATGGCGCGTTCCTGAGATTTTTTCACTGAAAATTTTTGATGATATATATATATATATATATATATATATATATATATATATATATATATATATATATATATATATATATATATATATATAGAAATATGAATTTTTGGCCAAAGTGATTTTAATACTAATGTTCTTCTTCGAACATTAGTAAAAAGAAAAAAAAACTAGCGTATCAGAATCGCTAGAAAACTAATTTTCGAAGATATTGTCTTTCAGTGACAAAAAAATATGGGAAGACGTAATAGACTTTTTTGTACAACCATTCCTTATCGCAAGCAACAAAACTCAACTATAACACAAATGAAAATGTTCAGTGCTGGCAACACTTTCCCAATGAAGCAACAATAAGTTTACCTTAACAAGCTCATACTTAAATCAACTTATCCTTTGAATTTCGTTCTCATCGGAGGATTTCATCGAAAGTTTCAGCGGTTAAACGTTGTTTGAGGCTGCCATCCGAAAAATGTTCAAAACTCGGAAAATTTAAAAATTGGTTTCTTATTTTTATCGCAAATGCTTTGCATATGAGTACGTAATTTGAAGCATCTGTTGGTGCAATATTTACGAAAATGATTAATGCTGGTTAGCCTGTGTCAGCAACAAAACAAAAAATATACCAAATCTGCTTCACGTTAAGTTAAACCCAAACAGTAAATTTCGTTTCGATTGAATCACTGCGCTGGAAGGTATACGGGTGAAAAGAATTTTAGGGCTACCACCCTTAACACTTTTCAAATTTTTAAAACGTTAATATTTGTTGTTAATTTTCATTGCAGGATCATTCTCAATTGCAAATCTAATGACATAATCGCTCAGTAAATAAATTCCACAAAATTACAAAAATGGTCATAGCTAGCAGCCCTTTCATGATTTTTGTACGAAATTCCTTCGACATTTGGTCTACATTAAGGTCCATTTACTGCATGGACTTCGTTTTGATTTCTCCACTGGACCGGAAGTTATAGGGAAAAAAGCTTTATTTTGCTGAGCAAATTTGCAAGATTTATGAGACAAAAATCACCACAGCTGCCAGCCCTATACTAATTTTTCAACCAAATTTTCATCAAATTTTACATAGAGTAACATCCAAGTACTGAGTAAATTTTGCTAAAATCTGATGGCTAAATCGGAAGTTTTAGGCCAAAAAGATGTTTTTTTTTCTCAGTTATTTTTCAAGATGGTACCACTGCCACAGGGTTGCCCACATTTCAAAATCACTTCTATCAGACCTGGTCCTAAATAATACCAACATATCCTGTATTTTTCATTGTGATCGGATTATCCGGTCGTCAGTTCTCGTGAACAGAACTTTTGAGTGCTGAAAATAGAGGTAATGTGATGGGTTGCCGTTCTTATGCAAATCGGAATTTCGAAAATTTTATCTTGAGATGAAGGACAAAGGATAAAAGTTATTGAAGATTTGAAATTTTTGTCAAAAATCAAAAATTTTTCAGGAAGGTCAATGATTTGAAGGATTTTTTTTCAGCAGGCTGCCACAGCTACAGGGTTATCCGCTTTATGCTGAAAATCTATTTGTGCCAAACTTTAGTCAACATCAATACGCTCTGTAATTTTCACGATGATCCATTGTTTTTCTTACAAGTAATGACAAATCAAAATTTGAAAAAAATTCCTTGCCTACTTTTAGGCACCCTGCACCCACACACGGCTCAAAATTTCCAATTCTTTATCATGAGCAAGCTAAGAACATAATTAGTTTTCATTCCAAATACTTTTCTTTAACAATAATTTACACTGCTTGGAAATATAGGAGTTCCTCAAAATTCACTAAAACGCTCGCCGCCGCCAAAAAGTTTAGGATATCTGAACTTGAGAAAGTCATGGACCTTCCTACTGTATATATCTACGTCCTCCAAAAATCTCAGCTCAATCCAATTGGCCACTCCAGAGATTATCTCCCTTAATCATTTTGCTGATATATATATATATAAGTATATATATATATATATATATATATATATATATATATATATATATATATATATATATATATATATATATATATTTATATATATATATATATATATATATATATATATATATATATATATATATATATATATACATATTTATATATATATATATATATATATATATATATATATATATATAAATATATATATATATATATATATATATATATATATATATATATATATATATATATATATACATATATATATATATATATATATATATATATATATATATATATATATATATATATATATAAAGAAATATGAATTTTAGGCGAAACGAGTTTAATACTATTGTTTTTCGAACATTAGTAAAAAATGTAATGCAGCATATGGCAGAAAGAAATGAGCTTCCTTCTTCAAATTGTCGTAAACAATATGAACTAGAGACCCAAAGAAGACGCTTGTGAATACGAGGTAGTCATCTATGCAAGAGGTTGGGCAATATCTTATCGGATATTGTCCAATATTCAACAGACCTATGCCAAAAAAGCAATAGAAGAAATTTTGGTGCTCGGGCAATTAAATCAACTAAATTTAAATTCAGTACCAACGTCAATATCATCTGCATCTTCAAGAACATCGACACCTATTCTTGGAATTTCCCTATCTTCTTCGGGTAATATACATTTTTAAATGCCTCCAAGTAATCAGCAACAGCCGATTATATTAAATGTTGATACACAACAGATTGGTGAAAGTTACGATTGCATTAATGGTTTACTGACAGATATTCAAAATTCGTAGTGTATAATACATTTCTTAAATATTTTATTATGAATTAGATAAGTTTCAATGAATAAATATATAAATAAACTTTACTTATTTTTTTGAATGCAAGTTTTGCCACGGCACTGCTCCGACACTGTTCAAGTATCGGCCAAATTTGTTGACGTATATTTTTTGCGCCCGTTGATGAGTTTCTTGCTTGAGTGCGATACAAACTTGTCATCTGTGCATTATCTACTCGCCAGGAGCCTGACTGAATTATTCCACTTTCAATGTTTTCATTAAATGTTACATATCATTAGATCTTTTAGATGTTAAGTTGTTTGGTGGCCGGTTCATATAATTGACCAGGCGAGTTTGGACAGAACGATCGACGTCCATAGGTACTGGTGGTTTCAAATAAACAGGGCTAGGTGGTGGAGCCTTATGCTGACCGTATGAGCAAGGCTGATTTCACTGTTGGTGTAGCATATTATATGCTGCATTTGTCTCTTGCCAATTTAATTGTCTGGAAGGTGGTTTTGGTTTAAAATTATCGGCTTTAGCGGGATATATGTGGTTCACGGGTGCAGTGATTTCATTTATCGCGCCCCTTTGATGGACAGACATATTGCGGTAGCTCAAATTTTGCACTTCCAAGCATATGGTATAGGCTTCGGAAAGCGTTTGCAGTCTTTGAACCATCATACGTCCAAGCTTGGATGCGATAGGTTTCGATGACGATATTTGTTGTTTCTGTCGAATTGTCTTATTAATAATAAGTGAAAATTGATGGTGAACTCTAGCGAAGCGTCAATTGACATCGTACCTTGGCAAAGACTACCGAGCTGGTGCTCAAGTGTTCTGATGTCTCTCTTATTCGCATAATGAAGTGATAAACTCTTCTTCATGGCCGACCAATAACCTTCAACTATGTTGTAACATATGAGAACTGCATTTGCAGCTCCCCTAATTTTTTGCCGCATTCTTTACAAGATTGCCCGGTATATTGGCTTGGCTCTGACTATTTCACAGTCTTTTAAAATACTTTCGACACTGCAAATCCAAGAGATGTACTCTACAGGATTTTCGTCGAAGATATTTAGCTCCTTCACAGCATCTGATAACTTTTATAATTACTTACAGAGAAAAGCACAGCCAAGTTACGATTCGCGATAGTAACTGAACTTTTTAACTTTTTAACTTTTACGTGCCGTGATTTAAAAACCTATTCATAGTTCTTATGTTTTACGATTGGTTCTTGCTCGGGCGCCAGCTAACGATTATTCAGCGAAAGCGAGAATAAAAAAACCAGTCTTGATTCGTACAAGTGTATTTCTCGCCTTAAGTCAACATTTGCAATTATGTTCTATTTAGGACAAATCAATTAAAATAGATATCAACTACAATTTTAAACTATTGGTTAATTCCCGTGTGATCTGCTGACTGGGAAATGCTCAATCAAATGTATGTTGAGTTCTGTGATCGGCTGAGTCAGCGTTGTCTCCGCGGAGCTCAGGTGTATGTTATTTATTATGTTTATTGTTATCTATGTTTATTAATGGACGATTATTGTTTATAATTTTATTGTTATTTATGTTTATTAATGGACGATTATTGTTTATAATAAGTGAATATTGTTTGAATCCTATGCGTGTATCGAGTAGCTATTTTTTTAACAGTGCTATTCTTCTGGTTCAGGCAAGTACTCATTGTTGAAACTGATATTGCGCATTTCGTTATTGGAATCGCGCATTGATTTTAAGGGTACAAAACAACACTCTATGATCAGAATCATAATTATCATTGTTTATGAAAACATAAACACTTTTTTCACAACAGTATAGTCTATAATAACAACTGGCAAAATGAACACCTGACGTTTTTCAATCCTGCAAAACGATAATATTTTGGAAATTCTCAACACTATATTTATTCCAGCTGCCAAAAACAAAACAAAGAGAGTACATTTTTAATTGCGATAACTTTTGATGGAATCATTCGATTATTACCAAATTTATAAAACGAGTTGGTGTTTATAAAGCTTAAACAGCGAAGGGGTTTAAAAAGCTACAACGCGGTGGAAGGGGTTTAAAAATGCACCGGCAACTCTGGAGTCCAAACACTTTAAATAAAAATAACTTCAAATCGTTGATCCTCCTGAAAATTATTAGTTTTTTTCAAGATAAAAATAACTGATGTACATTTTAAATTTAATCTACACAGTCAAACTGAGATTTTTGATATTCTTCATCGGACAGAAATGTTAGCCCATCGCTAGATCACTTATTTTTCATAAAATGTATTACTTTTGGGTAGAAAAATGTTTGATGGAAGTTAAATGGATATGCTCGCAACGTTTTCACTACTTTTAAATATTGCTCAAAAAATAAATACTTTATGCGCTTTGAATTCCGGTGCACTCATCAAAGTTAAACGAAATTCACGCAGTATATGTAGGGTAGGGCGGGGCTAGTTGATCATTTTTTTACTTGAGCGGTCATAGCTCCTCAACGATAAGTCATAATGGCTTGTTATGCATACTGATGGGTAAATAATTTATCCCTTTCCAAAAATGTCCATAGTAATTTATTTGTAACAAATCGCATTTAAGAGCTACAGTCGTTTAAGATAATAAAGTCAGATATGCTCAACGTAACCCATAAATGAGGTTAGTTGAGCAAGGGTATGGGGTAAATTGAGCAGTTAGAAATTCCAACCAAACCATGGGTTCAATGTTATCTAGACATGAAACTAAATTTCCATTTTACTATCAACCTTTTATTAATAGTATTATAATGACATAATAGTGCAACTAAAAGTAATTATCTTTTACTATTAAACAAAAAATAGAATGAACAAAAACTCAACAAACCTTAAACCTAACTTTTGGATTAGAACTCAGACTTCAACATTTATATAATTATCAATAAAGCTTATATTAAAAAAGAAAATATTAATGAGATCTTGGAATCTTAATCTTCGTTATCGCTGTTGCAATTAATACAAACCAAAGTAAGACCAGCCGCTGACGCACATTTTGTAAGTGCCCACTCCTTGCAAACTTGGCACTGGATCCATGTTTTCCCTGGTCATTTTTCAAAATAAGTTTCGCAATAGGCAGGAATCATCATCATCGTTGCTTTCCACACTTGACTGAAGTACTTTTTTAGAAACACTCTTCTTTCTTTTATTATCAATGTTCTTCTTTGGCTATTTAACTTTTTTAGTGGTTTTATTTTGTTTCTCTTGCAATGCGTTCTTTTCGGGAGTATCTGTTAGAATAGCAGTTTTCCTCTTTCGTATGATTGTTTTGGCTGCTTTTCTAGGACCTGCTTTTGGGTATGGTCGAACAATTTCTGGAAAAAATGCATGCGTTGTATCCAACTGCTCATTTTTTTTGTTGCTTGTACCAGGTTTGGGTTCAGTTTTACTGGTGGGGGAAGATAGAGTAGGATTAGGTTCAGTGTTGGACATTATAGCTTGCTCTAGACGATCTTTTTCCAGCTCAACCGTTTCTGGATCTGGACGGTCGGTTACAAATGATGGTGAAAACTCATCCTCACTAAAAATGCTCTCATTATGTGGGAAGATGCCAGTCTTTCGGAAACCATTGACAATATTCATACTTGTCTTGAGCTAATGACAATGAATCAGTGGCAATTTGCGATATATCATAGATAGTCAGAGGCTTGCCTGGGTTATTACGTTGCCATGTATCTTGAGCAGCAGCGCCATAATTTTTGAATGGTCCAAACGCTGAGACATCCAATGGCAGCAGCTTGTGGCTACAACGCGGTGGAAATGACTACATTACAATTCCGTACTCTTTAGCCAAATTTAATGTTTCCACGTTTAAATGAGAGGAGTGATTATCTAATAATAACAAGACACGGTGTTCTTTAGACGGTTTTACATGTTTTATAAAATGTTGCATAAATTTAAAAAGTTCTTTGTCTGTAACCCATCCACTGTCATTGCCTGCTCCTATACTTTCAAGGAGACCACCATTAAGAAAGTAGTTTTTAAAATGTCAGGTAGGTGGTACAGTATTTCCATAAGCAGATACAGCAGTTACTACTGTTACGTTAGTCCCTCACTCCCCAGAAGTCATGGCGCCGATGTTGCGCTTACTCTTGGCAGCTACAATTTTATTTGGCCTCAGCACAGTGGACACTCCTGTTTCATCCACATTCCATATGTCTGACGCACTGAACCCATGTCTATCCATTACTTCAGCTAATTTGTGAAAATAAAACTTATATAGCTAATTTGTCAAAAAATACTTTATAATACTTTAAATACTTTAATATCAAGGCTGGTGGCTTCTGGCTTTCAAATAGATAGCTCCAGATTTCGTTTTAATAACATCGTAAGCCATTCTTTTCCGGCCACCTTATTTACAGTTCAAGAGGGTGGAATTTTAATATTGAATTTAACTGCACACTCGTAGGCAAGACCAAGAACGTCTTTCGGGGAATATCCATAAAAAAATTAATACCATTTGCAACAAGTATTTTTTAAAGAATCCTCTTGCGTGGGAGAAAATAATTGCCTCTGTTTTGCATAGTCCATTAATGAATTTACATCTTCAGACCCTAATTTATTCAAAAATCTTGACAAAGTCATCCGTTTGATACCGAATTCTTTAGCAGCGGCATTTACACTTTTTTCTTCATCATTGACAGTTTTTGCAGCATCATTTAAATCTTGAATAGTGTCAAAACCCCTTGAAATTTTTCTTTTTTAAGTCCGCATCCTAGAATAAAATAAAAAATATACATTACTTTCGTTTAAGATCGTGGGGTTAGTTGAGCGACTAGTGCTTAACTAATCCCAACCCAAAAATTTGAAATAAAAGTGAGGTTATAAAAAAACTGTTAGTTTTATATTCAAAACATTTATATATTCTAAAAATAAACTAAATTTATGGAAGTTTAACTCTTACCTGATTGAAAACGGATAATATTGGACTCGTACAGAAGAAATATTAGCATACAAAATATTTTTAATTATGGGTCGCAAAATAAACAAAGCGTGCGCGTATGTCACTCGATCAACAGATCTTCACTTGCTGTCGCGCGATAAGTTTTCCTCTTCCGCCCGCTTCTTTCCGCAACGTGATGCGTTAGCGTGCGGTGTATAGTTTCTGAGATATTTCGATTGCCCAACCTACTCCTATGCTCAACTAGCCCCGCCCTACCCTACCTTCTCGACATCCAAATTTGGTAGGAAAATGGTGCAATAGTGCAGTTAAATTGGAAATCAATATTTTCAAATAAGAAAACTAGTGAAAGTTAATTTTACAAACTTTTAATTTGTCGCGAATAGAGGCCCCCGAAAAATTAGTCATCAGATTAAAACGACATTTCGATAGTATATTGGTATACTTTGGATTTAATGTTGCGAATGCATTGCCAGCACCAGATAATTTTGGCATTACTCGATATATAATAGATGCTTCACATTCATTTTTTGCGAAAATAATTTGAACTTATCTGTTTTCAATATGTATCAAGGCAAACAGTAGCTGTTTCCTGAATTTCACATTGAGCTGGCAATCTTATTAACGCTCACGCTGCAATTTGTCCACTTAAAATATTTTGTCGATTAAATACGCGGAAAAATATTCAAATAGAATTTGAATCAATACACTGATTTGACAAGTGGTGCTTAATTTGCATTTGACAAGTACCTAGATAATAAAAAATTTAATTACACTATAAACATTAATGAAAAAAAATTGTCCAAATATTACGTATTTAACTTGTTTAATGCAAATATAAACTTTTTTTATTACTATTAACTCAAAAGCCGAGATTTATTGGCTTCACACTGAACATTAGCACAAACAGCCAGCATTGGCATATTTGCATTCACTTGATTTTGTTTGGTGAAAAAGCAAATTGGAAACCCTTATCTTAACCACAATTGCTAATTGATTAAATCTACAAATTGGCAGACTGGGCTAAGATAATTTCCAATTCGTGACTAAATAATTTATGTTTCACATTACCTTTCTTCACTTTCACTCGCTATCTTGCACAACCATTACATTTTGCACTCTATCATTTTTCTTCGCGACCGTTTAACTTTTTATCACTTCAGTCTCTTTACTAGCGGCTGATTGATTTTCGAAATCGATCTTAGCTATAAAGTCTAAGAAGGTAATCTTAACGTCAAATCGGGCAAGCATTAAACTTCATAGAACTCAGCATACTTACAAAAGATTATAAAACTTACTCTTGCAGTGCTAGTTCTAACAGTCAAATAATCGAACGCCTCCAAGGGAACTGCATTCAAGTTTATACTCGTATTACCATGCTGTACAATTTCCACTAATAATTGTTAAAGTAGCTGTTGTTCGACATTATGATCAAGCAAAAATTAATAATTTTTTTGTTAAAAACTGTCAAATTACGTTTGTCGACCTATATATGCATTTTACAGTAATAGTCTCGATATATTTCACTAATTTTTAATTTGTCGATATTCCCTTCTTTTTTATTCTCAGCTTCACATCGTCAACTCTCCATTTTAAGCTTCTTTTCTCCTGTAAAGAAAATTTCTGACATATGTCATTAATTCCGACACAGGCCGTTTTATTCGTACCGCTCACGGCTAATTTTATTTTGACGCACCATTTTATTAATTTGGCCCATCGAAAATTCGAGAAAAAAATCGTTATGTAATCTTGCGTGGGCTATTAATTTTTCCTTATGTCTGCGATCTTACTATTTAGATGTTTTCGTAACCAAATTAATCCAGAAAAATTTTCTTTGTCCTCCTGAGAAGTGCTGTGTAATTTTTTAAATGAAAGATCGCTTCTCGAAGTCAGTGCGCGTTCTACACAAAGAAACACGACATCATCAGCCAATCAAAACATCCTTCCAGTGGCGAACGAAATTGAGACTAGGTAAGACAAAATGGAGATTATGAGATCCACCCACAGCCAGGGAGAATCGCAAGCCCTCCTGATGGCACTCAGCACAGAGAGTGTAGGAGGAAGTTTAATAGCATATGCAAGGCAAATCGCCTTCGTAAGTTATTAAGCTCAACATGGAAGGCTGTGGGCTGCATCATGAACCCTAAGGGCATTTGGACTAGTTCGAGAGCAGATTTTCTAAAATTTCTCATGGACAAACAATTCCCCCACAATTATTGTCCTACAAAAGCGGTGCAACAGACCAGAATGCAACCAGAATGTCCAGTTCTCAACTGTGAAGTGCTATTAGCTAGTTTGAGCTGTTTAAATCTACTGGCCCTGATAATGTCCTTTTGGGTGATATTCAGCAGTCCATAAAAGTATAGCTAGCACAGTATATAGTGCTTGTCTGCGCTTTTCGTAGGTTCCCACCGGCTAGCGGGAAACTAAAGCTGTGTTTATGTCTAAAGCAGTAAAATTTTCGCATGTTAAACCAAAGGGCTATCGGCTTATAGGTTTTAACTCTGTCCTGCTTAAGATTTTGGAAAGAGATTCTTATTAAAATATCAATTTCCATATTAAAAGATCAATCAATCCTACGCTGATCTCGCAGTCATAGCTCGCTAATACCAAAGGTAATTCTGCTGCAACTACTTATCACGTCCTCATTGAGCAAGTCGAGAGATCGAGCGGGCCTTCAACAATGCTAAGACCGACGCAATTGTTGAGGTACTCTCGGTGATGCATGTGAATGATCGGCTGATTGCTTTACCGTGCAGCTTCGCAAGAATAGAGTGGTAATCTCTTCCTTGGGGAACACTTGCTTGCAACGAGGGGTCAGTACGGACACACTTCAAGGTGGAGTCCTCTCATGAGGCTGGATTGTACTAGCTGCAAAGTGATTGCTTATGCAGACGACATAGCTGGAGCAGTGTCGGGAAATTATTTATCTACGCTATTGGATAGGTTAAATCACTCTCTTGATATACTTTCACTTTTGATCAGTAAGTGCTTGAATGTGAATCTTTGTCAAATGGAGTTAGTGAAGTTTATAAGAAAGTACAAAGTTCCTTGCGTTGATTTACCGAAATTAAACTGGGTCTCCATTTACCTGAGCCAGCGGGTCAAGTACTTAGGGCTCACCCTTGACTTGAAGTTACTATGGAGCTACAATATAGCAGAAAGAGTGTGGAAGGATTTCAGTGCACTTTACTGCTATGAAAGAGACTTAGAAGCAAATTGGAGAATATAGTTTTGTACTGCTGCTAGCCCTTATACCTTTATTCTGGTGGCAAGCTGCTCTTAAGACTACCTGCAAGCATCAGCTTGAAAAACTGCGGAGGTTCGCCACGCTACTGATAGCTGGAGAGCTTTACATCACCCCTACTAAGTGCTGCTTCATTGGCTACCAACCAGTTTACTATTCGGACAGTAGCATAAAATAGAAGATTTCAGAATAAAATAGAAAAGTGTTTGGCCATGCACGAATTTTGGCTGAGGGAGTTTCGCTTTGCTGGGATGTTAGCTACGTCGCTTCGTACTTCCTACTAAATTTGGAATTCACTACTCGCATTTGTGGCAGCAATGAATGGTGTGATGGTGTCACCTTTGAAAGTCGGCTAATCCATGTATACACCGAACAATAGAGTCGGGAGTGGTCTACTCAAATGAGCTGAGTCTCAAGCTGTCCCTCTGTTTACCAGATCACTGTAGTGTTTTTTAGACGAAAGTTGCAGCTTTTTTTCAGGCAATTGACTGGCTTTTGAGTAATGGTATATTTGCATTCAATATTGGTAATTTTACAGATAGCCAAGCGGCTATTAAGTCCCTAGCATTAAGTCCCTAGTGTCCATGATTGCTGCTGAATGTCGTGCATCTTTTAGGAAGACATCGAGACTGTTAAATCAAAAAACAAACTAAATAGGTTTTTTGATGCTGTAACCACGGTGCTTGTACCAGTGATTGGTTGCCGACGAGTAATCACGATGCAATGTATCGTAATCACCTCGAGACGTTAATGAAAACACGTATTGAATGCTATTAATCGTCTGATTTATTTATCGTAATGCTTTATTATAATGATTTATTAATATGCTAATGCTTTATTATAATGATTTATTTATCGTAATCTAGATACTAAAATGCTGATTTAGTTCGAATTTCGTGTGACCGAAATCGATTCGAATTCCGCGTGATCGGACATCAGACAGACAGTTGCATTCGTAGACAATAAAGTTTCCAAAGACATATGATCTTTGGAATGCGAAAGTATGGTATTTTTGATGTTTCGAATGCAATGCTATTGTCCGGTCACGCGTTTCCGGTACAGATTGTTGCTTATTAGCAAGAATTTCGCTATTGCTAAGATTAATTCTATATTTGTTTTATTTCCTGTATTGGAAACTTCGCATGATGTGCGAAGTTTGTATGTACGTACGTTTAACAATTTATAATAGATTTATTGATTATATAATAATAGATTCATAATAATAGATTTATTGATTATATTATTGATTATATTATGGAACTCAAACATAATCTGCCCCTCGTTGAACACTCCTGTTCAACTTTCGTATACTTCAAAGTTGGCGACATCGTGCGCTTGAACTGGTGGCGTCACAGACTCTGTTGGTGGTTGATTGCTGTTGGTGGTGGGTTGATTCCTCTTGCATGGATGTAGTTTCTGGCACGACCCGGATTGCCACAGGAGGATGACAACGCAGAATCCGGCTAATGTTACCCCAAAATAGCTAACTGTAATATGGTGGAATGTCGGAGCTTCAACTTCGTTTGGCAGTTCTATGTTCGTGGGCAGGGATTTTTGAAGATTCTCAACTTCAGCTGTATTTGCCGAGTACGAGTAGTTCATCTTTATTGACGGCTGTATTGGAGGAGGATTAACTGTGAAGTTGATTCCCATCTTAGAATATGATAGTCGATCGTGGCTAATATGTTCGTGATGACTGGAAATGGATAGTGTATCGTGTTTTATGACACACTTGGGACCGATTCGTAGCAGCACAGACCCTTGGATGGTGGCTGATGAAGATCTTCCTTCGCAGACGGCATGAAAGGTTATGGGTTGTTTAGTTGCAAATATCCAGTCGTTCTTGTTGGAAAGCTGCTGCCAGTATTCATTAGTATCCATGTTCTTTATCTTGCATTCTGCTGCACTTGGAAGGTGGTTGAATACGTTCAGTTCGCATTTACCGGTGTCAGAGCCTTTATGATAAATAGGTCGTAGTTGCTCACAAAGATAAGTTGTTTTTGGTAGGACCCGGCAACTACTTAGTTCTTGAGTACTCATCACATAGTAGCTGTCACGATTTAAATTGATAGCAAAAACGGATGATGATGTCTGTATTGCTATCAAGGTATCGTTTGCTAAAACTGGAATCGGTATCAACTTGAAGACATCGAATACGTCAGAAAAAACCAGTGATATCTTTAGCTGGAAGAGAACGTAATTATCCTGAATCCAGTTATGAGTTGTCATCAACCGGTAGATTGCTGAAGAGTCTGCTGGATCTACGGGTATATGGTATGATGGTGGGAGCTTGCTCTTAATTAGATGAAGTTCCTGTGCTAATCGATCAGGAGTCAGTAGCTTAGGATTGATTTTCTGGTGGTGTGCATCAATCAGAACTTCTGCAAGGGCGCCTTGAATTTGGTTGATGTTTGCCATAATCATCATTACTTCAATGGCTATGAACTGGAAGTCATCAATTACTCCTTTAGTTACGCTGTTCTTAAGTTGATCAATCTGTAATTCCAGACTCTGAAACCTTTTTTGAGCTGCTGTTTGGTCTCGTTTCATTATATTTATCGTAGCGTCAATAATTGATGTCTGGTTTTTCAACATGTCTACCAAATAATCTTCGTTCCTCTTTACAGCATTTATGGTTTTTGTCATGTCCCTTGCGTATTCTTCATCTAAAATACCGAATAGCGAACTGGCAACATTTCCGATTATATTTGGAGCTCCTCGTTTAACTCGATGCGACTGTAGAAGGCTATTCTCTTTGGAGATTTCTGTTGACATTTGATCGAATTGAGAAATTATCGAACGACATGATGTGTGGTTCCACTGATTTCAGCATAAAACTTCCAGCATTTGAATTCCCTTTCTCAATATCTGGCATTCTTCCCAGTAGGGTTGAAGGTCGTAATATATAATGAGCTTCCATTCATGTGATATCAAGTTCATTACTCCGATGTTGTCAAAATGTATGCCTGGAGAATTTGCGAAGTTTTCTACGTCGAAAGGTTGTTCGAGTGGAGCTGTTGTTGTCACCGGCAGGGTTAGGCATGCAATGAGCAAGGTGACTATTGCAGAGCCGAGCGTTAGTTTCGCTTTCTTTTTTGGTGTCGGGTTGTTTGCTTCTCTGGTTTGTTTGTGATGGTTTTGTGACCTGTGAGCTTCTTTAGTAGTGGTTTGTGCGAGAGCTGGGTTGTTGCCTGTTTCTAAGTCATTTTCTACAAGGGTTGAAGAATTCTCAACGTCCTCGACAGGGAGTGGTGCTAAGCGGTGAATTGCTCTTTTCAGAAGTCCTTCCGCTGTTCGCACCTCCACAACACGGACCTTCCCATCGTTGCCTTGATAAACTTGTTCGACTCGTCCAAGAGGCCATTTTAGAGCAGGAACGTAATCTTCTTTCAGAAGTACCATTGTGCCCGGTTTCACATTGTGTGACTGGTGTTTCCATAGTGCTCTCTGCTGTAGTTGCTGAAGATATTCTGTCTGCCATCGCTGCCAGAATTCTTCCTTCAACTTGATGATTTCGTGCCATCTTTCACTTAAGAGTGATGTTCGTGTCTTGGTGGTTGGATCGATTGCAGCAGTTATGGGTTCGCCGATCAAGAAGTGTCCGGGGGTTAGTACCGTCAGATCGTTGGGATTCGTAGACATTGGCACCATGGGTCGAGAATTCAATATCGCCTCTATTTGTATCAGTACTGTTTCTAATTGCTCATAGGTTAGAGATGCAGACCCAACCGTCTTCCGTAGAATGCCTTTTGCACTTTTGACTGCCGTTTCCCAAAGCCCACCGAAATGTGGTGCTCTGGGTGGTATGAAATGAAATTGGACACCTTGCTTGATACAGCTGGTTCCAATAGCCCTTTTTTAATCTTCAGAATATATAATCTCCTGTAACTTTTCAATCTGATTTTTGGCACTGACGAAATTTGTTGCATTGTCACAGTAGAGGTTTTTCACACTGCCTCTTCGTCCCATAAAACGTTTCAAGGCACAGAGAAAGGCTTCGGTTGTGAGGTCACTGACGAGTTCCATGTGCACGGCCTTCGCCACGAAGCACACAAAAACTGCGATGTAGGCTTTTTGAGGACGTTTCCCTCGTGTCTTATAATGAATCCAGACCGGACCACAAAAGTCGACGCCTGCATTAACGAATGGTCTTGATAGTTCAATTCGATCTGTCGGTAGATTCCCCATTATTTGTTGTAATAACTTAGGCTTTGCACGTGTGCAGGTAACGCATCGTTGTATCACTCCTCGGGCAATAGCCTTGCTCTTAATAGGCCAAAAACGCTGCCTAGTCTTGGCTAGCAACGCTAGTTGTCCAACGTGCAGATTTTCATTGTGGATGGTGGTCATCAGTAGCTTTGTAAGAGGATGATCACACGGCAAAACCATTGGATACTTAGTGTCATATGGCAGATCAGCTGCTGCTAAGCGACCTCCTACTCGTAAGATTCCTTCCTTATCCAAGAATGGTGTATAGTCTACCAGGCGACTGTTCTTATCAACTTTGTTGTGTTTCGTCAAATACTGAATTTCTTCGTCAAGTCTTGAATGTTTTTGCATATTCCGAATTATAACTCGAATTGCGTAATCCTGTTGCATCGTTGATTGAGCTGGTGGCCCATTACGTTGATGCTTGAATTGTAGCATATAAGCTACTATCCTCTGTAAGCGACGGAAGGAATTATGATGATCGATGGTGTCGATTATGTTGTCTTCTCTTAGGTTCCCTTTTACCTCTGTTATGGCTAATGCACTTCGTTTCCTTTCCAATTCGCAATGTCCACTTGGAGTGAATTTAAGAGGCCATTGTGTGTGTGATCCATGGAGAAATAGAGGGCCATAGAACCAGAGGTGATTGTTTACCAAGTGGTTGGGAGTGGTTCCTCTAGACAGCGCGTCTGCAGGGTTTTCCGTTGATCTTACGTGCCGCCACTGCTCTGGTAGAGTTTTTTCGAGAATCGAAGATATACGATTAGCAACGAAGGTTTTGTAAGAACATGATTGTGAGTTAATCCATGACAAAACAATCTGTGAATCTGTCCAGAATGTTATTTTCTTGTCACTGAGGTTTAGCTCTGTCGTGACCTTCTGGGTCAAATCTGCTGCAAGTTTCGCTGCGCACAACTCAAGACGTGGGATGGTTTGCATCTTAATGGGTGCTATGCGGGACTTAGCACACAAAAGACGGACCACCACCGTTCCGAATTTGTCTTCTGACCTTACGTACATTGCCGCACCGTATGCGTTTTCAGAAGCATCCGAAAATACGTGAAACTGAATATCCATCGGTACTTTGTCAGCAAAGACATGCCTTGGAATGTGTATATTGTTAAGTGCCTCTAGGTCTTTTCTGAATTCAAGCCATTTGTTGTGAAGTGTGGGAGGAACAGGTGCGTCCCATTCCAAATTTTGTTTGACTAACTGTTGTACAATGATATTTGCTGTGACCACAATGGGTCCTAGTAGTCCCAGTGGGTCGAACAATCTAGCTAGCTCGGAAGCAATGTTTTGTCTAGTCACTTTTTCCACAGGGACTCCTTGTACCTTTATGCGGAATATGTCACCTTTTGGCTGCCATGCTAGTCCCAATATTTTTATCGCTTCATCGTTGGCCCTCAAAAAATCTAGCTCTTTTTCTCTATCGTCGAGTGGAATTCTTTCCAAAAGACTAGGGTGGTTTGAACTCTATTTCCTTAATTTAAATCCTGTCTCGTTAAGTAGCGTGGTGACTTGATTTTGCATCTCGAGGGCTTCTGCAACAGTGTTCGCACTCGCTATTGCATTGTCGACATAAAAATTTTTGTGTATCACTTCGGCTCCTAGAGGGTAGCAGGACACTCTTTCCAATGCTAACTGTTGAAGGCATCTCATGGCAAGATATGGAGCTGATGTATTTCCATACGTAACGGTCAATAGCTCGAAGATTTTGATTGGCTCATTTGGGTTGTTACGCCAGAGTATCAAATGAAAGGCTCGATGATCTTCATGAATCCAAATCTGTCTGTACATCTTTTGTATATCGGCGGAGAACACAAATCTGGGTAGCCTGAATCTTAGTAGGATGATCCACATTTCATCTTGTATACTTGGTCCCGAATGAAGTATATCATTGAGTGATAATTGGGTAGTCGTCTTAGCTGATGCATCAAAAACTACCCGTACTCTTGTTGACGTTGATTCGGGCTTAATGACGCAGTGATGGGGCACGAAAGAATGATTTTTGGGGACGTTTCTAGTCTCTTGCATGTGTCCTAGATCGAGATATTCATTCATAAAAGCTGAATATTCAGCTCGAAGTTCTGGATCTCGTTGTATTCGTCGCTCAAGTGCCAAAAATCTTCGCATCGCAATGTCCTTAGATTCACATAAGGTATTTGGACTGTCCTTGAAAGGTAATTTCACAACAAACCTGCCGTCTGTGGTTCTTTCGGTTGTCTGGTTGAAGTGAGTCTCACATAGTTTTTCTGCTCCGGTTAATTGTGGCTTTGTAGGCTCAACTTCTTCAAGCTGCCAAAATTAGCTCATTATTCTGTTTAGTTCTTCTTTTTCTGTAGAAATTCCGCAAGTCGGTCTAATTAAAGGCATTTCGTCAATCTTCCCGGATATTACCCAGTCAAAAACGGTATTTTGTAGCACCGGTAGCCCATCGTTGAGTTTTATCTGCCCAGTTCTGAGGATTTGATGATGGAACTCAGCACCGAGTAGTACATCGATCTGTCCAGGAGTATGGAATCTGGCGTCTGCTAGGATAATGTCTTCCGGGATTTTCCAGCTCGACGCATCTATAACTTGTGTTGGCTGCTGCGAAATTATAGTTGGTAGGACATATGCTTCAAGCCTCTCTGAAAACGATCTTCCCGACTGTAAATATAGGCTTGTTCTTTTGCAGGCATTTTGACGACCGTTGCCAATGCCTTGTATTTGCATTGACACTGATGTTACTGGCAGATTCAATTTCCGGACAATTCGTTCAGTCACCACATTTATTTGGGAGCCAGAACCGAGTACAGCTCTGCAAGTAATTTTTTTTCCATTCTCTGCTGACCATTGGATAAGAGCTGTTCCCAGCAACACGTAGCCGCGATGAGTTAGTCGCGTTGTTGTCGTTAGTGACGCCGGTGACTTCTTTTCGCTCATTGTCTTTGTTGTGTTTGATGATCCTGTTAAGACACTCAGTTCCTTCGTCTTCGCTTCCGAGTGGTATTCCTTGAAATGCAACAAGGTGTTGTGCTTTTTGTTGCACTTGGTACATCCTCTAGATGTGCAGGATGACGCAAAATGCCCTGACTTCAAGCAGTTTAAACAAATATTGTTTTTCTTTGCTGTTTTTAATCGATCACCAACTGACAATTTCAAGAACTCTTTGCAGTTGAAAATGGGATGCGATCCCTGACACTGAACACAAGAAACTATGGTGGATGCTAATGCTCGACTCAAGCTTTTATTTTGGTTTTCTGATTTTCCCCTCGAACTCAAATTTTCCAGGGATTGAAACCGTGTCTCCAAAAAACTCAGTAGCTGCATCAAAGTTGGCGGCTCTCTAGGATTCTCTAATGATTGCTCAAACAATGTGTGGGAGGCTTTGTCCAATTTCTTCACGAGCAGATGAATCAAAATAGGATCCCATCCTGTGGTTGAGATACCGAGGTTTGTAATCCCGAGTAAACACTCCTTTGTTACATCATGCAGATTCTTGATTGTTGTAGCTGATGGATTTTCCGCTGCGTGATTTGGCTGTGATAACAATTTGTTTACTAGAATTGCTATCAGCAGTCGCTTGTTGTTGTAACGGTCTTCCAACGTCTTCCATGCGGCGGTGTAGTTTTCACTAGACGTTAGCAAACCTCGAATCAGCTTTTCTGCCTCCCCAGTAACATTGGCTTTAAGATACCACAATTTCTGACACTCAGGCATTGGCTGTTCGTGCACCATCTGCCGGAAAAGATCTCGAAATTGGGTCCATTTCTCATAATCGCCATCAAACTTAGGAAGTGTTATTGTCGGTAGTTTTACTTCTGCATTGTTTAGCGAAGTTGACTGCATTTTACCATTTAACTCGATGAGTGTTTCTTGAACCTGGTCTTCTAGAATCTGAAATCTTTCGCTGTCATAGCCGTATTGACATGGATCATTGGTCAATTCATGGATGTTTAGGTTGACATTCTCTATCTGCATCCACATCCTCTTTACAGTATCTGACTTAATCGATACGTACGCGGCTGTCAGATTTTCGAAAGATAATCGTGATAGCAATCTGTTTATTGCCTCAAATTGTATGTGCTGGCGACGAATCATCAACTTTGACTTTTTTCATTTGTTCCTCTCCAATCGGAACTTCAGACAACGTTGCCTTGCTTGACGTGCGTAATGACGACACACCACTATAAATTTGGATTTGTTCCGTGAAATGCGCTTTGTATTTTTTGTACAATTCTGAAATAGACTCGTACACCTTCTTGGCAAAGTATCGATGGTCTTTCAATTCCTCCATCGATCGCAGCACTATATCTTTCTCTTTAAAAGATTTCCAGGCTGCTTTTAATCTTCTAAGCCTTTCTTCGAAGTACGCTAAGTTCTTTCTGTCTTCAGAGTCCTTGTTATAGTTGCTTATAATTTGTTGGAGATTTGCTGTTAGCACCTCTTGAGCCTCCATTGCCTCCAACGCAGCTGACGATCCTGGTTCCACCATTTTGACAAGTGTATTGGTGAACCTCCTAATGCTCAAGCTTTATGTTATGAGCTTCGTAGTATAGGAATTTAACGTCCCTTATGCTGCTTTCTATCACCCAACAATGAGTTTCGTGGTATAGAAAACCAATCTTCCTACCGCTCTAGCCTTGCCCAGAGCTTCGTTGAATAGGAGATTCTATTGCCTACCGCTCAAGTTTTCCACTTCGTGCTTCGTAGTATAGGAATGTATCCAACTGTTTTATTTTGCTTCTACCGCTCAAGACTTACAATCTGAGCTTCGTTGTATAGAAGGCTTTACGTATTCTTCCCTACTGCTCAAGATTTCTTCTTAGAGCTTCGTAGTATAGGGGTCACGAAAAATGTTAAATCAAAAAACTAACTAAATAGGTTTTTTGATGCTGTAACCACGGTGCTTGTACCAGTGATTGGTTGCCGACGAGTAATCACGATGCAATGTATCGTAATCACCTCGAGACGTTAATGAAAACACGTATTGAATGCTATTTATCGTCTGATTTATTTATCGTAATGCTTTAACTTAAGTACATTTTCATCTAGACACTAAAATGCTGATTTAGTTCGAATTTCGTGTGACCGAAATCGATTCGAATTCCGCGTGACCGGACATCAGACAGACAGTTGCATTCGTAGACAATAAAGTTTCCAAAGACATATGATCTTTGGAATGCGAAAGTATGGTATTTTTGATGTTTCAAATGCAATGCTATTGTCCGGTCACGCGTTTCCGGTACAGATTGTTGCTTATTAGCAAGAATTTCGCTATTGCTAAGATTAATTCTATATTTGTTTTATTTCCTGTATTGGAAACTTCGCATAATGTGCGAAGTTTGTACGTACGTACAAAGAAGTATGTACGTACGTTTTGCTGTCATGGAGACTTCGCATGATATGCGAAGTTTGTATGTACGTACGTTTAACAATTTATAATAGATTTATTGATGATATAATAATAGATTCATAATAATAGATTTATTGATTATATTATTGATGATATTATGGAACTCAAACAGAGACATTTGGCTGTTCAATTGATTTGGGTGCCCAAAGCAGAAGGGTTTTTAGGGCAACTGTGAGGCCGATGAACTAGCTAGGCTTGGCACCTTGCTACTGGAGGTCTCATACTCCTTCTCAATAAGAATACTGATGACATCGGTCAAATTTGATGACCGATGACAGGTTCTATCTACAGTAGATAGAACCTTTATGCTTAGTAGTGCGAAGTATTCTGTGGATGGGCTAGATTTAGCACACGAAATTCAATTCACCGGACGAAAAACGCAAATTCTTGTCTGTAGCACTGTGTTGCAGCATATCTGTTGTATTGAACCTAGTTGTGTAGGTTCTAGCTAGAAATAGGACATCAAACGTTGTGTCTGAGTTCCTGTTTTTGTATATATTTTTCTGTGCTCAGTTCATTTCATCCATATTGATTTTTCGCCTGGACGATTTTATCGTAGGTTGCATCCTGTTCAATTTCGCAAATCACCTGTTACATAATAAAATGACTGGTAAAAAACAAGTCATTTCCTAGAATGCTGATAGGGTTCGTTCACCAGTCGAAGAGAAAATAAGCATATATGGGGAGCGGTAGACTGTCACTGCAGTTAATGAAAGAATTATATTGCTAGTGGAATTGAACATTCATTTTATTTTACGGAATACGAATGTATTCTCTTATGCATCAAAAGAGTGTTTGAATCGGAGGGCATTACAAAATTAAGAATGGGAAAAGGAAAAGTGATTTCATGGTTTACGGTCAGAAAGTGTATTGACTTTCTGGATGATATTGATAGCTTTGTGAACAACAAACAGATTGGTCGTGTCTGGCGAATGACAGAGCAAAAATTATTTTTTGAAAATCGCAGCTTAGTGTAAAATCCTGTAGAGTTTGAAGAAATAAGATGTAGAACTTTGTATTATTTTTATAGGACTTTCAAAATATTTTTACACCATACTGATGGACCAATAAACAAAATATACTCCTGCTTGAAATATCTGTATGTAATGTATGCATAGGAAATTTTGACAAGAAAACTTACAAGCTTTTGATAATGCTTTTGTAGGTACAAATTTTCAGAACACACTGTCTGTGTTTCATTTTTCTAGCATTCATAACTTTATTTCATGCAATGACTTTTGTTCTGAACACTGCCTGCATATATGTTTCAATTTTTGAATACTAATTGACCACTGAGTCAATTTTTTGTAATATGTCATGCTACTTTTTGGCTTAAGACGATATTAAAAATGTTACACTAATAAAATAATAGATGATAAAGTTCGAAATCAATTGAAAGCTGTCATTTATATCATTGCCTTTTGATTGCAAATTCATCATTTTTTGCTGTGGATAGTAGACTCAGCTAATGAATATGTTGATTTTAAGTAATCTTTTTTTTAAGGGGTCTCTTTGCTAATGGTAGTATTTGTTATTCTAGCAAACTTAAGTCCAAAATTGTAATATACATAAATTCATATGTCGTGAGGTTAGCATTGAGTTCGTTAGACGCAACGGGTAGGCATTTTCAAATGACACAAAGTACCTGCTATCTCAAATATTCAAAGGTAAGCCAACAAGTTTTATTCTATTTCAGCCTCAATTATTGAATGCCATTGTCCAAATCGGCCATCACCTCGAGGCTCTGAGATTCTGCATCATTTCCCTAAGGTAATGATTGTTGATTAGTTTTAGTGCAATCAAGAAAATTTTGTGTGAAAATATTCCGTATTTCAAGTGTTAAATAATATTATGCTAAGACAAATTTACAAAATACTTAACAAATACATAATATCTAAGAAGTTAAATATTTAAATATGCCTTTTCATGTCCTAAATTTCATTGTGAGATAGCTTGTTATAGCTCCCATGACACTGACATTCACCTAATTTTTGGTTTAAAAAAAGGATAAACTTAACGTTCTAATTAAATATTGTGATACCCTAAAATTCATTTGAATTATTCATAAAAAAATCAAAACATAGTTTCTTTATAATTTTTTAATTTCTTCGTCCTTAATATAATTTCTGTTACGTTTCCAATTAGTATATTAATTTGAAACTGCAAACTACTGCATAAAAATGCTTTGATTTGTTCGATTAAATGAAATAACATCAATGAATTCCCGGCAGGAAATCTAGAAAATATCTAAAATCGTGTGCTGTATAAATGTACTCTAATATCCTTTTCTACCTCTTCTTCCTATTACCACTCACCACCTGCATTAAGGATTTACAAAAAATCGTCGATAGCAAAAGTTACAATGAGGCCAGTGAAATTTCGACATCAACTCACCCGGTAGTGTTTGGAAAAAACATTTTAAATAAAACACCCGTTGAGAATCATGACGAGACGACAGTGTCATCAGTAAAGTATATGCATTCAAATAGAATGGAAAACACATTGTTTTCCTTCCGACATTTTCGTAGCACAGGCTGTTCACATTAAAAATATTTTTTTCAAAATTGTTTTTCAAATTCTTGTATGATGAGGAACCGGTATCAAAATTTGAGGATAGGTGAAGTGTTAGTTGTTGTAAAGGCTGATGTTGTAAAGGCTGTCGTTAGTTGTAAAGGCTGATGTTTTTTGTTTTCGAATTGGCATGCGAAGATGAACGACTAACAACATCAGCTAGGAAACTCGATCGTTTTGCTGAATAAGCCTCCGAAAGCAATTGTTTTGTGGGATTATTAAAATTGAAAAATTAATAAAACATTAGTTAAAAGTTTTTTAATTTTAATTTTAATGTCTGATGAGAATCAGTGCATACTTCTAAAACCACCTAGTTAAAAAATTTCCAATTTTCATCATCCCACAAAAACAATTCCACTTTGATTCTGCTTTCGGAGGTTTGTTCCGCAAAACGATTGAGTTTTTCGTATAAATTATTCTCTGCTTTGATAAGCTTTAGAGACGATATGCATTGTCTATGCTAATTTATAGACAAGAAGGGAACCGTGATCACAAATTAATAAGCTTAAGGAGTAATTGATATCGATGGATATAAGTCGAGGATGTTCAAATTTATCACAGCTAACGTAAATAAAAATTAATGATCTCCCACTGCAAGTGGTCACATCAGTCAAGTATGCACTATGAGCTGGTGTCTGATGAGAATCAGTGCACACTTTCGAGACCACTTAGTTAAAAAATTTTAATCATCCTACAAAAATAAATCCCCTTTAATTTTTAATGTTTGTTTCGTCAAAGCATTAAGACAATCTTAAACGTTGCAAAGATGCCTGATAAAATTTTGTTTTGTTTTCATCCGATAACTGCATCGGAGTTGACTTAGTTGAAAAAATGAATTTCGAAGAAAATGGGTATTAGAATCATTTTTCCCAAAAATTCATATTTCCTTTTTAATTCCAATTCTTCTTGAGTAATTTTTTCACTATTTTTTTATAAATGCGAATCAAGTTAAAACTCATTAATATTTTATGTTTCTGGCGTACTTAGACCAAGAGTTGGTTTGCGTACAGCTAATTTATTATCAGCACAATATCATCTACAGACAGCTCAATTAATTTCTCATCGCCCAACTATCTTTGTGCGTGGATAATGATGCATTTATCTCGTTTAACTACGATGGTGGGAGAGTATATTAGCTGGGGCTGTCAATGAGAGTTGCAGGCTAAAATAAACTTTATCAGAATATAGGTATGTTCCCGTACTTGAATCTATTATAATTTATTCAAATAGATTCGCAGCAAGTCGTTTTCGTACTTTTGCTGCAAGCCATGCAAGCCAAATTTTGCAGCAAAAAGAAGCCAGCTGCCAAATTCTGTTACTGCTGCATTTTGCTGAAGTACGGGAAGAGACCTTATATCGGTCCTGTTGTTTCTCTGTCACGGTTTTGGCATTTCTAGAGAGCATGCTGCTAATGAGCGAAAACTGGTCGCTTCTTTGACAGGTACAGTACAATGAGTTGCATAAGCATGAAATAGATCAGTATATTGGTTTTGGTTTCTGCCTGTGAACCGTAAAATGAAAATTAGCTTCCATGACAGAATAAATAGATCTAAAGATTAGGAATATGACAGTGGTGATTGTGAATAATTGGAAAATTTGTAAAGCACATTTGTAAAATTAGAAATTCAAAATAACTAATGGTTTCTGCCAAGATAATTAGAAAATTTCGGGTGATAGAAATAATAGGAATCTAATGAAGTTTCAGTTAGTAAAAATGAAATGAAAGAACAGAGAAAGCATTGATTTTTTCATGAAAGTCTTGGTTTTCTCAAAATTGTAGGGTATAATGCAATAATTTTCGTGTAAACGATTGCTGCTTTCATTCAATTTAGAGCTGTCCACAAAAAAGTGGTTTCAAAATGTTTGGAAGAAGCTCAAACGCAATTTTGTATGTACTTAACTTCTCCGCATTTATATGAAATCGCGGTCAAAACTGTGCAATTACTATACTAATTAGATCAGATTCCATATAAAATATTTCGACCGCTAATTAAATCATTCCAAGCTGTATTATCTCATAATGCTATGATCCACTGCGACATCAAGCCCCAAAAACCCTGCAAGAACTTAAATTTTATTTGAGAAATCCCATCCTTTTCTTCAAATTGCTCAGTATCTTTTAAAATCTGCCCCGCTTAAAGTCATAACCACATCCGAACGCCATGCACTTTAATCTTTCGATTCTAGAGCATTTGTTTGTACCCAAGACTGAAGAAAATTATAGCAATTACTTCTAATTGTGGGAAAAAATTATCATGTGGCAATAAAACTTAATCACAAGTACCTACAAAGATCGGGGGACACAACGATTTGTTCGTGTTCAATTCTTTTGCTTCGTTCTTCATAATCGTATTCTCATATTTCGTCCCATAAACCAGTAATCATTCAAAATGCAATTTAAAGCATGAAAACGAGGTTTTCGTACTGCCGTTAGTTCGTTCACATGAAGCTGTATAGCTGTATAGTCTACACAGCACTGCCGAACGCTAAAAATAAGTTTTGTTCCTTGAATGAAGATTATTCCTTTATTTTCTTTTTGTATTATTTCCACGGCATGATGTAAGCCTTGAATTTCGCTTTCAACTAGATGATAGCTTTATCACCTCACTTGTAGCAGGGATTTTCTTCGTTCAGCCGGATAACCTCAAATTTCTTATATGCGCATGTGGCTAGATGGCTTTTATCATGGCGTGAATGATACAAGAATTATTTGTTTCTGGTTTGCGTCGAGCGGGAGAAGGTAAGAAGTGATTACTTTTTGTATAGAAATTGACTCAGTGACAGCCATGAAATTTGTGTGAATTAGATGTAGTAGAAATTCGGGTAGAAATCTGGTAATTAATCATGACAATTTGTAGATGGTCTAACAATTGGCTACTAAAATGGTATGGGTTTTGAGTATTTTTTTGATCGGATTTGCATAAAATGTTAGTCAATGAAATTCAGCAGGTACATACTGAAAATGTTAATGCTTTAAACAAAATTACTGAAGCTATTTACGGTCTTTGAGTACTGATTTATCAGTAAAAATACCTCTATTTCACATAGAACGTGACTTGTATGAATAAGCACTCCATTTATAAATTTCTATTATTCCATGCTATTACAAAATCATTTGCAAAATATCAATTCGAGCAATTTTCTCAGAAAACTTTAAGAGGAAACGTAAAGTCTTCTTTAGTGCGTCTAAAAACATTGGACACCTTATCAACACCAGACCTATCTACATCACGTATACTTAGCTTCACCTCAAATTTTCTGTTTTCTGGCACTTTTCTGGAAAACAGTTTTAATTTTTAATTCTTTGATGAAATTATGTATGCAATGAATACCATTTCAGCAAGTATTAAATTAGCATCTGAAATGCTCATCAAAAGTTTATGAAACAAGAGATTTACTCATGTCATTGAAAGATGTGAGTGATACTCAGATATATATATATATATATATATATATATATATATATATATATATATATATATATATATATATATATATATATATATATATATATATATATATATATATATGTTGTTTCATACGATGCAATTCTTTATTCTAAGTGAATTTCCTTTCCGCACATGACTCGAATCTTTACCTGAATCTTTTACCTGTCGCCAAAGTGACGGAACATACAGCTAGAGCTAGGCATGTCCAAAAGATTTCTCTTAAGTCTGCCTCCAGGTGGTGAATTCCCTCCCTTAAAATAATCGTAAACTTCTCTGGTTAAGTACGATCACCAAGTAAAAACAATATTCACCGGCGTTGGGGTCCAGAAAAAACTCCACTAGTATTTCTTATCCATGCCCGGATTCAGCATACCGACCATGCATAAGATGTCACCTGCACTCTTGCGAGAACCCGGCATCCATAACTGACATGATAAGGTTTTGCAAAATCTTGGTCCAAAAGCTGAAATTTTAAAACGAGTATCACAATTATATACACACACACTACTACACAGTACCAGGCAAACACTTGTGAAACATAAAGCTCTTAGTTAACCATATTCCTGACTTGTTCACTTCTCCAAATATTTCTTCTCCCTTCACAAAAGCCATGGAGTTTACTCGCCCCTACAACATTTCATAAATTAACATGCATCGGGCAAGTAAGAAATTGCAGTCAGAAAAAATTGACAAATATATACACATAAATATGACGACTAGAAACTTTATTAAGTGCTCTAGGCAAAACTTAAATCCTTTTGTGTTTGAAGATAAGACAAATACATAGACCAAACTCAATTGTGAATATTATCACTGAAATCCGCTGGTACGAAACGGATTAGTAGCATGCAACATCAAGTTACATTTTTCTTTGCGGTTTTGTCAAAATTAGGTGAGTTCAATTGCCATTCCTCCCGACTCCATCCGAGCTACATAAATTGCCTGGCTTGTATTTGCGATTCGATCAAAAGATCGGTTAGTTAGCTTTTTCTTTTGTATCTTCGTAAGTGAAGTTCATTTAGACGATAATGAAATTGGATGGTTAGACTATAACTAGTTTCGATGATAAAATTCCGAGCTTTTTATGTTAGGATAATGAAGGTGCTTTTTGAAATTAAATTTGTTGTGTCGAAACAATTTTATTGTCTTTGCCAAAGACGATTATGTCATAAGAGCAGGGGCGAATTTGGCCATTTCGCCGCCCTAGGCCTCAGAAATATTTGCCGCCCTTTTCGTGAATTATATTATATGTAACAATGCGCGATTTTTTTTCGATTCACTAGAATACTTCGCTGTTTTTCGTTGCGCCCGAGCTCACAAAAAAGTAATATCAGAGCAAAACCGGCACCGGTTCGTTCGTAAAAATTCCATATTATTGCGCCCTTGCCACACAATTAATTATTAAAATACAAACACGGTAAAGAACCTAAAAGTACCTAAAAAAAAAAAATCCAAAAATACCAATTTTTAACAGTCCAAACCCGTATTAAAATTTGCATATCGCATATAATTCCAACTAGAGATGGGCAAAATGCCTCATGACATATCACTGATTGCTCTTTTTTAGAGTATTTTACAGTATTGCGCCGTACTCTCAGTACACTGTTCGCTTCGCATTTCATTAAGTTTATTCAAACGAAAGCTTTCGCTCACAGACTATGCTGTGCTTTTTTCAGGCGCTGCACTGTAAGAAAGAGCTATGCCTCATGAGCCATGACATTTTGCCCATCTCTAATTCCAACGTCTTCGCTAAAAATTGTATAAGTATGTTTACTATTCCGTTCAAAGTTTGCTTTCGTGCTTGACTGGAGATCAACTATGAACTCGACTATTGTAAATTAATGTTCGATATGTTATTAGTTAAAGATGAACCCGAAATATTTTGACCTATGTTCTAAATTTCATTTTATAGAAATTTTTTTATAGAAATTAATTTCAACAATGAAGTACAATTTAAAAACACGTCAAAAATATAGAGATTCGCATGCAGTTGATATACCCTGTACCATAAAAATAAAAAAAAATTCTCTAAAAAATCAATGCACGCAAATATTTACCTCTGATAAGCTTTTCCTAAATTGAAGAGGTATTATTTGGGTTCTTTTTAGGATCTTTTTAGGTCTTTTTAAGTTTTTTTTTAGGTTTTTTCAGATACTTTCTAGGTACTTATTAGGTATTTTTGAGTTTCTTTGGTCCTTTACCGTGATCGTATTTCGATATTTATTATAAGTCAAACTTTTTAATGTCCGAGAAAAATCATTAGAGGTGAATTTTCGCGTGCATTGATTTTTTTAGAGAATTCGGTTGACTTGAGGTGTTAGGCTCATTCGACTCAAATATATGTACATATACGACAGAAAAAAACTGCCGCCCAAAAAGAAAATCGAAAAGGGGCCGCCCCAAAATAAATCGACAATTTGCCGCCCCCGAAATTTGCCGCCCTAGGCCCGGGTTTACTGGGCCTAGTGGTAAATCCGCCCCTGCATAAGGGTAAGAATTGACTATGCGGTATTAATGTTTGGATTCGTGTTGGTAAAGATATTAAACGTTCTCTATCACAACATTGGTTTTAAAACACTTTCCAACAACAAAACACTCCAGCAATAATTTCAAAACAAAGTTTTAAATGCAATTCATAATTCTAGGTAATCGTTATCATTTTCCTTTTGACTTGCTTTGTAACTTCCACCGTTGTTAGAACATTCATAATGTAGGAAATACATATTGGCCCAATATGTGTACACCCCCTTGGTGCGAGCTGGGCTGATGTTGGGCTCATTCACAGCCTGAATGGATTTTTGGCCAATATGTTGGGCCAATATGTATTTGAAGCATAACATTTTCTAAGTTATTCTAAAAACTCATTAAATCTTAAACTGAATTATTCTTTCCTAGTATTTCCTCTATATGAACTTCATCCCTTATTTCTTAATCACTAATCTAACAAATGAAGCAGCCCACTGTCAAGACCTTTGCATTTCTGATTTGTAAATTATAGTCATCGGCAAATTTAAATCATGAAATGCGGAAAATTTTCAAGTGAAAAATTAGTTGAGTTAATATTATCCATTCTATCCATTCTATCCGCAAATTATGTGTCTGTTTCGTCCGTTGTTATTTTTTTTTATCTAATCATCCTATTTTTCAGGCTAAATTAACAATCAGCTCCTTGTTTTTCTTACCTTCTTCATCATCTTGTCTCTCGTCTAAGACAGTTCGGGCTGTTTTGAGTCTCCATATTGTTTGCCTCAATGCCCGTTGTGATCTAACCTCTCACCGAGTTTTCTTTTTTCTACTACAGTATATACTAACTGAAGCTTTGCTGTTGCGTTCATAAAGGATATAATGTAATCAAAGCCACTTAAATTGATTTTACGGAGCTTGATTGCACTATTTATTAGGTGGCTGACTACGAAGAGGTTTGCCATGTGAAATAATAAGTGCGATTTTTTGCACACCCGACCAGATCAAATTTTGTTAAGTGTATTGAATACAACAACAAAATTTTTCATGCATTCAATATACTGAGAAAAATTTGATCTGTTCGGGTGTGTCCATTTTATTGGATCGAAATTAACCTAATTTCAAATCGGCAATTTTAGGTACACTTTTATTTTCGACATCAATTTTTTCAATTTTTTCAACAGAGCGTTTTGCTAAAAAAAAAAGTTCATTAGTCAAATAATAGATTTTCTTTCATGCCAATAAAAGCAATTTACTTGGTCGTCTCTATAGCAAAATATATCCTTTCGGAAAGCCATGCCCATAGAAAAACTTTTTGTGAATTAAAGCCTCCAAGACGGCATGCCTTGTCGATAACAAGAAAGACAAGGATATATTGGCGTGAGTGGTTGTTGCGTGTCAAGCTAGCAGCCAGAAACAAAATAGGCTCAAACGGATAAAGTGAATAAAATATATGTAATTAAGTTAAATGTGCGGACGACTGTTTTCAGATTTATGTGAATTTGAGGAAATCTCAGTCCGGCCAAAGAGGGTGTTTATTGCTTTAAACTAATAGGCATCTCTTGGATTTGAATGAGCTGTGTAATGGTTAATTATTCTTCATGGAAATTTCCAGGACCACAACGAGCCGAAATTTAGACTCAGAGAAAAACTCGAAAATAAGCTGTTCGAAACAGACGGTTTAACCACCCAAATGTGGCTAAACTTAATTGATAACTGTAAATAGTAGGCTATTAATACGTTCAATTTAATTTTTTTACTGCTTCGTGAAGAAAATTTAATATTAAACTCGTTTCGCCGCAAATTCATATTTCTTTATATATATATATATATATATATATATATATATATATATATATATATATACATATATATATATATATATATATATATATATATATATATATATATATATATATATATATATATATCTATATATATATATATATATATATATATATATATATATATATATAAATCTGTATATCAGTAAAATGTAGCTACGGCAGACTCCTGAAAAAAATTGTCCAAATTATCGACCCTCCTGAAAATTTTTTGCTTTTTAAAAAAAATTCAAATCATTGATAAACCTGAACCTTTGTTGATCATGGCAAATTGAAATTTTCAAAATCCCGATTTGCATAAGAACGGCAACCCACCACCAAATTATCTCTATTTTCAGCACTCAAAAATTTCTGTACGCGAGAACTGACGACCGGATAATCCGATCATCATGAAATGTCCAATACGTATTGCTAGTAGTTACGACCAAATCTGATGGAAGTGATTTTCAAATTCGGGCAACCTTGCGGTAGGGTTGCCATCTTGAAAAATCGCTGAAAATAAAAAAAACCGCTTTTTGGCCTATAGCATTTGATTCAGCCATCTCATTTTAACGAAATTCACACAATGTTTGAACCTTGTTCTAAGCCATATTTGTTGAAAATTTTATTGTAAAACTAGAATGAAGACTCCAGCTATGGGCGTTTTTGTCTCCTAAGTCTTATAAATTTGCTCAGCAGAATAAAGCTTTTTCCCCTATAACTTCCGGTCTGTTCACGAAATCAAGCGCATGTAAATTTGTAATTATTGTAAACCTAATGTCGTAGGAATTTCGTAAAAAAATTATGAAAGGGCTGCCGGCTATGACCATTTTCGTAATTTTTTTGGATTTTTGTACAAAGTGATTATGGCATTAGATTTGCCAATGAGAATGATCCTCCAATGATAATTAAAAAAAAAATTTACGTTTTAAACATTTGAAAAGTTTTAAGGATGGTAGCCCTAAAATTCTTTTCACCCCTTCAACTTCCAGTGCTGATTCAATCGAAACGAAATTCACAGGGCGGGTTTAACTTAACGTGCTGCTAACACAGGGTAACCAGCATCAAACATTTTCGTTAATACTGCAGAAACAGATGCCTCCATCACATATTCATATGCAATGCATTTACAATAAAAATAAGGAATCAATTTTGAAATTTTATGAGTTTTGAAAATTTTTCAGATTGCAGCCTCAACATCATTTTACCGCAACTTTAGATGAAATCCTGGGATGAGAACGAAATTCAAAGATTAAGCTGATTTAAGTAGGAGCTTGTTATGGCAAACGTATTGCTGCTTCGTTGAAAAAGTGTTGCCAGCATAGAAAATGAAAAAATCATCAAAAAATGTCAGCGAAAAAATCTCAGGAACGCGCCATCCGATTGAACTCAAATTTTCAGGATACGTTGGTGTATTTGAAGAATAGTTCCAGGTCTCACAAAAAAACTAATAATCTTTACCCCTTTGGTGCCGGCGGCCATTTTAGTGTCAAAAAATAACTTTTGCAAAAATAAAAATTACTTAATGAATTTTTAACGTGTTTCAAATGTAAATGTGATAATGATTTTGAAATTTTGAACCCTATGTGTGCGCTAGGCGCCTAAAATGAGATTGGGAAAATTGGAAAATTTTTGAATTGTGATAACTTTTTATTTGATTATCAAATCATTATAAAACTCACAGAATATTAAGTTGCACACTTGCGTAGTTTTTCATGAACGTGCTGGCACATCTGTAGCTACGGCAGGCACTGAAAGTGAAAACATTCAAACCATCGAATATCCTAAACTTTGCCCATTTCTTGGAATAAAAACCAACTTATATACAAATCTTATGCTTTGTCTACACAGTCAAGGGAAAAATTTGGAATTTTCATGTCGGACAAGAACGGTAACCCTTTCCCAATTTAAAAAAACTTCTGTTCATGGAAACTCACGAACCAATAATCAGATGCAGTTGAAATTTACAGAATACATTAGAATTAAGTAGGACCAAGTCTGACAGAAGCAATTTTGAATTATGGGCAACTCTGTGCCAGTGATGCCATCTTGAAGAATTACAAAGAAAAAAAACTGCTTTTTGTCCTATGAATTCTGATTCAGGTACCAGATTTTCATAAAATTGGCACAGTAGCTGAACCTTACTCTAAGCCGTGTTTGATATACATTTGGTTGAAAAATTCGATTGGTGCTGCCAGTTATGGTAATTTTTGTGTCTTTGGTTTTGAAAATTCGCTCAGGAAAATAAAGCTTTTTGCCGTATAACTTCCAGTGCAGTCATGAAATCAATACGAATTTCATACATTTAATGAAACCTATTATAGGCATTATTCAGGTCAAATTTGGTTGAAAAGCCATGATAGGGTTGCCAACTATTGTTGGTTTTGTGTTTATTCCCAATATCTTTCTTAAGCGATTTGATCGTAAAATTTTCAAATGGTAATGATATTGTAGTGACAATATACAGCAAATGTTAAGCTTTCGATTATTTGAAAAATGCTGTGGCTGGTAACCCTAAATTTCTTGATACTCCTATAACTTCGAACGCAGTCATCAGATCGAGACTAAATTCGCAGGGTAGGTTAATTTCAACGTGAGGCAGATGTGATACTGGCAAAAGGTTGCCAGCACGAGTCGGCAGGGCTATTTCTGTATCAATAAATGCTTACAGTTTGTATTCATACCGGAAACATTTACAATGAAAATAAATAACCAATGTTTCAATTCCCAAAGCTCTGCAACATCTTCGGATCGCAGCCCCAAACACCAACTTCAGTTACAGTGCTGCAGGCACTGAGCGTTTTCTTCATTGATGTTATATGAGATGCTGCTTTCAAAGTTTTGTGAAATAAGCAACTGATAACGAATATAGGCAACAAGTGTTTTGCTCTCATAAACTTTGAAACTCATGCGAGTGGTAATATCTGAAACCTTTCCACCATATGAGTTAGAATGCATTCTTCAGACCAAAGTAAAACGTGGCGTTTGAAATAGTTTGGCTGTAATAAGCAGCTCGTGTGGTAGAATATGGACTCAAAATCTGCACGATTCTTCTACTGTTCTTCGAACATTAGTGTTTCTAGCGGTTCAGGTGCGCTAGAGTTTTTTTTTGTTCTCCACGACAATTTCTTCGAAAATCAGTTTTCTAGCAGTTTTGATGCGCTGGATTTTTTTTATAGAACTATTGTTCGTTATCGATATCCAGTGACATAGTACCAGCAAGCAGCCAGCGGATGAACATGCACGCAAACAAAACGTTTTGCTAATATACCATATTATATCATTCAAAAATATGAATATGACTTTGATAGGTTAGCTTCCGATGACAATATACAGGTTATTTGCTATTAATGATAGTGAAATATGGCTTTGTGGTAGCCATGAGATAGGTAGATGCTCACCATTATGTTTGTGGCTTTGAGTTAATCTTTTATGTTAATGGTCAGATAGGTATCACAACTTTCTTTTCAGCTAGTCGATTTTTGCGTTTTCTCTCCCGTCAAGCTTACTTTTTATAGCCACGTTTGGGTTTTGTTGGGCCATAAATAGCTGACCTTCAAAATAATTTGGGTGTTTTATGACTATCGGTGGTAAAAGAGCATCCATTATTCATGGCATGATGGTGTAGTGAGCACTAGTTCCTCTCTGCGATGCCAGTTGCTCTTGCTTGCGAGCGCGACGTACCTTGTAGTACAAAGATCGAAGATGAAAATTTGTTGATGATGTTTACGGTGGTATTAGTAGTGAACTCGTCATATTTTTTATGTTAAAGGATCAAAAGTAAACATAAAATTTTTGATGGTAACAAGTTTTACGAATTGATTAATAAAGGTGTATGCAACGTATAATGAAATACTGTCGAGTTTGTGTAGGGACATGTTGCGCTGGAAAAATACCAGAAAATAGTTCTTATAGATTTATAGTCTGTCTTCTGTTTAGTGTATCTGTTTCTTATTCCTGCTGCTATGACTTGAAAAATCTATACTTTTTAAATTCAGAAATTACACGAATTTTGAAATCGGTTTAAAAACATTAAGGACTAATTTTCTAGCTTTTCGAAACCTATAAATTAGCTCCACATATAAAATGCTTGGTCGTTCTTTACTTGACGATGCACACCTTTATGACTTAGAGTAGAGAAACCATTTGACTAAATTGCTAGTAACAAAATAATTGTGAATACTAAAAATGATGTATGCACCCGTTTAAGAAAATTATGATTATTAGCTAAGTTAGACAAAGCAATCACCTGCTGTAATATCAAAGTTGGGACAGTATTTCAACATCCTAGGGGCAAAGAAGAAAAACAGACTATATCAAAATGGCTGTAAAATCTAATAACCAAACTGGAAAAACTAAAAGCACTGGCATTGGTCTGCAATGTATACGGGTGAAATTCAAGTGAAAAATTACATAAAGTTTTCTGACACATGGCCATTTAGTTTAAAGTAAAATACTTATACATGGAAGTGAAAAACATTCAATATAAGACTCAACTACTCTGAGTATTTTGAATCAGTTAAACTCAAATGAAAGCTCGTAAGTAAATAAAAGGTCCAAACATTCAAAAAATAAATCTGTTGAGTCGTCTGAGTTCTAGATAAGGATGATGACAAATGTAGGAGAAGAGGCGCAGGAGAAAACAAACAATGATTGAACTTTTTTGAGTAGCAACGCAAACGTTGGATATAGTTAAATATAGTCAATTGCTTATTTCGTTCCGAAAAATTTTATGATAGCAATGTAGAGACTCCCATTTATTATTTTATAAGTGAAAGTAAAACTCCACCTCCAAAAGAAAGTTTACAAAGACAAAAAAAAAAGAAAACATACACAAACAACTAGATAAACAGCTTTTTAAGAGATGCATAATGTCATTTAACGTTTTTTTGTGTCCTCGGAACACAAATGCTTTGATAATTCTTGAAGTTCTGGTCTGAAATTTTGTCAGCATCAAATTTTTCAGGAAGTTCACAGCATCAAATTTTTCAGGAAGTACACGACGAAAATTGTTTGGCAATACTTTAGATAGCCAATAATTCTCCTAAAATAAGTCTATAATTTGAATATTATGGTCGATATTGTCCGGTGTAAACTTTCTACACATTTGTAAAAATGGACTCATGGTCGAAACCGCAAAAAACACTTTGAGAATTTCAACCATAACTTCCATAAGTCCAATTATAAAAGCAGTATCCACGAAAGTAGGAAGACTGAAAAATATATCGGCTAGAAATACATTTGCTGTCGATACAAACTTAAATGAAGTAATCTTGTTGGCATAATTCTTCGATTTTCGAAATTTTAAAACTACAACGCTCACATTCTGGCTGCCTACTCAAATATTTTATCTTTCCACCCTCAACACTGAAGTGGAAAGACTAAGCATAAAATAGGACTACTTTTTTGCTGGCTACATCGCAAACATTCAGGTATCATCATAAAACATTTAAAAGTACCTGACGAGCTTACATATTATTTCCTTTTAGAGCTCTCTAGCTCTTCAAACTTTTAAGGGAAGTCATTGTTAGACGACAATTTTTTGAGCAATCCATTTCACTGACATAAAAGAAACATTGTTGACAACAGGTTACCGTAGTCGTTCTCGTAGTCGTCTTATACATTGCCACTTCTGTTCTTAGCTTGAATTTTATCTATGAGTGTGAAAACGAAGACAAGTGAAAGGAAGAAAATTATTTGGAACGCTCCCGGTAACCAACAACAAAGTTTCCCTTTTCGTGCAATACATCTAACGAATATAAGTATCGTATAGTATACGTATTGCGACAAATATGTAAATAGTCAAGAAAATATTTGTTACCCACATAAATATGTGAAAAGCGTCACCGAAGTACGGGAATTATGCAAGCATCGATCTAGTGACAGTGATGAACTCGTACTGTTAATGGTTCGTTTTTGCTGAACAGGAAGAAACCAAGAAGACAGATTATCAGTGAAAGACAATATAATTATTTTGTTAGTGTATCTAAGGCTTTTGCATGTACGACACAGAACATGTATATGACTCAGGCTTACAAAGGATGCACATAAAATCTCAAAAAGTAGTTCGCAGTGTAGACTTCGTTGTAGTATTTCTGATGTCTTTTGTTAATAAAATTGCCATCAAACACACGGCAAAAGTCTCGACGGGAATCGGCGACAAATCGAGACACAATTGTTTACCTTTCAAAATGTATTTAAGAAAGTAAGTGCTTATGCAAATTATGCATTGAATGTATGCAGAAAGGGAATTATAGTAAGCGGATAAACTCATATAGCTTTTGCGAAAAGTTGAGAAAAACTTTGAGTAGATCATGCGACTTAAAATTCGAAAACTGCTAAAATGTTGCTTGATGTCATATATGTATAATAATATAATAATTCGTATTAGTTAGCCTATTATTCAGGTGCTTCTGGCATACATTTTTAAAGCGGATATAAAAATTTGCGATTGTTTTGATTTTTTTTTGGCAATGAGTTCAGTAATAACACGTTAAATCATGCAATTTTTTCGAATCAAACCACAAATTTTTCGTTAGAAATACATCGACATTTTGTTCGAACAATATTCGGAGCAATAATCTTGGCCATTATTCCTTTTTTAATTACACTCAAAAAAAATTTGGTTTAATTTTACCCTTATAATAGTAGGAAACTGGTTTCCTACTATTAAAGATGTAAATTTACAAAAGTGCGTACAAAGAATATTTTACGTCTTAAATGTGTAATTTTTTTTACGAGCAAATCGTGTAATTTTACCCTAAAAAGACGTAAATTTAGGACGGAAACGCAGGAAATATGTGTATCAAAGGCTACTTTTTACGACTCTTTTAGGGTAATAAGCGCAATTTATTCGTGAATGTCCATAAAAATGTTTGAAAAACGATAATAAAAGGTACGTTTTTTGCACTCTTGGGCAAGGTAAGTTTAGGTAAATTTAGGTAACTAACCCTGCCGAAGAGTTCGAAAAACGTACCTAAAGAATGTTTTATCAAATAAATGACATCATAAGGTATATATTGCGAACAATTTTAGGAAGTTTGCACTACTGAAGCAGGAATTTCAGCTAACTTCCAGATAAGTTTCATTTTCAATCAAATTCAAAAAATTTAATGATCCAAAAGTCAGCTCCTCAAGACAGGTAACTGCCATAACATAAAATATTACCCCAGAATTAAATATCACGAACAAAAGCCTGTAAATAGGTAACTTTAAATGTTAAAAAAGGCGAAAATCCTATCAAATCAAGTAAGCAAAATATAAATATTTTTCTTGTCAAATACATAGACTTTTTGCAATTCCTTTAAGTTTATAATTTATTTTTATTTGATATATACACTATATACACATTATACACATTAACTTATAGTTCTTATTGCTACACTTCTACTTAGCTTATAGCTACACTTCTGATTAACTTATAGCTACACTTCTACACTTATTACACGAAAAGACTGACACTTGACTGCTAGCCAAATCACCGTCCCTCGTCACAATATTACATCAACAATAAGTCAAATTCGAGCATATGATACAATTTTACAGCTTTGGTGTAAATGAGAGTAGCGAAGTAGTAAATTTACACTCTTTTTGCTAAGGTTTACAAAATACTATTTCTTATTCAGCTGATATGACGTAAAAGCAAAAAATACACATCGATGTGTAAAAAAATTGTGATTCGTTATTTTAAACAGAAAAATGAATATATTTACTATTATCAAAGAATTAATTTTAGACCCACTTTTTAGAGTGTAGGGTTTTTTTCAATACTTGAACTATTGTATTAATACAACTCCCGTCTGAAACATTATATATATATATATATTTATATTTATATTAAATTATATTTAATATTATATAATATATTATATTTAATATTATAATATTTATATTAAATTATATATTAAATTATATTATATTTAATACAACTCCCGTCTGAAACATATATATATATATATATATATATTTATATTTATTTATATGTATATATAAATAGATATGTATATATATGTATATATATATTCATATATATATATATATATATATATATATATATATATATATATATATATATATATATATATATATATATATATATATAAATATATATATATATATATTCATATATATATATATATATATATATATATATATATATATATATATATATATATATATATATATATATATATATATTCATATATATATATATATATATATATATATATATATATATATATATATATATATATATATATATATAATATATATATATATATATAGATATATATATATATATATATATATATATATATATATATATATATATATATATATATATATATATATATATATATATATATATGTATATATATAAATATAGATATTTATATATATGTATATATATATAAATATTTATTTATATATATATATATATATATATATATATATATATATATATATATATATATATATATATATATAACCACGAAGGCAGAGGGTGTTAAGAATCCGCGGAGGTTAAATTGCTACCAACAAAACATGACAACGCTACATATAGCGACATATAATTGCCAATCGCTATCGAGCCAGGCAAGACTAATTGAACTAGAGGAGGAAACAACTAAAATTAAATGGGACTTTATTGGTCTGAGCGAAACCAGACGTAAAGAAGAAAGCTTGCTGACACTTGAATCGGGTAACATCCTTTACCACCAGGGGACCCAATCAGGTAGAACGAGCGGAATAGGGTTCCTTATTAACAAAAAATGGGCAGGCAAGATAGATAATGTCATAAGCTACTCGGATCGAGTAGCCAGCCTAACTCTAAGGCTCTCCCAAAGATACACAGTGCAAATCATACAAGTCTATGCACCCACAACTAGCCACACGGACGAAGAAATTGAAAAGCTCTATAATGAAATAAACCAGGCTTGGTACAATAACAACAGCCACTTCAAATTTCTGATAGGCGACTTCAATGCTATCGTAGGAGGAAGGAAGGACCACGAAACTCTGGTAGGGAAATTTGGTTTGGGCATTAGGAATGAGAGAGGAGAAAGATTGGTCCAATTCGCTCACCAACATAATCTCTACATAGCAAATTCGTTCTTCAAGAAAGGCCAAAATAGAAAATGGACTTGGCAAGCCCCCAATGGAGCCACTAGGAACGAAATTGACCTGATTCTAACGGACAGAATTAGAACAATAAAGGATGTAACAGCAATTAATAATTTCAGGACAGGAAGTGATCATCGTCTGGCTAGAGCAAAAATTACCCTAGATCTAAAGACAGAAAGGCTCAGACTAGTTAGAAAACCAGCAAGAGCAGGTATTAACACTGACAACGTCAGAGACAACGCCATTCTCTTCCAAGAAATGCTAAATTACAAAATGCGTAATAAGGACGCAACGCACTCGCAAAAACCATCTTGAAGTGTGCCGAAGAAGTAAGTGGACCAAACATAGACAGTAAACACCGCAAGCTCTCAAACGAGACAAAGGCCTTACTCAGAAAACGTAGGGAAATGAAGTTATTCTCAAACACCCAAAGGATTGAATACACTGAAACCTGCAAAACGATCAGAAAGAGGATAACAGAAGATGTAAGGAAATACAATGAAAAATTAGTAGAAAGCGCCATCGAAAACAATAGGAGCCTCAAGAAGGCGAAAAGAGCATTATTGATTGGTAGAAACCAAGTGATTGCTATGCAACATGAAAATGAAAGAGTAACCGATAGGAAGAAAATACTGGAGATAATAACCAACTTCTATCAGGATCTCTACAAAGCCCTCGAAACAAGCCAAACAATAACAGCGACTATACAAGAAGCACCTGAAGAAGTCGTCCCAGAAGTTCTCATTGATGAAGTGGAAGTGGCGCTGAAACAAATGAAAAATGGCATAGCAGCTGGCAAAGATGGCATCACAGCGGAACTATTGAAATACGCGGACCGGAAAACATGGAAGATTTTGGCGAACGTATTCACAAGCTGCTTCAGAACAAGGAAAATCCCTGACCATTGGAATAGTGCCAATATAATTCTGATCCACAAGAAGGGGAACAGGGAAGACATTAGAAACTACAGGCCGATAAGTCTACTCCCCGCGTTCTACAAAGTATTCACTAAAATCATCAATAACAGAATACAGTCAACCTTAGACGCAGAACAACCTCGAGAACAGGCAGGTTTCAGAAGTGGCTTCAGCACCATAGACCACATTCACACTCTGAGAGAAATTATGAGCCGAGCGAAAGAGTATGAACTTCCCCTCGCCCTGGCGTACATAGACTTTGAGAAAGCCTTTGACTCAGTATACCCCGAGGCAATAATAAGAGCACTTATAAACCAAGGTATCGAGAAACCATACATAGAAACACTGACCAACATCTACAGGAACGCCAAAGCGAAATTCAGAGTGTTCGATGACACACCAGAGTTTCCCACACAAAGAGGTGTTAGACAGGGGGACACCATTTCACCAAGACTCTTTAACGCCACCGTGGAAGAAATCTTTCGAGGCCTAGCATGGGACAATAAAGGCTTAATCATAGATAGGGAACGGCTAAGTCACCTACGATTTGCAAATGACATAGTCCTTCTCGCCCAAAATCAGGGGGAATTACAAACGCTACTTGAGGATCTAAACTCAGCTAGTAAGACAGCAGGACTGAGAATGAACCTCAATAAAACAAAGGTTATGTACAACGAATTCATAACGAGAGGCCAGGATAGAATATCAATTAATAGCACAGATTTGGAAGTGGTAGACGAATATGTGTATCTGGGCCAAACAATAAGCAACTCAGGATCGCTACTACCCGAAATAAACAAGAGAATCAAACTAGCGTGGAGTGCGTTTGGGAAAAACTGCATAATCTACAAATCAAAAATGAAACCCTACCTGAAGAAGAAAGCCTTTGATGGATGCATTCTGCCGGTCATGACTTATGGCTGTGAAACATGGACTCTGACAGCAGATACCACAAGAAAGCTTCAGGTTGCCCAAAGAGCAATGGAGAGATGCATGTTGGGCATCAGAAGAAGAGATAGGAAAAGACTTGACTGGATAAGAGCAAAAACGCAGGTAACTGATGTGATTAATAGAATCAGAAGTCTCAAGTGGCGGTGGGCCGGGCATTTGGCAAGACTATCAGACAACAGATGGACCACCAAAGTCATGAACTGGTATCCAAGGGGAGTCAAAAGACCAAGACGGCGCCCGAAACTAAGATGGGACCATGACATAAGAAAGCTAGCCGGCATATCCTGGACACGTATAGCCAAAAATAGACAAAAATGGAGGGAAATGGAAAGCCAATATTTAGGGGAGGCTACATCATGATCCGTATGCATGATTGACAAGCTGACAATGATGATGATGATGATGATATATATAATATATATATATATATATATATATATATATATATATATATATATATATATATATATATATATGTATATATATATATATATATATATATATATATATATATATATATATATATATATATATATATATATATATATATATATATATATATATATATATATATATAATCACTAGAAGGCGTTGTCCGGTCGATCCGAACTTTTCGCTGGTAGTGAATGTACATACATAAAAAGTCGGTCCATGATTAAGTAAAACTACATAGATGTCTATAACTTTTTGTGGCAGCGGGCTTTATAGTGAATTTTGTTGTACCCTTATATTTCTAAGCGAAGAAATTTTTTAAAATATTTTAAAATTATTGATAGATTCGAATTTTTGTTCACATTTTGAAATTGAATCTTTTAAAATTCCGTTTTACACAAAAACGGAATCCATCACCACATAGACTCTATTTTGAGCAACCGAAACTTCTGTTCACGAGAACGCACTACAACCAAATCAATATGGAATTCACAGGATGTAGTAGCCTTAAGTAGAACCAGATTCGATAGAAGTCATTTTGAAACATGGGCTTTGCTGCAATCTTAAAAAATTCCGGTGGAAAAAACAGCTTTTTGCTTTTCAAATCCCCATCCAGTTTTAACGGAGTTAACACAGTAGCTGATGCTGACTCCCTACCTAACTCAACCTGGATTCAGTTGCAGAATTGGGATACAGCTGCCAGCTATGGCCATTTTTGTGACTGAAAGTTCGTTACACAAAATAAAGTTTTTTGCTCTATAGCTTCCGGTGCAGTCAAATCAAGACAAAGTTCTTTAGCAAAGTGACCTTATTGTAGGCCAAATTTGGTAAGAATCTGGTTGAAAAATCATGATAAAGTTTCTAGTTATTGTGGTTTTTGTATTTTTTTGGCATTTCTTTACTAAGCTTTATTATCACTAAACATTCAAATGGTAATGATCTTGTAGTGACAATTAGAATTAAATATTATAATTTCAAAAATTCGATAAGTTTTATGGGTGGTAACCATACATTTTTACTAATTTTCGAAGAAAATTAGTATTAAACTCGTTTCGCTGAAAATTCATATTTCTTTATATATATATATATATATATATATATATATATATATATATATATATATATATATATATATATATATATATATATATATATATATATATATATATATATATATATATATATATATATATATATATATATATATATATATATATATATGTATATATATATATATATATATATATATATATATATATATATATATATATATATATATATATCAGCAAAATGATTTTCCGAGATAATCTCTGGAGTGGCTGATCCGATATATAGTAGGTAGATCCACGACTTGCTAGAATTCAGATATCCTAAACCTTTTGGCGGAGGCGAGCGTTTTAGTGAATTTTTAAGAACTCCTATATTTCCAAGCAGTGTAAATTTTTGTTCAAATAAATGTTTGGGAATGAAAACTTATTATGTTTTAAACTTGTTTATTTTAAAAGGTTGGAAATTTTGCGCCGTGTGTGGGTGCAGCATGCCTAAAAGTAGGCAAGGATTTTTTTTCAAATTTTGATTTGTCATTACTTCTAAGAAAAACAATGGATCATCGTGAAATTTGCAGAGCGTATTGACGTTGACTAAAATTTAACACACGTGGATTTTCAAGATAGTGCGGGTAATCCTGTAGCTACGGCAGGCTCCTGAAAAAAAAACCTTCAAATCATTGACCTTCCTGAAAATTTTTTGACTTTTGACAAAAAAATCAAATCATTGATATATTTTAACCTTTGTCCATCGTGTCAAATTGAAACTTTTAAAATTCCGATTTGCACAAGAACGGCAACCCATCACCAAATTACCTCTATTGTCAGCACGCGAAAGTTCTTTTCACGAGAACTGACGACCGGATTATCCGATCATAATGAAATTTACCAGACATGTTGGTATTAGCTAGGACCAGTTCTGATACAAGTGATTTAGAAATGCGGGCAACCCTGTGCCAGTGGTACTATCTTGAAAAATAATTGAGAAAAAAAACATATTTTTGGCCTATAAGTCGGAGATGTTAAAATTTGTCGCAACTAGCGTACATAAAAAATTAATGAATCCCAACTGCAAGTGGTCACATCAGTCAAGTATGCACTGTCAGCTGGTGTCTGATCAGAATCAGTGCACACTTTCGTCACCACTTTGACAAATAAAAATTTTCAATATAAATAAAATTTTTTCAATTTTAATCATCCCGCAAAAACAATTCCAAAGACTTTATTTTTTTCCGTTGGGAGCAAAACCTGAAAAACAACATCGGCAACAAACCATGCGCATTAAGATCAATTGACCATTTGAGTGAGATGTGTAAGAAACTGGCAGCAAGTGTAGGATTCATCTATCAAAAGCAGCGCCATAGTGAAAAACGTTATGATCCCATACTTCAAATCGGATTTAAAGGCAGATATTGATAATTCTATTTCTACTATTTTAATTGAAGAGAAATAGAATAGTAGAGTTTAAAGTATTTGGATATAGCAGTGAAATATTTTTGTGATATTCAGCAAAAATTTGTTACTTTTCACTTGGCTTTGATTGAGCTAGAAAGTTGAACCGCTGAAAGTATTACTACTGCCATAAGCACGTGCTTAGAAAACTACAACCTAAATATTACAAGTATGACAGACAACGCAAATGCTATGGTCGGAGTCAATAACGGTGTATTTCAAAAATTAAGTTGCCAAAATCTTTTTTTTAATATTCCTAAGATGTGCTTATCATTCCGTTCGGCTTTCAGTTTCTGTAGCTGCAGGATAATTTCTTCCCCAAACGTTAGAATTTTTACTTGCAGAAATTAATAATTGGTTCTCTAAATCCCTTTGAAAATGAAGCCAATAGTTAGGGCTAAAAGCCCACTTCAGTATAGTCCAAACATAAGAAGAATGTTATTTGGCAAAAATTATTTACAAGGAGTATAACAATTACAAAACCTTTTATAACTCCTATTTCTTCAACCCATTTTAAATAATGCTCCTATCATGAATAAAAAATTAGAAAGTAATTCTGTTGAACTCACTATATAAGCTCTATAACGATTTTTATACTATTTTATACTGTTAAATTAATTAGCTACTCACTATCCGATGTACATCCAATATTTTTTCATATGAATTATAATCATTAGCTCTATAAAACTGTTTTCCAGAACCTTGAATTTTTTTTATTTTTGGAGTTAGCCACACTTTTAGTTACAGTGGGAACTTTTTAGCTATTTTCAGCTATGTTTTTCCTAAATTCTAGCTACAACGGCCGGAAAAAAGTTGGCAACAATGGGCTGGAGTGAGGGTTGCGCCGTGGTTTTTGCCAGTTTTTTGTGTCACTGAGCTTGGTTTTGAATCACATCATGCAGATTTCGCAGTGGGTGGTGCATATATTGTTACAAAACAGTTTTCCAGTCATAAAGGGTATTATGGTGGGAGTAGGCGAGTTAACATTATGGGCATTTCACGTGAACCGGACAACGAAAACAAGTCGAGGTTCTGGATTTCGTTTATATTGCGCATAATGGTACGTGAATACACAATTTTTGATTTCTATTCGGTTTAGTTGCCGAGTTATGGGCTTGTGAAAAATTGATGAAATTCATGAAAGGTTTTTTTGGAAGCGAATTCTAGAATTCAAAAAAAAAAATCTAAAGATCATAAAAAATGCTGATTGGTGTAGAAAATTAACTGTTCTTTTTAATTGTGAAATTAGATTTGAAAACCGGAAGTTAAAATTTGTGTGAAACCCGAAGTAACAGTTTCAACTCGTTTCTTGAATAATTTGGACCAAGTTAATTTTGTTTATTTTTATAACAAAACAAAGCTTAAAGTGTTCTTATTTTATCATAAAAGTTTCAGCATGGAGTGGCTAGGAGGTTTAGAGGTAGGTGCATTTCAATACATACAAGTCGCATGGGGCGTGGTACCGAGAGCTTGCTTACGACAGCTAGTTGGCGCGAAAACAAAAATTGATATGGAAATAGGATTATTAAAGCCATTTTTGAGTTGAAAAAGGTTTTAGTTTCTCACAAAAACCAATTTAACATATAATATATACGGTGCCGAGCCATTTTGAATTTCCCGTTATTTTTGGAGTTATTGCTCAGCGCTTGCAGATACGATTACTTTCTTTTATAAGCTAAAGAGTCTTAATAGTGTGTATTATGTCTCCATGTGGATATCGCTGTTTCAATCCTTTTGATTTAAAATTTCATCGGAGGGTTACAGACCTAAGAAAAACTCCAAGAATAATAGCAGAAAAGTTAAAATATTCATCTTATATGAACGTATGTGAAAAAAATGATCGTAAACAACACCTTCAGTAATAAATAAGTTTAAGAAACCAGAATAAAATTGCGAAAATTGTGAAATAAATTTATTTTCTACAAACAAATAGTTTTTTTCCATAAAATAAATTAGCATTAGCAATTTTTAATATTTTATCTTCTTTATGTAAGTGATATAAGTGACATTTAATAATTAATCTACAAAAGTTTTGTTGTCACACTCACTAGCTGTCCTAATCAAGCTCCCGGTACCACGCTTCAAACGACTTATGTGTATTGAAATTCACTTACCTCTTAAACTACTGGCCATCCCATGCTAAAACTTTTATGGTAAAATAAAAATATTTTAAGCGTTGTCTTGCTATAAAAATAAACAAAATTAACCTGGTCCAAATTATTCAAAAAACGAGTTGAAATTGTTACTTCCGCTATCACACAAATTTTTACTTTCGGTTTTCAAACCTAATTTCAAATTTAAAAAGAACAGTTAATTTTCAACACCAATCAGTATTTTTAATGTTATTTAGATGATTTTTGACTCCTAAAATCCACTTTCGAAAACACCTTCCATCAATTCATCCATTTTTCAGAATCCCATAACTCGGCAACCAAACCGAATAGAAACCAAAAATTGTGCACCCACATTCTTATCTTTTAGAAGTACCAAAACGTCGACTTGTTTTCGTTTTGCGCTTCACGTGAAATGCCCCATTAGTTTTTTGCTGTAATTTTATTCTAATGCTCCACAGTGCGTACACCGTATGTGTGTTCAGTGCACCAAGTTGCGTTTATTAAGCGTCCTTGCAAGGCAATTTGAAACACAACTGGGCGACCCACATCCTCTTCAACTGGTGCTGCTTATATCGCGATGCTGACATATCAGAGCCTGAATGAGTGTGAAAATGAGGTTTGGTCGAAACGAATGTACGCCAGCCATCTGAAATTGTTGCCAGTGTTGGAGGTAGATGGCGTATCCAAACATATGGCTCGATCGAGCTTCAAAGGAAGGAACAAATTAGCGTGAGCGAGGATAATAGCCGGGTTATGTGAACCGGTAATGGTAGCACTTGCGGCAATTCCCACAGCTCCCACCATTGACAAGGGTGTACTTTATATCGTCGACCTAAGAAAAGTATTTTATTTCTTTCTGTATCGTAAAAAGAATAATGGTGAAAAGTTTCGCTGATTTTTTCGTATATTCAGAGTCTTTACATTTTGCTATCTACTTTGAAATGTCTGTTTTACTGAGTAATTGTGCAGTGTTTGAAATTTTCGTTCGATTGGAATTAAATATAAGTCCAACGATTAATGAATGAAAGTATTCAGCATTCATTCAAAACTGAATTGAAGGTGTAATCGCGCGTTTATGGGGCGCAGGTATTTATTATGCTAATTGTTACATGGTGTCAGTAGAGATAATATAGTTGAGGCTTGAGTGGCTCGTTCAAGTAATGGGCTTGTAGTTTGTGATTTATGATTTGTTGGATACGGTACAGTCAAGCTGTATTTTGAGCGAGGTAGTTAATTGCTGAAAATAGAAGAAAGAAATTGATTATGTAGAGTTGATTAAATGAGTAAAGATAGAGTAGAGTCGGCTTGTTTATAGGAGCATAATAGAATATTATAGCAACAACAATTGCTTTCATATGAATATATAATAAATATACTAAAATTTGCTCATATGTTCATATGTTAACATCATGTTGAAAGATAGATATCAAAAAAAATATAGGTATACAAAGAATGATGAGAATAGAGATGATTAAGTAGTTTGATGAACTTGAAATTAATATGGAGACCCCAACAAGGGAACACACTAATATTTTTAAAAAGTTGATAATAAAGTAATACTTCCTTTACTTTGTAGGCAAAGCCACACATACGAGATTATGTTGCTTGCGTTTGACTCTTAAAAAAACCCTAGTGCATCACAACCGCTAGAAACGCTAATGTTCAAAGAAGAGTAGAGGTTTTGTGCAAGTTTTGAGTGTGCTTCTTAAGGATACCCTAAGTAATAATAGACCCTAAGTCAGTTTAATTTCGATGACTTCATCGAAAGTTACACCGATAGAAAGGTGTTTGGGGATGCCATCCAATAAATGCCCAGACTATAGAAAATATAAACATTGGTAGGGTCTACAGCGGTTGGACTAAATGTGACCTGACCCATAGCGGGGACATAGTGAATTTAGTTTTCTGGTGTTTACATCGACCTGACCTAAAATTTGGTCAGGTCGAATTTAGTGTTCGTTTGTACAAGGGCTGATCAATAAGTAATGATAATCGGTTATTTCCAGTTCGCATAAAATTCCAAAAAAATGGTTTTTACTACCACATATACTCACCAGGTCAGCATATAAATAGGCCACGATTCTAGGGAGGTACATTCATTTGAATACGAACACTTACATACATTTTTATAATATTAAAATGTAAATTAAAACTGATAAAAAAATAGATACTAAAATTGTTTATTGTTTTTTTATTGCGTCCGTAAAATCACCTCAAAATCAAGCCTCTAGACCAGAACAATCCCTTCAATTGTTTCTTAAGAAAATGTTCTTAATTTAATGTTGACTTAATCAGCTAGAAAGTACACTAGAGCGAAAATTTTGTCTGAAAATTTTCAAGAAGTACTAAATATAAACTTTGTGTTTTTCGGCATTAATGCGTGGACTTACAGATTGCCTCCCTTTGGCCCATGATATAACTATTAAAAATTTTGTAGCCACGCCAAAGAGATTCAAGTTAAACTATAAAAACTCCAGCGCACTTTAATCGCTGTAAATACTGATGTTTGATGAACAATTGGAGAATCGTACAAATTTTGAGTGCATACTCTACCACCTGTGGTCCAACTTGTTTCAAGGGCTAAACCACTTTGATCTGAACAATACATATAAGCTCAACAAGAAAAAAAGATTTCATGACTATCACTTGCATGAATATCAAGATAAAGAAAAAACTTTGAAAGCACCATAACATAACACTAACAAAGAAAATACTCAGTGCTTGCAACACTTTACCTGCACTGCAACTATAAGTCTCCCACAATTGCCTCACGTCAAAATCAAATAGCTCTATTGATCTCGTTTTTTTCGATGATTTCGTCAAAAGTTGTCATTTCGTCAATGCTTGGGATCAAAAAATGAAAGATGTTTGGAACCAAAAAATTTCTGGAACTTAGAATATTTCCACATTGGTAACTTAATTTCATTGTAAATGCTCACAATATGAATACTTAATGTAAACATTTATTGATACGAAAATAGCAAAAAACGCCTCGCGATGGTAATCTTTTGCTAGCACCAAAGTCAAACATGTATAACACCTGTCCCACATTAAAATCAACCTACCGTGCGAATTTCAATTTGATCCAATGGCTGCATTGGAAAATTTAGGAGTACAAAGAAATTAAGGGTTACAAGTCACACAAGTTTTCAAATTTTTGAAAACTTAATGTTTGTTGTTTATTGTCACTATAAAATAATTTCCGTTTAAAAATTTTACGATAAAATTGCTTCGTAAAGATATTGCAAATAAATACAAAACCAACAATAGGTGCCTATCATGGTTTTTTAACCAGATTCTTTCTGAATAATGCTTATAAAAAGTTCCATTTGTCATATGAAATTCGTTTTGATTTCATGACTGTACTGGAAGTTATAGGGCAAAAAGCTTTATTTTACTGAGTGAATTTTCAAAACCCAAGACATCAAAATTACTATAGCTGGCAGCATTAACCAAATTTTTCAATCAAATTTCTATCAAACATGGATTAGAGTAAGTAAGGTTCAGCTACTATGCTAATTTCATCCAAATCTGGTAACTGAATCAGCATTCATAGGGCAAAAGCAGTTTTTTTCTTTATAATTTTTCAAGATGGCACCACTGGCACAGAGTTGCCCGCTTTCCAAAATTGCTTCTATAAGACTTGGTTCTACTTAATACTAATACATTTTGTAAATTTCAATTGTATCTGCCAATTGGGTCGTGAGTTCTCGTGAACAGAAGATTTTGATGCTTAAAATATAGGTAAGTTGGAAGAGGGTTACCGTTTTTGTCCGACGTGAACTTTCAAAAGTTTTACTTTGATAGTATGAACAAAGCATAAGATTTCTATATGAAGCAATTTTCACTGCAAAAGAATACAATTTTTCAGTGGAGTCGATGGCTTAAAGGTTTTCACTTTCGATGCCTGCCGTAGCTGCAGGATTGCCGGGACGGTCATAAAAGACTACACAATCATACACCTTGTTGACATCAAATTGTGATTTGAGTTTCATTTAGATTTAGTAATCTGGTCAAAAGTTATCGCAATTCGAAAAATTTCAAATTTTCCCATTCAAATTTTCCCATTGATATTCCATATTTTTGTTCGAATTGTCAAAAAAAAGGTTTCAATATCAATGAGGGCGTTATAGACTGCTGTCCTCGTATGTTTATTTGTTTGTAAATACAAATACAAAACTTTTAAAGAGTCTTTAACTGATTTCTTCGTCGGCTTTTGAACAATCTCGCATTCTATGTCCTCATCGCTCGTAGGATCGTTGGTAAACGTCTCCACAAATTCTGTACGAATATCTTCGATTACGTCGTTATTACTTGGAAATTCTGTCGTTGTTGGATCTTCATCAATTTGTAAATAATCAAGGAAAAAGTATTCATTTTCCGATTGATTTGTTATATGCATCCAAGTCTGGAATTCAGATTCCAAGATTCGAATATCAGCTTCCATAGCGTTTCGGTTTTCTCTCAAAAAATATAATGGCATATCGTCATCAGCCTCCCATGCAGAGTGTAGACCAAATCCCACTTTGCGAAAACAATTAGAAATGGTCTCAGACTTAACATCAACCTTCCACGCTTTGGAATCATCATCTATACAGTCCTTCAATGTGATAACACGATTCGTATGCGATTCCATGTCTTTTATGATTTTCTTCAAGATTCTTTGGCGATAATTGCATTTTAAGTTCTGTATCACTCCTTCATCAAGCGGTTGTATTTTTGATGTCATGTTTGGTGGGGTAAACGCAAGTTCAATCGACCGTAACTTGCATTGAATACTTTGAGGATGAGCCGGACAATCATCAATGAGTAAGAGAATTTTTCTTCCCGCTTGTGAAAACATTTTATCTAAATTCAAAAGCCATTCCTTAAAGTATTGGCCTGTCATCCACGCCTTCATATTTGATTTATAATTTAACTGGTAGACAATTAACTCCTTGCAAGCAGCGGGGGTTCTTACTTTTTCCTATTAGCAAAATTTTTAGTTTTTCTGATCCGTCCACATTGGCACCCAACAGTTAAGTGACTCTCCCCTTGATGTGCTTCCCTCCGTGACGCTTTTCGTTCTTGAAGATTAAAGTATTATTCGGTTAGCATCTTGAAAACAACCCCGTTTCATCCGCGTTGAATACATTGCGCATTTCATATTTTTCCAATAATTTTGGTAGAAAATGGACAAGTTCTCGTCTCTGGCTGCTTCAAACCACTTAAAAACGGCTTAATCAAAACTTACATACATGGGTTTCCTCAATCGTTTCTCATTATATGAGCCACTTTCTGAAGCATTTCCAATTTTTTCCTTATTTTTCAAAATAGAAGAAACAGTACTAGTCGATACTTCATATTTAGTTGCCAAGTCTATATTTTTTTTATTTGCATCACTTTCCGACTCGTTTATTAGCTTAAATTTATTTTCTAAAGACAAACACTTCAATTTTCGCTTCGATGTCATATCTTAAAATACAAACTGATGTCCAAAACAAAACATCGTTTATGTATAATCGCTCAAAACTAGAATAAATCGAATTCGCTAGAAAACACGGCCGAAGTTTATCGCAGCAAACGCAGTAGAAGACTGTTACCAGAACGCTATTTTGTCGCAAATATTGCTTTGAGTTCACAAGCCCGGCACAATACAATGATCTACCTAAAATGCATCTATAGTAAATTGGTGATTCCCCGAAAAATACAACTTGTCGAAGGTTGTTGCCTTATTTTTTATTTGAGTTATCAAGAAATTCGAGTTATCGAATTTTGACTTATCAAGGAAAAAATGTATGCAGTTATTGACTTTGGCGCTGTTGCCACTAAAATTTGTTCGAGTTATCGAAAATTTAAGCTATCGAAGTTTGAGTTATCGAAGTTTGACTGTATATATATATATATATATGTATATATATATATATATATATATATATATATATATATATATATATATATATATATATATATATATATATATATATATATATATATATATATATATATATATATATATATATTTATATTTATATGTATTAGGTTGCTGCAGATGAAATGGCCAATTTAGCAATGACATAAAGTTGGCTGCAATTTTAGTGTATTATGTTGGCACAAAGCGGCGCAAATGATATGAGATATTGAAGTACAAATACTGCTACTTTGGTATATGGAGTCTTTTTTGTTTTGCACTTCATAGTGATCGTAAAAACAAAAAGAGAAAGTGAACAAGGAAGTGAATCAAAAACGGCTACTTTTACTATACGAATTTAAATTAGAGCACAACGCAACGGAATCAATGAGGAATATCAACAGCGCATTTGGGCTTGATACAGTTATCGAACGAACCACTCGGCGGTGGTTCGAAAAATGGAAATGAGCCACGTGGACACCCAGGACCATCGATCGATAACGACGAGCTGCGTACATTAGTGGAGTTTGACCCCGCCGAATCATAAGGGATCTTGTCGAGATATTAGGCGCTCACAATTCAACAATTTGCCGCCACTTGCAACTTGGAAAAGTGAAAAAGCTTGACAAATGCATTCCGCATGATCTTACCGAGCAAAACATGACGTGTCGAATGGAAATTTCAAGTTCTCTTCTCTTCCGCAACAAAAAGAAACCGTTCTTGCACCGAATTGTGACCTGCGATGAAAAGTGGATTTTATACAATAATCGTCGCTGATCGGCTCAATGGCTAGATGCCGATGAAGCACCAAGACACATGCCGAAACCAACCCTTCATCCAAAGAAAATAATGGTAACTGTTTGGTGGTCTGTAGCTGGAGTTATCCACTATTCGCTCCTGCAACGTGGTGAAACCATCAATGCTGAGAAATACTGTGCTCAACTGGATAAAATGCATCAGAAATTGATAGTCCAACGACCTAGGCTTGTCAGCAGGGATGGAGTGATACTGCTTCATGATAACGCACGACCTCATGTATCGAGAACAACGGTCCAAAAATTAAACGAGTTGTGCTATGACACTCTTTTTCACCCTCCTTATTCACCAGGCCTCTCACCAACAGATCACCATTTCTTTTTGAACATTTGGATCACTTTTTGACAGGAAAAAGATTTAATAATGAAGCTGCTGTCAAAAATGCCTTCGAGGAGTTTCTTCGAACCAGAAACTCGGACTTCTACAAAACTGGAATAAATATACTTGAATCTCGTTGAGAAAAGTGTGTTGCATCTATTGGTACCTATTTTGATTAAATAAATTGTCTTGATTAAAGTTACAGCTGTTTAAAAAATTATTACTAAATCCTCCATTTCATCTGCTGCAACCTAATACACATACATGTATAGAAATATGAATTATTGGTCAATAATACTAATGTTCTTCGAGCATGAGCAAAAAGAGAATAATGTTCCCATAAACACCCCCTCAACGGTCCCGACCTTGCCGCGGTGAGGGGGCTCAGGGCAGTGGCTCATCAGCCAGATGAGTTGCTGCCTTGCTAAAGGGACCTTAGGGGAAGGTGACCCCGAACAGAAAACCAATCATGGACGAAGTTAAAGGAGATAAAGTTACGGTGCAGGGAGTCGGATACCCAGTACCGGCGGCTGTCAGGGGTGAGCGAGCAGGCCCCGGGTCGTCGTCATCCATCAACTGCAATGCTATGGAGGTTGACCACTTGGCCACCGTAGCAGATCCAATTACAAGTGGTTCTACTATAAACGCAGAGGTGGTGGAATCGGTGGCGGACCCTTTTAGGAGGAGCTCCAAGCTACAACGATCCCCACTTCGAAAAACAACGCTTGAGGAAGCTAGCACCTCCGCTGGCCGCCATTCGTGCGAAGCTGATGCGTTCGGGTGCCAGAGTACTAGCAGACTCGGACTCGGAGAGCATGGTTTCGACCGAAGCGGAGGAGGAACTCCTCAAATCGCCTGAGCGAGGCGTAGGTGCTGGTCCCCAAAAGAGGAACAGGCCCAAGCCGAGCAAAGAGGGCAAGAAAGCGCTGGCGAACTACAAAGCGGCGTTGCGCATTGTTGACAGGCTCGGCGACAGCACTTCCCTCTCTGCGGAGGAGAAGGATCGGCTGTGCTGGGCTCGGACGACGGTGGCAAAAGGCCGCGAGCATTTCGCTGGCAAAGAAGGGCTGGCTCTTAAGGACTCTGTTTTCCACAACAAAGTGGAGCAGAGCTTCTCAAAGAAGCTGGCTGACAAAAGGCAGAGGTCCGCTGAAGAGGAAAAACCGGCGTCCAAGAGGCCTAAAAACGAGACCAGGCGGCAAGGGGTCCAACAACCCTCTACCTTGAAGCCGAAGAAGGTCACAAAGGCCAGTGATGTGGCTAAACAGCACCTCATCGTGGCTTTGATAGATCGCAGCAACCCGTTGGGTCAATTGTCGCTTGAGAAGTGGAAGATCGTAGAGTCAGGCCTGCTCAACGCGATGATTGACCGAATGGAGAAGCACCCTGAATTAGCCATGCCTTCGTTCGACGGGGCGGGCTGGTTCAAGGGTGTAAAGATCATTAAATGTAACGATGAGCTCTCGCTGCGCTGGTGTACGGCCGTAGTTCCGGACTTACCGGGGCTATGGGAAGGAGCCCAGCTGGCGATTGTTGACAGAGGGAGCATCCCGACACTACCTAGAGCGAAGGTAACAATACCGCGGGTAGTGGAACCAGATGTGGCCCTAAAGCTGTTACAAAGACAAAATCCGGACATTCCAACACAGGATTGGAAAATCCTGAATGTAAGGAAACCGGCTGCTCAGGACGGAGGGCAGGTGTACATCCTCCAAATAAACAAGGAGGCTGACGACCTGCTCTACCCGCGCTTTGGGAAGATGGCTTGGGGTGTAGGTAGTGTCTACCTGCGCCTAAGGAAACGCCACCCGCAGGATGGAAACAAGAACACCCTGGAGGCTGGTGAGATTGAGAGGGATCTGGGCACCGTTGACCTGCAGGGTACAACGGCCGATCCCCAGAAAGACGAGGCGCCGGTCAAGGAGGATGCCGCGGCCAGCACTCAAACTGCTGCAGATCAATCTGCACCGCAGTAAGTTGGCCTCAGCCGAACTACTGCTGACACTCGACAAAGGTAAGTTTGACGTGGCGCTGGTTCAGGAACCTTGGATCTCTGCGGGGGGTCGGGTTGCGGGGCTGGCGTCACAAGATTTCAATCTTTTCTTCCCCACCGCAGTAGCAAGAACAAGAACTGCTGTGCTGGTGAGGAAGGATATTCATGCTTATCTTCTGACTAATTTCAGTTCAGACGATTTGACGGTGGTGGCGTGTAAGGGGGACAAAGAGGAGCAGGTGCTCCTAGCATCCGCCTACATGGCACACGATCGACCCGCTCCGCCGGATGAGGTTAAGAAAGTCACTGCGGAGGCGCTCAAAAAACACCAGTTGCTGCTCGTGGGAGCGGATGCCAACGCGCATCACACTGTCTGGGGCAGCAGCGATATCAACGATAGAGGTGAGTATTTACTCAATTTTATTATTAATTATAATCTAGTTGTGGCAAATCGAGGAAACACCCCCACTTATAGGGGACCTCAAAGTGTTAACGTTCTAGACATAACTTTTCACAATGATCCTTATGAACAATTAGTAGAGAATTGGAGGGTTCTTGGAAGTCCATCTTTCTCTGACCACTGTTACATTAGTTACAGCTTGAATTTTAATCTAACTCGCGCTTCTCGGTCGTTTCGCAACCCCAGGAAAACAAACTGGGAGAACTTCAAACGGGAAGTGACCAACGACTTAGGCCCGCCTCCCAGTATAAGCTCTGTAACTGGCCTGGAATGTGCGGTCAACGCTCTTACTGGTAAACTGGTAAAAGCTTTTGAACGATCCTGTCCCAAAGTCTGTCCGAAGCGCAAACCTAAGCCACCCTGGTGGAACAGAAACCTGGGATGTCGCAGAAGACAGGCACGTGAACTCTTTAAGTTAGCCAAGGCAGCTGACTGTAGGGAATGCTGGGACGAATACAAGGACGTACTCAAGCTCTATAAAACGGAAATAAAGAAAGCCAAATGGAGCTCCTGGAAAGAGCTGTGCGGTAGGATTGAATCCACCTCCGAGACGGCAAGACTTAGGAACTTGCTGGCTAAAAGCCCTGTCACGCCTAGCCTGTTATGCAGGTCTGATGGAGAGTGGACGAGCAGCAGCTCGGAAACGCTGAAGATCCTTCTAGATACTCACTTTCCGGGCTGTTTGGATGACTCCACCCCTTTAACTTATGGGCAGGCGACTGATCTGCATGACATCGAGGGCATTGGCGAAGTCGTCACCAGGCAGAGGCTTGTCTGGGCAATTGACACCTTCAAGCCCTTCAAGTCTCCAGGTCCGGATGGAATTCTGCCGGTCATGCTTCAAAAGACAGGTATGCTTGCTGTTTCTTGGCTAATACAAATCTACAAAAGTTGCCTAGTGCTAAGCCATGTACCTGCAGCCTGGAGGACTGCAAGGGTTGTATTTATACCCAAGGCAGGCAAAGTCAACCATGCATATCCGAAGGACTACAGGCCAATTAGCCTGACTTCCTTCCTCCTTAAAGTTTTCGAAAGAGTACTTGATCTTCATATTAAACAAGGACTTGGTACTCAAACCCTATCGAGAGCCCAAAATGCGTATATGAAAGGAAAATCTGTTGAAACGGCTCTCCATAGGGTAGTCCTCAAAATTGAAAGGGCACTCCATTACAAAGAATACGCCTTGGGAGCCTTTCTAGATATTGAAGGCGCCTTCAATAATGTGCACACAACAGCTATTATGGAGAGCCTTCTCGCACACAACACTCACCCCGCTATTTGTAGCTTCATAGGCAACATGCTTAAGCACAGGCTCATATCAGCGGAGTGGTCGGGCGCGCAAATTACAAGAAAAGTCTGCAGAGGCACTCCGCAGGGAGGGGTTCTATCTCCTCTCTTGTGGAACCTTGTAACAAACTCAATTCTGGAAAAGTTGGAAAGCAAGGGACTCACGGTTGTGGCCTACGCCGACGACATTGCAATTTTCGTCTCGGGTAGGTTTCCACACTCCCTTGGTCAGCTCATTAGGTACTCTCTTGGGCTGGTTGAAGAGTGGGCGAATACCGTGGGTCTTGGCATTAACCCAAATAAGACGGATATTGTGCTCTTCACTAGGAAGTATAAAATCCCTGATTTAGACCACATCATGCTGGGCGGCTCCAGGTTAGGTCTCAAGCTACAAACTAGGTACTTGGGTCTTATTTTGGACAGCAAGCTCACATGGAAGGCAAATTTAGAGGAAAGAGTTAAGCGGGCAAGCAACGCGATTTATGCCAGCAAAAGAGTGCTGGGTAAAACGTGGGGTCTAAGCCCTGCTTTAACGCACTGGATCTACTTGGCGATAGCTAGGCCGATCCTTGTTTACGGCTGCGTGGTCTGGTGGCCAGCAGTGAATAAAACTACCTTTGCTCGCATGGCGAATAGAGTTCAGCGGTTGGCGGCCCTCTGCACTACAGGCGCCTTAGCCTCGACTCCCTCGTCTGCTCTGAACGTCCTACTCCATCTCCCCCCGTTTGATCTCTTCATCAGAGGCACTGCTGCAAAAGCTGCTGTCAGGCTTAGGGAATCAGGACACTTCGAGCCAGGATCCTTTGGCCCCAGCAGTATTGAGCGGGGGTACACAGGTAGCACTGACTACCTGGTTCCCACTCTGTGCTTTGAGCGGGGATATCGAGCGACTGTGGGAGATGGGCAGGAATGGAATCGACAAATGTGTCCTGCAGCTCTTAGCATCTACACTGACGGCTCGAAGACAGTTGCGGGTGTGGGGGCTGCAGTATATTCTACAGATGCGGCTATGGAAGCAGCTTTCAGGCTTCCGAATAACAGTAGTATTTTCCAGGCGGAGGTGTTTGCGATACGTAAAGCCGCAGACCTGATATACGCCAAAGATACTACTGGCAAAGTTTTAAATATCTTTACGGACAGTCAGGCGGCGGTTAGAGCACTGATGTCTCATACATACAAATCGAAGTGTGTATTCGATTGCATTCAGGCCCTGAACAGACTGGGTAACAGCAGAAGAGTCAGAATCTTCTGGGTTCCCGGTCATAAGGGCATTGATGGAAATGAGAAGGCGGATGCGTTGGCCAAGTATGGGGCTAGTCTTCCCCTTTTGGGCGCGGTTAACACCCTTACTCCTATCCAGACGATTAAGTTCTCAATCGACTCCCAAATGATGCAGGGTGCGACGCGCAGATGGGATGCAACTCAGACCTGCAAGGTAACCAAAATCATGTGGGGGTCGTACAATCTCGCATCGACCAAATACCTCCTCGAGTTAACGCGGATTGACTGCAAACGACTCGTTGGTATCATTACTGGTCATTGTCTTGTGGCAGCGCATGCTATGGGACTCTTAACGAGCGACACCTGTAGAAGGTGTCAAGAGCCGGGGGTCTCAGAAACTGTCCAGCATCTCCTGTGTCACTGCCCGGCACTGGGGAGAACCAGACTGCGATACTTCGGTGAGCCCTGGCTGGTGGATCTCTCGCACGTGGCAGAGCAAAAGCTGAAGGACATCCTTCAGTTCGTGAAAAAGTCCGGGGCCTTTGATGGCTGTCTGGACTGAATTCCTTTCTCTAGGTCCATATATCTGGTATCGCTACGGACCAGTAGGTCTATGTGTGGCCACGTGCCAGCCAGTACAACCTAACCTAACCTAACCTAACCTCCCATAAACAATCAAGGAAATATGCACTTTTGCAGGATAGTAACATTAGGATCAAAATATGAATAACCAAAAAAGCTATTTAGTGGTTAGAATGGTGCAAAAGCATACATTATAACAGAAATGCTCATAAGACTTTGTTGGCTGCTGATATAATTTATACGCAGCAAGAGCTTTGAAATAGGTTGTAAACTTACCATTTATACCAGCAAATATTTAAAAAACATTTAAACATGAACAAATTTAGATGCACATTACGTAAACATGAGTCTTATACGTTACATGAGTTGGCTACAGCTCATCAGTTTCTCTTCCAGAAAGAAAATAGTCTTTCGTGCATCATTTTGTTTTAGGAAACCTTTCCTTGAATGAGTGACGACTTGAAGCTAAAACTTAAAATTGAAAATTCTTACAAAAAGCAAAAAAAGCAATTTAAAAAAATTCATTAACAACATTTCATCCACAGCAAATGAAAAATGGTTACGTTATTTACGATGTCGAAAAACAACGCGACTATTGACTTAACATTTGATTTTATTCAATACCACCTGTGTAGAGTATAGCACGTACAGAAAATGCCCGCAATGCAAAAAAAATGTTCAAAAAGTATCTACCTATCTCATTCCTTATTTACTTGGTCATCACTTTAGCAAACTGAGACATCCTTTATTCTCGGTTGAATTTGACTAATATTTCACATTCACAATTCGAGAGCACTTTTTATTTAAACTTCAAATCCAAAACGAATTAGTATACGATTATGAATACATTCATGTAAAATACGTGCGACAAATCAACCTGGTTTTTGTGGAAAATGAAACCAACTGGCGTAAAAAATGGTTACACTCATAGGCGTGCCGTGACCTAAAATCTGGCAGGGGCCAGGGACCAAGAGGTTCAAAACAAGCGATGATTTTGTCTTCCGTAAGGTACACGTGTTGTCCATACAACTTATATAAGTAACTAACATATTATATGTTTGTTAATTTATTCTTTGTTATTTGCTAATGCATTATCAAATAAACTTCGTGTCTGTGAATACGTATGAGCTACTACCACATGCATATAATGTGAATGGTAGGTATGAACTACACATGAATTATTTATTACCGCTAAGAAATGAACGCCTGTATGAATTATACAGGAATAGAATGGAAATAATTTGAAATATAAGACTATAAGACTATAAATATAAGACTATAATTAGAAATATAAGACTATAATGAGAAATATAAGACTATAATTAGAAATATAAGACTATTAGTTTAGAAGCTACAGAAGTCCTTGAAACTAGCAACAACATTGAGAGAGGAGCCGAGGACAGAGTAGGACAAGAGAAGAGGGGATGTTTTGTGGGTGAAAGACAGTTGATGACACTTCGAAACATTCAAAGTGAGAAAATTTGCTGCGCAATAGGTAGCCAAAGTACCCAAATCTTTCTTCAATAAGGAGCAGTCACTAGCGGATTCTACCACTCTGAAAATTTTGAGATCATCAGCGTAAAAAAGACAGGGTTAGTTAAAGAGGGAAGGAAGATCGTTAACAAACAAAAGAAACAATAAAGAAGAAAATAGATCCTTGCGGAACTCCTGAGATAGGAAAAAAGGGTGTAGAAGAGCAAGAGTTAACAATCATAACACAAGAGCGATCACAAACGTAGGAGGAAAACCAGGAGGTGCGGAGCCTCTTTGACTTCCATTTCCCAAGATCGTACATTGGTTACAATGGGTAAATTTTGCAAAAAATTCGAAGCGAAAATTGAAATGCTATCAATTTACACATAATGCCTAGTACTATACTCTTCGCGAAACGAATTCAACGGTCAAATCCCATACAAAAAGAGCTTTACTGAAGAATTGAAAAGCTCTTTTTGTATGGGATTCGACCGCTGAATTGGTTTTGCGAAGCATAATGCCTAGTACTATACTCTTCGCGAAACGAATTCAACGGTCGAATCCCATACAAAAAGAGCTTTTCAATTCGTCAGTAAAGCTCTTTTTGTATGGGATTTGACCGTTGAATTCGTTTCGCGAAGAGTATAGTACTAGGCATAATGCCTAGTACATACTATACTCTTCGCGAAACGAATTCAACGGTCAAATCCCATACAAAAAGAGCTTTTCAATTCGTCTGTAAAGCTCTTTTGTATGAGATTTGACCGTTGAATTCGTTTCGCGAAGAGTATAGTACTAGGCATAAGAACGAGTTACGTTATCGGAAACCTCACATTCTAAAAAAACAGATTCTCACACTTCGGCCAGCAACGTGACCGAAATGGAGTCAAATTCTCGCCTGGACTGGAAAATGTTTAGTCTAGAGATTTAGATCTATTTAGAATTGCGAAAATTCATTTTTTGCATTTTCTGCAATCTCAAATGTACGATATTGTCCAGCATTGTGGAAATGCATTCTATGCATTTCCAACAACGTGAGGTGTCCAATGTCGTAATGTACTTTCAGGTAACTATAAGAGTTAAGTCTTAAGACAGCCGTCGAGCGAACAAGTTTAATCCTATGATAAAATAGTGCATTGAAATACAAATTGTTTTTTTTTTAACATAAAGTGTTAATATTATTATTTTACTCACGTGACAATGAAAAAGAGTGGCGCCACTACGTTTCCTCCAACTCAAATTTTATTTACATGTATAGTCGCGTATGCAGGTCGCTATAAATACTATTGTAATAATCTGCGAAAAGGAGAAAGATTCTCAACACGATATCATAGCAAGGTGGTGATATAATGGTCTGGGGAACTATTTCCTACTATACTGCGATCGCACTAAATTTTTAAAACACTACAATGACATCAAGGTTGTACCAAACAATGTTAGAAATAGCTTTTTCGCAATGGCGAGTGATTTTTAGTCCCATGAGATAGACGTTCCAACAGAACAACGTTCCCATACATACAATACGTTTTCATACATACAATTTATCATAGAAAAATCGTTATATCAAACAAAAATTGAGTTAAATTAGTTCCATAAATTTTATTAGAGTTGATACTGAAGTTCCAATTTAAGATTTTTCCTGGCAGAGCGTCGTGTAACCGGCGGAATTATATTGTAAATTATTGTAAAACATGTTTAGAAAACATGGAAACAATAAAGCAAATACCAACTAATTTATGTCCCGACTGAAAGAAACTTTCAATAATGTCAGAAAACTTTTAACAAACTTTCTATTTATTAATACACCTCATGTCTAACTACCACTTACTATGTAAAATTACATGAGCAAAAATCGAATCACTAACTTCAGAGACAAAGTCATCGTGGTGACAATTCTCATCTCATCATTCGTACATTTTGTGACAAGTATGTACAAGCGCAAATAGCCCTGAAATGTTTTTATTTTGCTAGTTGTCCTAAATTTCCATTTCAATGGTACTTAAAGCTGAAAGATAGTACCACAAGACTCTGAACCAACAATCACAGCCTTCTATTAATATTTTCGCCCTTACTCTCTACGTGGGCTATACAGGTTAATGAACACTAATTAGGGTTCGCAACAAAAGTAGTTCTACAGCAAATACGTGCTTACTGTGTGTGTTTACTTGTCGCCTATATACAAATAGACTATATCGTCGCAACATACCGTTAAGGACCTTCTCAAAACTTTTGCCAACTGCCATCAACGAAAACCCGGGAAGTTTCCAAGTGGAAGCAAGGACACTCACTATTCGTACATATTATCAAAGGCGATTGCTGCTTGTGTGTCGAATGAAGCAGCCACTTGAACCAGTAATTACCTACCCAGGCGATTTGTTCGTATTCGAATGAATCAAAAACAGGCGATAAAAAGGTGTCGGAAGAGACGCTGTCCTGTTAATATCAGATTATGTAGTTTGCTCAGTTTTCATTCGATATCATTGAAACCGATCGCTTGAATTATTTCACATCTTCCAACGACAGGCACCTTATCGCAATAGGTAAATTCGAAGTACCAATTAAGCGAACGTGTTTGCCATCCATCCGGGGGTCGTTATTGACTGACTATCCCCACTTTGGGTGTTTATTTGATGCTATAGCCACCCGTTGCTAGCGTCAGTAGTCAAGGATATAATGGAGACATTTTTCGCGATTTGTCGTGATTTAGACGACATTGATGGTGAACGTATTTGAAATACGAAGTGAAGGGGTACTTAAGGGAGACTTAAGCGTTAAAATAAAAGACAACGTGAGATCATATGAATATCGTACTGAAATATTAACTGGTCTTTGGCATAAAAAATGACCTTTGGAGTTTTTTGTTCAGCATCGTTTGTAACTTGAATTTTATTTGAGTTAATGGGTTGAGTGTTTGTCGTTATAAGCAAAATCTTATTGGAATGATAAAGATAGAAAGTAGCTCGAGGGCATAATTTGTTTCTGAAGCAAAAATGAATGATTTTGTGGGTGTTTTCCCTACTGAATGTTTGGGTGTGATTGAGGAAAAAAAATTTCTTCAAAGTTTTTTGTCGATTTGAACAATTGTGGCTTGAATTTTTCAATTTACGCCAGGTAAAAAACTAAATTGTAAAACCCTCAAATATCTAGCTTTATGCTTTTTTTCCAAGGGTTTTCCAAACATATTGCAACCGAAAATAAACACAATGCACATAAATCAACACCACTTTCTTGACAAATAAAGAGATTATTTCATCAAAACAAAGGGCAGAATGTCACAATCGTGCATGCATAGTGCATTCATTCTACGTGAGACATCCTAAAGTTTTTTTGAAAGCTAACGTACTGTACATTTCAAGCAGAAATTATATGCATATTAACTCGCAGTTGCTAAAGAAGAAATATATTTGACTTCGAATACAAGCTCGTTCATCTGGTAAGCAAACAACATTGCGTGATACATTAATCAGCTCGCAACGGAAACCGAAAAAATTAAAAATTTGAGAGATTTTTGTCTGTCGTAATGAAAATCAACTATTGTTCGTGATGTAACTGACAGCTATTGAGATAAATGATTCTAGATATTTAGAAGTCTGTTCTTTTACTTCTCGGGTAAAAACTCTTTGTGTAAAAACTAACTTCAGTAGTGGGAGAAAATTTAGCAAAATCCGAAGAGCAAGGGAAAGAATTTTGGCTAAAAATTAACAAAACAGAAAGAGCTAAAAGTGATGTTAAAATTACCCGAAACTGAGTCAGGAAAAAGATCTTTTATACAGTTGGGGACAAAACTCTCCATACACCCTCAAAATTTCATAAATTTAGTAGAAAATGCAAATATTTATGAGAATTTTATATGCAACTTTACTGCAAATGTATTTTTATTAACATAAATTAAAAAAAATTACATTAATTTACTTATAACCGTAAAAACACCAGAAAAAACGAAATTCAGCAGGGACAAAAGTGTTCATACATTGATCAGATAGTGTACTCTGTTCTTCATTGCATTACTTTACTGTTGTTTTTCTTCAAAGAACCGTTGTATTTCCTATGAAATGCGTGAATGCGATCTAATGATTAGTTGGTTTTAGTAATATGTGAGCAAAGAGAGTGAAAAATGAGCAAGCGTAAGGAAGTAAGTGTTGAAATAAAAAAAATTATTATTGCTGAGCACAGAAATGGAAAATCATACCGCGCAATTGGAGTGTTGTTTAATTTATCCCATGCCACTGTCCAAAACATTGTTGAAAAGCATAAAAACACAGGATCAGTGGAAAATAAGCCAAGAAATGGACGACCAAAGAAACTTTCCAGGCGGGATATCAACATGATCTTAAAAGAGGTCGACAAAAACCCAAGGATCACTGGTCGGCAACTGGCGGAACATGTCGCTAATACTTCGAATAAGTGTGTTCACCCTAAAACCATCCGAAGAATCTTACGTTCCTATGGATATGCAAGTAGAGATCCTCGTAAAAAATCGCTAATATCTGAAAAGAATAGGCAGCTTCGACTTGAATTTGCAAAGCGATATTTAGGAAAGGATTTAGAGTTCTGGAAAACTGTCTTATTTACTGATAAAAGCAAGTTCAACTTGTTCGGTAATGATGGCAAAGAAAGAATCTGGCAAAAAAAGGGAACAGCATTGCAACTGAAGAATTTTATACCAACAGCAAAACACGGGGGTGGCAATGTGATGATGTGGGGTGGAAATGCAGCTGGTGGGGATGGCAGATTGGTCTTTATAGACGGTATTATGGACCAATACTATTATAAAAGACTGTTAGGAGAACACATGCAACCTTCCGTGGTCAATTAGGGTCTTGGCCGGCATTGGATATTCCAACAGGACAGCGATCCCAAACATACTGCACGTTTTGTAAAGAACTGGTTGCTTTATTATGCACCAATGCAGCTGTATTCCCTTCCTCAGTCACCAGACTTAAACCCCATTGAACATACTTGGAAACTTAAGAAAAGAAAAATCTCGAAAATTCACACCAGCAGCAAGGAGTCACTCAAAACTGCGCTTCAACAAGCCTGGGGAGAAATAACTCCGGAAGCTACTAAAAATTTGGCGGATTCAATGCCACGACGGTTGCAGGTTGTTATTGATGCCAACGCTGGCCCAAAAAAATATTGAAATATAAAATCATATTAAATAATGTGGAATTTTCAGTTCAATTACATAATGTATGAACACTTTTGTCTACTGCCTTTCATTTTTTTGTATTTTTACGGTTATAAGTTGATTAATGTAACTTTTATTTTAATTTATGTTAATAAAAATACATTTGCAGTAAAGTTGCATATAAAATTCTAATAAATATTTGCATTTTCTACTAAATTTATGAAATTTTGAGGGTGTATGGTAGAGATGGGCAAAATGCCTCATGACACACCACTGATTGCTCTTTTTTGGAGTATTTTACAGCATTGCGCCGTACTCTCAGTACACTGTTCGCTTCGCATTTCATTAAGTTTATTCAAACGAAAGCTTTCGCTCACAGGCTATGCTGTGCTTTTTTCAGGCGCTGCACTGTAAGAAAGAGCTATGCCTCACGTGTCATGAGGCATTTTGCCCATCTCTAGTGTATGGAGAGTTTTGTCCCCAACTGTATATGACATTGTTTGAAATATATAAATCTGTAGATTCTGATAGTATATAACTGTCCTTAACATAAACTGTCTACCTAATATTTTTTCCATTTTTGAGTTAACACCGGATTCGAAAACTACATAATCTTCTACTTCATTCTACAAAGAAAAGTAAGCTTAAATCAAAAATAAAAAGCTCTAGCGCACCTGAACCGCTAGAAACACTAATGTTCGAAGAACAGTAGAAGAATCGTGCAGGTTTTGAGTGCACATTCCACCACATGAGCTGCTTATTACGGCCAAATTGTTTCAAACGCCACGTTTTACTTTGGTCTCAAGAATGCACTATAACTCATATGGTGGAAAGTTTTCAGATATTACCACTGGCATGAATTTCAACGTTTATGAGAGCAAAACACGAGTTAATTATATTCGTTATCAGTTGCTTATTTCACAAAATGAAGAAAATGCTCAGTGCCTGCAGCACTGTAACTGAAGTTGGTGTTTGGGGCTGCGATCCGAAATTTGCAGAACTTTGGGAATTGAAACATTGGTTATTTATTTTCATTGTGAATGTTTCCGGTATGAATACGAGCTGTAAGCATTTATTGATACAAAAGTAGCACAACCGACTCGTGCTGGCAACCTTTTGCCAGTATCAAAGCCAAGAATATACCACATCTGCTTCACGTTGTTATATTACATTCGAAGTAACAGGAGTATAAAGAAATTTAGGGATACCAGCAGCGAGTTTTTTCAAATAATCGAAAACTTAATATTTGCTGTTTATTGTCACTACAATATCATTACCAATTGAAAATTCTTCGATAAAACCGCTTAATAAAGATATTGCAATTAAACACAAAACCAACAATAGCTAGCAACCCTATCGTGGCTTTTCAACCAAATTTGGCCTGAATAATGTCAGTAATAGGTTCCATTAATTGTATGAAATTCGTATTGCTTTCATGACTGCACTGGAAGTTAAAGGGCAAACATTTTTATTTTCCTGAGCGAATTTTCAAAACCAAAGACACAAAAATTACCATAGCTGGCGGCAAAAATCAAATTTTTCAACCAAATTTCCACCAAACAGGTCTTAGGTTAGGGTTCAGCTACTGTGTCAATTTCATGAGTATCTGGTAACTCATTCACATTTCATAAGCAAAAAGCAGTTTTTTTCTTTGTACTTTTTCAAGATGGCACCACTGGCACAGAGTTGCCCACAATTCAAAATCGCTTCTATCAGACATGGTCCTATTAAAGTACAATGCATTCTGTAAATTTCAGCTGAATCTGATAATTGGTTCGTGAGTTTCCGTGAACAGAAGTTTTTGATGCTAAAACTAAATGTTAACTGGGATAGGGTTCCCGTTCTTGTCCGAAATGAAATTTCCACAGTTTTACTTTAAACGTGTAGATAGAGCACGAGATTTGCATACCGATTAGTTTTATTGTAAGAAACGGAAATTTTTTAGGATATTCGATGGTTTGAATGTTTTCACTTCCAAATTTTGATTTTTTCAAATTTAAGACACCAAAATTATCATAGCTGGCAGCTCCAATCGAATTTTTCAACCAAATTTCTACCAAACGTAAGTAAGGTCCAGCTACTGTGTGAATTTCGTCAAAATCGAACGATTGAATCAGAATTTATAGGGCTAAAAGCAGTTATCTCTTTTAGTGATTTTTCAAGACGGCACCACTGGCACAGAATCACCCGCATTTCTTAATCACTTCTATCGAACCTGGTCCTATTTTAGGGAAATAAATTCTGTAAATTTCAATTAATTCTGCTCATCGAGTTGTGAGTTTCCGTGAACAGAAGTTTTTGAAGCTAAAAATATAGGTAAATTGGGCAAGGGTTACCAGGCGTGCCCAATATACCATATCAAATTTTTTACTTTGGCTATGCAAACAAAGCATAAGATTTTTATATGAGTGGCTTTTTTTTGAAGAAACGGCATTTTTCCAAGAGAGACGATGATTTGGAGGTTTTCACTTTCAGTGCCTGCCCTAGCTATAGAGTTGCCAACACGCTCATTATAAGCTGTACAGATTTACAATTAAATAATATCAATATGTTCTAAAAATTTCGTAATAATTAAATGGCTTTGTCAAAAGTTATCGCAATTTAAAAATTTTCAAGTTTTCCCGTTCACTTTTTAGGCACCTAGCGCACACATAAGGTTAAAAAATTTCAAAACATTATCTGATTCCCATTTAAAACACGTTCGAAATTTATTTCGTCAACTTTATTTTTGCAAAAACTATTGGTGTACGGAATAATAGGTATATTAAAAATATCACTAAAATGGCCACCGGCGCCAAAGGGTTAACAATAAATGAAATTTAGTGAAACTTGGACCTATTCTGCATATACATCTATGTATCCTGAAAGTTTCAGCCTAATCGGATGGCGCGTTTCCGAGATTATCTCACTGAAATTTTTTGATGATATATATATATATACATATATATATATATATATATATATATATATATATATATATATATATATATATATATATATATATATATATATATTGTTACGGGGTAACAAGTACGCGTCAATCGTCTAACAACGCCCGGCAGAGATCACGCGAGGGTAGGTGCGACGTAAGACATAACCCGAATCGTTTCAAAAGGAAAAAAAAAAAAAAAGGAAGCAACCCTTTTCCCGTGAAAAAGGCTGCTCCCATATAGCTCTCGTTTAAGTTCGCGAAAACCACCACTCAGTCTTACAGGTAATAGAATGTAATGATCACCACCACGTAGGGCTAGTAGCCGTCGCAGTGACCGACCATTATCATATACTGGTAGGCCACTGACGACGTAGATGTAAGATTAGATGTAAGACAGACTGCACGATACCGAACGATATACGAAAACGCCGATGCGCGATCCCAATAACGCCCGACCACCAGACTGCATCCGCATAAAGCATGAAACTCACCAGAATGGGGTGCACCTGGCCCAAGAATCACGGTTGATCCGCGAAGATGTCCAAGGCTATACGAGTTGAAATGTCCACTCGGCGGTCGAGGAGGCACGCCCGGCAGCACCCTGAAAAGACAGGAAGGGGACCACCAAGAACCGGGACTAAGTCTGGGAATTGCAAGAAGCACCTACCTGACGCCACACTGTTGAACGTTCCCAGGCGGTCGCCGCTCTTCCATCGGGTAGTACAGGTCCGTGCGCCCTTTATATCTCACAAGTGGGTGCCTCCGCTATCCAGACTTGACCTAAAAACGCGAGAAATACTTGACTTACTACGTTGTTTATCTGCGGAATAAACAAACTGGCGGCCATCATGACCAAAATGTCAAATTAGGGAACAATCAACAACGCCCCCACAAAGTCTCCACTACACCAGAATCCCGGCGGTTAATATGTAGAATACGTGGTGGAAAGGTTCGAAACCTGGTTACACGCGCAAAGCGTTCTTTGACCTCAAGCAACGGAGGCTGGCGAAAAACCGGTGGCCAGAAGCTTGATGCTGGCGCAACCTCCGCTAGTGAGGTCTTTTTAACTTTTGGCGGCATAGCGTGCAGACGTGCAAATTTTAGCAAAGTTGCAAAACGCCGAAAAATTAAAACGTGGATAATTTTTATAATCGCAGGTGCAGACGTGAACATTTTGAGAAAGTTGCAAAGCGCAGCAAATTGAATCGAGGAGCATTTTATAATCGCAGCGTGCAGCCGTGAAAATTTTGGAAAAGGGAGCCATTCTTTGGACCGAATCGAATCATATAATTCCGACGGACGGACTAGACAGACAAGTCGCCGGCAGAAAGTGACGCACGTGACGTGACCAGTTGGAGCGACTTTACGGCCCAAATCATAACGTGGTATACTACCGGCTCCGTAGCGCAAAGGTTAGCGCAGCGGACTGCCAGCCAGGGGGTCTGGGGTTCGAAGCCCGAGCCGGACAATGATGATGAGCGTGCAGTGTATGACAAGAATCTGAAGCGAAGTTAAGCGTCCTGAGTCTGGGGGTGCGGAGTCTACGTTTTGTTGAAGGTCAGTGGAATTTCTTTTGTTCTTGAGCCAACCTACCTAACGAGTTGTACGTGATAAAGATTAGAAAGCGATTATTTTATTCCTCGGCTCACTTTCAATTAGCTATAGTAAAAAGATTAGTGTTTAAGGTTAGCTCTTTTATAATATCAATTGTCAGGATTGAGTGGTGGTGTTAATTAATTCCGCGCATAAGTGAATAGTATGTTTTAAAACCGCAGCTTGATCGGGTAAATAAAATATTTGAATTCATTGGAAATGTTGAGAAACTTTTGATTCGATAGAAGCCTGCTCGGGCACGCGTGCGCCGTTGTCGTCTAGGTTCAACTAATGTAATGATAGTGCGGAATCGGGGTGAAGCGCTCCGCATGGGCAGTATTAGTGCGCATTGAAAACTGAGAGAGTGGACGGTGTTGGGCATACATATATGTAGATATTTCAAGTCGGTTTCGGCTTCAACTGAGCATGGACGGCAATCGTTTAGTGGCTCGAGTAATGAATTCATGATTCACAGGGAAGTTATTAGAGTGAAGTAGGAGAGTAGACGTTGTCGGGCATACATAGGTATATTCGGCTTCCGCTTTAATTGAAGGTCGTTGCCAGTCGAATAGTCGTGCGGGTAACAAATCCATGATCCGCGGTGAGTTTAGTAGGGCGGAGGCGTCGAACAGACATTTTTGAGAATATATGTGTAGTAATCTATATATAGGTGTGGCTGCCGTTTCTTTTTTTAAATGGGTAAATGGCAGTTGAGTAGTGGTCTGCGCAGAAATTAATGTAGTGAAGGGAATTAGTAGGCGGCATAAAGCAATCATACCCGTATATAGCGACCGTTGTAGTTGTCTAACTAGAAACAACTCACTATTTAGAACGGAAGTTAATAGCGATTGGTAGTTCGGGAAATTGGGAATTGGTCTCCGCGACGAGTAACCGTACTGGGTTAACAGAGGCCCCCTCTGACCTCGGAGAGCCGAACCTCACTCCACGGCTCAAGGTCCCTTTACTGGGTGAGTGAGTGGCGCCCACGCCCAATCTCCGATTGAGTGCAACCGGGACCCAAGTGGACCTGTCCGACGGTCAGACCCTCCCGAGTGGTCGGGTGGGTAACAAATTGGCGCCCAACGTGGGGCCCTAAAGTATAAGTCGCGAAGATAAAAGCAAGTCGAACCCGCGCGTAGTGTCAGTGTGAAATTGAAATTTTTTTAGCGCAGAACCAAAATCCGGATTCTGAAGGACCCTGGGAGCCGCGGAGCCGTAACGCAGTAGATTGCGTCTTTTAGTTTCAGGTACCATTGAAGACCACCAGGAGCAGGTGAGGACGCTCAAAGGACGGCAGGTGAGACCCTCAAGTAGCGGAAGTGAATGAAATTTATATATTCTGAATTTGTATTTCTAAAGTGTAAGCACCTACAAACACAAACAAAATCAACTACAATTAGTGTGTTTCATTTTAGTTTTAAGTTATAATAAGCCGAGTGTTATAGGATACAACGGACGCAAGATGGCACCGAAGACAGGAATCCTGATTGATAGACTGAGCAAGGAGGAGCTAGTCTATGAGTTGGAAATTCGGGGACAGCCAACCGGCACCGTAGAGGCGATGAGGAAGACGCTCCGCATGGCCATGAAGGCGGAGGCTTCTATGGACACGTCGTTAATTTCCATAAAAGACTATCCGTATACCATGGAACAGGATCTGGAGGCGGTACAGGAAAAACTAGGGGAGATCCAGGCCTTGATAGTGACATTCCAGGGAACCTCGCAATCGTCAGAATTCTTGAAGATAAAGACGAAAGTAGATTTCGGGATGCGGCGACTACGCAACGCTCAGCGAGACGGAGATGAGACGAGTGAAGTTGCCCAAAAATTGAGGACTCGTCTAATAATGGCCATGGGGGAGCTGCTTGTGAAGGCGGAGGACGAAGCCGAGGATAGAGAGGCGGATACCGATCCAGATGGGGACGGCGGGGAAGCACCAAGGGAGAATCGGACCATTGCACCGGAACAAGAGGCTGGCGACCCACCTAACCCTTTCTTCTCAACTCCGCGGATGATCCCAGTGGTCAACAAGGGGCAGGAGGTATCGAAATGGGGTTTGCGTTTCAACGGGGACTCTGGATCGCTGAGTGCGTTCTTCGAGCGAGTTGAAGAGCTTCGGGAGGCGAGGGGCGTCTCAACTGGGCAGCTGTTTCGGTCGGCGGCCGAGATTTTCGACGGCAAAGTATTAGTTTGGTATCGTGCCAACCGCGCTCGGGTCCACTCGTGGCAAGAACTGGTGGCGGAGATGCGGGCCGAATTCTTGCCACCCGATTACGACGACCGTTTGCTCGCAGAAATTGGGAGGCGCACTCAGGGGCCGGAGGAGTCCATGGGTGTTTACGTTTCGGCCATGGAAGGTTTGTTCAGGAGGCGGGCCGTCCCGTGTACTGAGGAGGAAAAATTACGCATTTTGCGAAAGAACATAGCCCCCTTTTACCAGACGCAGTTGGCTCTGACTCCTGTTCGAAGCATCGCAGAGCTGATACGGGTAGGCTGTTCATTGGAGGCAACCAGGGCATCAGTGGAGGCATATCTACCTCCTCCAACCCGGAAACAGCAACGCCTCTTAGAGCCGGATCTGGCCTATGTCGGGTGCTCTGAAGGAGGGCCAATAGCATCGATCGCAAGAAACCCAATACAGTGCTGGAATTGTAAAGGGGCAGGGCATACCTCCAGGGAATGTAGAGAACCCCAGAGATGTTTCGGCTGTGGCCGAATAGGGGCCAGGAAAATGACGTGCCCGAATTGCCGGAATTCGCCGAATCAGCAACGACCTGCGAGAAACCCCAATACTGGGCATCATCGCGAGAGGCCTTCTAACGCGACCACCGAAGGTGACGGGCGACTCACGCAGTCGCCGGGAAACGAGCGCTGTGTTCAGTAGACGGCCGCCTGGACACTAAATCGGAACAAGGAAGGGCCGCACAACTCAATTACCTACTGGACAGAAGACAGGGGGACAATCGACCACACCTCGAAGTGGATATTCTAGGTCGAAAGTTCTTGGGCCTTCTGGACTCTGGGGCCTCGAATACCGTAGTGGGAGGAGAAGGGTGGATAGAGCTGGAGAAGTTAGGAGTGGAGCTCCTGGGGACCAATCAGAGAGTTATCCGCCTGGCAAATGATGAGGGATGTCAAATTCGGGGTACGGCAGTCGTTCCGTTTAGGTTAAAGGGGAAGTTGGAATGGTTGAGAGTATTGGTGGTCCCGTCGCTGCCGCAGACGTTGATTCTCGGGGTAGACTTTGTTCGACAATTTGGGGTTGTAATGCGGTTGAGCGAGGAAAAATGGGAGTTCGTGAGTGCTCTGAAGGGGGAAACGGGTGAACAGCTTCAGTCACGGAATCGGCTAACCCGCGAGGAGGAAGAAGCGTTGAGTCAGCTACTGGAAGAGGAGTTTCGACTTATGGGGGAAGGAATTGGCTGCACCAACCGCGTCGAGCATGTTATCCGAACCAACGCAGCTCCCATAAAACAACGCTACTACCCGGTGTCCCCGGCAGTACAAAAACACGTGGACGCTGAATTAAATGACATGCTCTCGCAGGGGATAGTGTAACCATCGGCAAGCCCTTGGGCTTCGCCAATACTTCTGGTTAAGAAGAAAGACGGGACTTATCGCTTCTGCGTGGATTATCGCAAACTGAACAGCGTCACGGAACACGATGCGTACCCCATCCCTTACGTGTCTGCAACTCTGGATAAATTGAGAGAAGCAAAATACCTGTCTTCGTTGGACGTCAAATCTGCCTATTGGCAAGTGCCCATGGCGGAGGCGTCCAAGAAATACACTGCGTTCACCGTGCCACATAGGGGTCTGTTCCAGTTCCGCCGTATGCCATTCGGCCTGCAAAATGCCCCCGCGACGTGGCAAAGGCTTATCGACCAGGTTTTGGGTCCGGACATGGAACCGTACGTCTTCACCTACCTGGACGACGTCATAGTGGTGACACAAGACTTCGGTAAACATCTGGAAGTCCTGCGGGAAGTTTTCCAGCGGTTGAGACAGGCGGGTTTAAGAGCGTCAAGGGAGAAGTGCGAATTTTGCCGTCCACAACTGAAATATCTGGGTTACGTCGTGAATGAGAAGGGTCTGAAAGTAGATCCGGACAAGGTGAAGAGCATGATGGAAATTCCACCACCTACGAACGTGAAGGGAGTGCGACAGTTCCTGGGGATGGTCTCCTGGTACAGGAGGTTCATACCCAATTTCGCCACGATGATGGCCCCTCTGACGAACCTCTTAAAAAAACACCAGAGATTCCAGTGGACCCAGGAATGTGAAGCAGCCTTCACCCAGGCCAAAGTAAAACTATCCACGGCTCCGATCCTCACCTGTCCGGACTATAATCTGCCCTTCTCCATTCAAACAGATGCCTCAGACCTGGGGCTAGGAGCGGTACTGTCGCAAAAGCACGAAGATGGCGAGAAGGTAATTTGTTATTTAAGTCGGTCACTAACGAAAGCAGAACGGAAATACTCAACCACCGAGAAGGAGTGTCTAGCGGTCTTATGGGCAGTCGAGAAACTCAGACCCTATGTGGAAGGAGCGAGATTCTCGGTGATCACCGACCACTATTCTCTCGTGTGGCTGAGTAATTTGAAAGACCCAACCGGACGCTTAGCAAGATGGGCCGTACGTTTACAACAGTATCCGTTCGAGATTCTTCACCGAAAGGGGAAGGAACATTTGGTGCCGGACGCTCTGTCTCGAATGCTGCCAGCAGGTGAGGTTGCAGCTATAACTTCCGAAGGGGACAGGTGGTATGAGACCATGAAGCAGAAGGTGCTGAAGGCACCCGAGCGCTACGCAGATTGGCGGGTAACGGATGGCACTCTGTGGAAGCATCTGCCCGGACGCTATCCGGAGTTGGAGGGAAATGAAGCTTGGAAAAGGGTGATTCCGAAGGAGAAGCGGAAAATATTGCTGCATCGGTGCCACGATCATCCGGCAGCAGGGCACATGGGAGTAAGTCGGACCCTTGACCGGGTCGCAACCAAATACTACTGGCCTAAGATGTCCGCGGACGTGGCCAGCTACGTCAGAAGGTGCAAAATATGCCAAGCGAACAAAGTGGAAAGAAAAGCTCCAGCGGGGTGTATGGTCTCTCGGAGCAAAGAGCCGCGTCAGCCTTGGGAAATGATATGCATCGATCTGGTAGGGCCTCTACCGAGATCTAACCAAGGGTACACAACTATTCTCACTGTCTTGGATTATGTCAGCAAATTCACGCTACTCTTCCCTTTGCGGCAAGCGACAGCAGCGGCTGTGTGTCGTATACTCGAGGAGCAAGTGTTCCTGCTGTTTGGAGCCCCAAGGTGGATTGTATGTGACAACGGAGTTCAGTTCAAGGGAAGCCTCCTTCAGCGATTGGCAGGGGAATATGGGACTGAAATCAAATATACCGCTCTGTATCATCCGCAGGCGAACCCGGCGGAGAGAAGAAATCAAGACATAAAGAGGATGCTGCGATCATACGTGGCCGACAACCACCGGGATTGGGATAAGAGTCTGGCTAAGATCTCGTGCGCATTGCGGACCTACAAGCACGAAGTGACCCGAATTACCCCTTATTTCTTCAACTTTGGCCGGGAGATGGTAATGTTCCATGAGGACAAGGAGCGTCCTGAGGGGAACCAGGAGGAATTAGAACCTAGAGTCCGAGCCGCAGAACTCACAAGGATACGGCAAGAAGTCTGGGAGAGAATGCAGCAAGCGGCACGGAGGAGTACAAATCAGTATAACCTTCGGAAACGAGATACAACGTATGAGGCAGGCGACCCCGTATGGCGAAGAAATTACGCAATTTCGGATGCGGCGAAATACTATTCCGCCAAACTGGCCCCAGAATATCTCGGACCCTTCTGGGTTGACAAACGGCTGTCTGGATGGACCTATCGCTTGCTAAACCAAGAAGGGCAGGAAGCAGGCGTATGGCACGCGAAAGATTTAAAACCTTACATAGAATAGGCCGTCATCGGATGACCCGTTACGAGGGAAAATCCTGAAACCGAATCTGTATACATAGATAAAAATTTTTATATTTATAGTATATTTTATATCGTATATTTACATTTTAGGCTAACATCAGATTTACGGAAAACAATCTATCGTATTAATCCTAAGTCTAGAAATTAAGCTTATTACATGGCGTGCAGAAACGTACTACATTCTTATAACTCATTCGTCATTATTCCTTGGTGTATTATTATGTCATTCCGAACAAGCCCGTTTGCCAGGTTCGGCACCTTTTCTTGTTTCGGCTGGGCCTTCCGGATGTTCTTCTTACTTCTCTTTTCTGGTTGGCGCTGCCTACCCCCTCCTGGACTCTAGTAGGACAATATGGGGCTTAGGACTACTCGACTGGTCCAATGGGCGAAGATTATTCTGCCACCCTCCCTCCTCGGACGATTTCGATAGTGAAGCTAAAATATAAATTGGAGGAATTCTATTAGTCTCAGCATGTGGTCAAGGGTAGTGATGGAAAAAGGGAAGTCTAGTGGAAAGAGGCCGATCGCATGTGAGGAGATAGAAGGTCCGGAGATGTCTAGGATGGATATTAGAATTGGTAGGGGGAATCGGTATTGAAATTTGGATTACAATTGGGATTAGAATTAGTAATAGAATTGGGATTAGCATCGGTATTAGAGTTAGGATTAGAATGGGTATTATAATTGGCATTAGAATCGGGATAAAAATTGGTATTAGAATTGGTATTAGAGTTAGAATTAGAATAGGTATTATAATTGCTATTAGAATCGGGATTAAAATTGGGATTAGCATCGGTATTAGAGTTAGGATTAAAATGGGTATTATAATTGGCATTAGAATCGGGATAAAAATTGGTATTAGAATTGGTATTAGATTTAGAATTAGAATAGGTATTATAATTGATATTAGAATCGGGATTAAAATTGGGATTAGCATTAACCGTATTAGAGATAGGATTAAAATGGGTATTAGAATGGGTAGGAGAATTGGTATTGAAATTGGGATTACAATTGGGGTTAGAATTGGTATTGGTATCAGAATTGGTAGTAGAACTAGGATTGGTATTAGGATTGGGGCATAGACTTAAAGTTAGAATTAGTTAGGCACTCAAAATAGGCTAATAATAATTCGAATAGTCCCACTTAAAGCTAGAAGTGAGAAATAGGGGCGCGAGAATTGGATTATGATCAGATTTGAATCTGGGAGTAGAGTTACAGGCACGAAACACGAATTATACTTAGAGTATTGTTGCATTTGATTTAGGTCGAGAAGCACGTATGCTGGGACTAGCTCGAAATTAGGACTGTAGGCGGGGTTAGCAATCGCTCTCGACCACAGAAACAAGTGCAAATTTAGTGATGACCAGTAATACGGGGGCGCAGTCTCAAAACGCGGAAGATCATAGCGAGAGGAAGTAAACGCGGGGTCGGTATGCGTGAACGGATTTCCGGGAAATCCTTTTCTGGTAAGGGGGGAGCTGTTACGGGGTAACAAGTACGCGTCAATCGTCTAACAACGCCCGGCAGAGATCACGCGAGGGTAGGTGCGACGTAAGACATAACCCGAATCGTTTCAAAAGGAAAAAAAAAAAAAGGAAGCAACCCTTTTCCCGTGAAAAAGGCTGCTCCCATATAGCTCTCGTTTAAGTTCGCGAAAACCACCACTCAGTCTTACAGGTAATAGAATGTAATGATCACCACCACGTAGGGCTAGTAGCCGTCGCAGTGACCGACCATTGTCATATACTGGTAGGCCACTGACGACGTAGATGTAAGATTAGATGTAAGACAGACTGCACGATACCGAACGATATACGAAAACGCCGATGCGCGATCCCAATAACGCCCGACCACCAGACTGCATCCGCATAAAGCATGAAACTCACCAGAATGGGGTGCACCTGGCCCAAGAATCACGGTTGATCCGCGAAGATGTCCAAGGCTATACGAGTTGAAATGTCCACTCGGCGGTCGAGGAGGCACGCCCGGCAGCACCCTGAAAAGACAGGAAGGGGACCACCAAGAACCGGGACTAAGTCTGGGAATTGCAAGAAGCACCTACCTGACGCCACACTGTTGAACGTTCCCAGGCGGTCGCCGCTCTTCCATCGGGTAGTACAGGTCCGTGCGCCCTTTATATCTCACAAGTGGGTGCCTCCGCTATCCAGACTTGACCTAAAAACGCGAGAAATACTTGACTTACTACGTTGTTTATCTGCGGAATAAACAAACTGGCGGCCATCATGACCAAAATGTCAAATTAGGGAACAATCAACAACGCCCCCACAAAGTCTCCACTACACCAGAATCCCGGCGGTTAATATGTAGAATACGTGGTGGAAAGGTTCGAAACCTGGTTACACGCGCAAAGCGTTCTTTGACCTCAAGCAACGGAGGCTGGCGAAAAACCGGTGGCCAGAAGCTTGATGCTGGCGCAACCTCCGCTAGTGAGGTCTTTTTAACTTTTGGCGGCATAGCGTGCAGACGTGCAAATTTTAGCAAAGTTGCAAAACGCCGAAAAATTAAAACGTGGATAATTTTTATAATCGCAGGTGCAGACGTGAACATTTTGAGAAAGTTGCAAAGCGCAGCAAATTGAATCGAGGAGCATTTTATAATCGCAGCGTGCAGCCGTGAAAATTTTGGAAAAGGGAGCCATTCTTTGGACCGAATCGAATCATATAATTCCGACGGACGGACTAGACAGACAAGTCGCCGGCAGAAAGTGACGCACGTGACGTGACCAGTTGGAGCGACTTTACGGCCCAAATCATAACGTGGTATACTACCGGCTCCGTAGCGCAAAGGTTAGCGCAGCGGACTGCCAGCCAGGGGGTCTGGGGTTCGAAGCCCGAGCCGGACAATGATGATGAGCGTGCAGTGTATGACAAGAATCTGAAGCGAAGTTAAGCGTCCTGAGTCTGGGGGTGCGGAGTCTACGTTTTGTTGAAGGTCAGTGGAATTTCTTTTGTTCTTGAGCCAACCTACCTAACGAGTTGTACGTGATAAAGATTAGAAAGCGATTATTTTATTCCTCGGCTCACTTTCAATTAGCTATAGTAAAAAGATTAGTGTTTAAGGTTAGCTCTTTTATAATATCAATTGTCAGGATTGAGTGGTGGTGTTAATTAATTCCGCGCATAAGTGAATAGTATGTTTTAAAACCGCAGCTTGATCGGGTAAATAAAATATTTGAATTCATTGGAAATGTTGAGAAACTTTTGATTCGATAGAAGCCTGCTCGGGCACGCGTGCGCCGTTGTCGTCTAGGTTCAACTAATGTAATGATAGTGCGGAATCGGGGTGAAGCGCTCCGCATGGGCAGTATTAGTGCGCATTGAAAACTGAGAGAGTGGACGGTGTTGGGCATACATATATGTAGATATTTCAAGTCGGTTTCGGCTTCAACTGAGCATGGACGGCAATCGTTTAGTGGCTCGAGTAATGAATTCATGATTCACAGGGAAGTTATTAGAGTGAAGTAGGAGAGTAGACGTTGTCGGGCATACATAGGTATATTCGGCTTCCGCTTTAATTGAAGGTCGTTGCCAGTCGAATAGTCGTGCGGGTAACAAATCCATGATCCGCGGTGAGTTTAGTAGGGCGGAGGCGTCGAACAGACATTTTTGAGAATATATGTGTAGTAATCTATATATAGGTGTGGCTGCCGTTTCTTTTTTTAAATGGGTAAATGGCAGTTGAGTAGTGGTCTGCGCAGAAATTAATGTAGTGAAGGGAATTAGTAGGCGGCATAAAGCAATCATACCCGTATATAGCGACCGTTGTAGTTGTCTAACTAGAAACAACTCACTATTTAGAACGGAAGTTAATAGCGATTGGTAGTTCGGGAAATTGGGAATTGGTCTCCGCGACGAGTAACCGTACTGGGTTAACAGAGGCCCCCTCTGACCTCGGAGAGCCGAACCTCACTCCACGGCTCAAGGTCCCTTTACTGGGTGAGTGAGTGGCGCCCACGCCCAATCTCCGATTGAGTGCAACCGGGACCCAAGTGGACCTGTCCGACGGTCAGACCCTCCCGAGTGGTCGGGTGGGTAACAAATTGGCGCCCAACGTGGGGCCCTAAAGTATAAGTCGCGAAGATAAAAGCAAGTCGAACCCGCGCGTAGTGTCAGTGTGAAATTGAAATTTTTTTAGCGCAGAACCAAAATCCGGATTCTGAAGGACCCTGGGAGCCGCGGAGCCGTAACGCAGTAGATTGCGTCTTTTAGTTTCAGGTACCATTGAAGACCACCAGGAGCAGGTGAGGACGCTCAAAGGACGGCAGGTGAGACCCTCAAGTAGCGGAAGTGAATGAAATTTATATATTCTGAATTTGTATTTCTAAAGTGTAAGCACCTACAAACACAAACAAAATCAACTACAATTAGTGTGTTTCATTTTAGTTTTAAGTTATAATAAGCCGAGTGTTATAGGATACAACGGACGCAAGATGGCACCGAAGACAGGAATCCTGATTGATAGACTGAGCAAGGAGGAGCTAGTCTATGAGTTGGAAATTCGGGGACAGCCAACCGGCACCGTAGAGGCGATGAGGAAGACGCTCCGCATGGCCATGAAGGCGGAGGCTTCTATGGACACGTCGTTAATTTCCATAAAAGACTATCCGTATACCATGGAACAGGATCTGGAGGCGGTACAGGAAAAACTAGGGGAGATCCAGGCCTTGATAGTGACATTCCAGGGAACCTCGCAATCGTCAGAATTCTTGAAGATAAAGACGAAAGTAGATTTCGGGATGCGGCGACTACGCAACGCTCAGCGAGACGGAGATGAGACGAGTGAAGTTGCCCAAAAATTGAGGACTCGTCTAATAATGGCCATGGGGGAGCTGCTTGTGAAGGCGGAGGACGAAGCCGAGGATAGAGAGGCGGATACCGATCCAGATGGGGACGGCGGGGAAGCACCAAGGGAGAATCGGACCATTGCACCGGAACAAGAGGCTGGCGACCCACCTAACCCTTTCTTCTCAACTCCGCGGATGATCCCAGTGGTCAACAAGGGGCAGGAGGTATCGAAATGGGGTTTGCGTTTCAACGGGGACTCTGGATCGCTGAGTGCGTTCTTCGAGCGAGTTGAAGAGCTTCGGGAGGCGAGGGGCGTCTCAACTGGGCAGCTGTTTCGGTCGGCGGCCGAGATTTTCGACGGCAAAGCATTAGTTTGGTATCGTGCCAACCGCGCTCGAGTCCACTCGTGGCAAGAACTGGTGGCGGAGATGCGGGCCGAATTCTTGCCACCCGATTACGACGACCGTTTGCTCGCAGAAATTGGGAGGCGCACTCAGGGGCCGGAGGAGTCCATGGGTGTTTACGTTTCGGCCATGGAAGGTTTGTTCAGGAGGCGGGCCGTCCCGTGTACTGAGGAGGAAAAATTACGCATTTTGCGAAAGAACATAGCCCCCTTTTACCAGACGCAGTTGGCTCTGACTCCTGTTCGAAGCATCGCAGAGCTGATACGGGTAGGCTGTTCATTGGAGGCAACCAGGGCATCAGTGGAGGCATATCTACCTCCTCCAACCCGGAAACAGCAACGCCTCTTAGAGCCGGATCTGGCCTATGTCGGGTGCTCTGAAGGAGGGCCAATAGCATCGATCGCAAGAAACCCAATACAGTGCTGGAATTGTAAAGGGGCAGGGCATACCTCCAGGGAATGTAGAGAACCCCAGAGATGTTTCGGCTGTGGCCGAATAGGGGCCAGGAAAATGACGTGCCCGAATTGCCGGAATTCGCCGAATCAGCAACGACCTGCGAGAAACCCCAATACTGGGCATCATCGCGAGAGGCCTTCTAACGCGACCACCGAAGGTGACGGGCGACTCACGCAGTCGCCGGGAAACGAGCGCTGTGTTCAGTAGACGGCCGCCTGGACACTAAATCGGAACAAGGAAGGGCCGCACAACTCAATTACCTACTGGACAGAAGACAGGGGGACAATCTACCACACCTCGAAGTGGATATTCTAGGTCGAAAGTTCTTGGGCCTTCTGGACTCTGGGGCCTCGAATACCGTAGTGGGAGGAGAAGGGTGGATAGAGCTGGAGAAGTTAGGAGTGGAGCTCCTGGGGACCAATCAGAGAGTTATCCGCCTGGCAAATGATGAGGGATGTCAAATTCGGGGTACGGCAGTCGTTCCGTTTAGGTTAAAGGGGAAGTTGGAATGGTTGAGAGTATTGGTGGTCCCGTCGCTGCCGCAGACGTTGATTCTCGGGGTAGACTTTGTTCGACAATTTGGGGTTGTAATGCGGTTGAGCGAGGAAAAATGGGAGTTCGTGAGTGCTCTGAAGGGGGAAACGGGTGAACAGCTTCAGTCACGGAATCGGCTAACCCGCGAGGAGGAAGAAGCGTTGAGTCAGCTACTGGAAGAGGAGTTTCGACTTATGGGGGAAGGAATTGGCTGCACCAACCGCGTCGAGCATGTTATCCGAACCAACGCAGCTCCCATAAAACAACGCTACTACCCGGTGTCCCCGGCAGTACAAAAACACGTGGACGCTGAATTAAATGACATGCTCTCGCAGGGGATAGTGGAACCATCGGCAAGCCCTTGGGCTTCGCCAATACTTCTGGTTAAGAAGAAAGACGGGACTTATCGCTTCTGCGTGGATTATCGCAAACTGAACAGCGTCACGGAACACGATGCGTACCCCATCCCTTACGTGTCTGCAACTCTGGATAAATTGAGAGAAGCAAAATACCTGTCTTCGTTGGACGTCAAATCTGCCTATTGGCAAGTGCCCATGGCGGAGGCGTCCAAGAAATACACTGCGTTCACCGTGCCACATAGGGGTCTGTTCCAGTTCCGCCGTATGCCATTCGGCCTGCAAAATGCCCCCGCGACGTGGCAAAGGCTTATCGACCAGGTTTTGGGTCCGGACATGGAACCGTACGTCTTCACCTACCTGGACGACGTCATAGTGGTGACACAAGACTTCGGTAAACATCTGGAAGTCCTGCGGGAAGTTTTCCAGCGGTTGAGACAGGCGGGTTTAAGAGCGTCAAGGGAGAAGTGCGAATTTTGCCGTCCACAACTGAAATATCTGGGTTACGTCGTGAATGAGAAGGGTCTGAAAGTAGATCCGGACAAGGTGAAGAGCATGATGGAAATTCCACCACCTACGAACGTGAAGGGAGTGCGACAGTTCCTGGGGATGGTCTCCTGGTACAGGAGGTTCATACCCAATTTCGCCACGATGATGGCCCCTCTGACGAACCTCTTAAAAAAACACCAGAGATTCCAGTGGACCCAGGAATGTGAAGCAGCCTTCACCCAGGCCAAAGTAAAACTATCCACGGCTCCGATCCTCACCTGTCCGGACTATAATCTGCCCTTCTCCATTCAAACAGATGCCTCAGACCTGGGGCTAGGAGCGGTACTGTCGCAAAAGCACGAAGATGGCGAGAAGGTAATTTGTTATTTAAGTCGGTCACTAACGAAAGCAGAACGGAAATACTCAACCACCGAGAAGGAGTGTCTAGCGGTCTTATGGGCAGTCGAGAAACTCAGACCCTATGTGGAAGGAGCGAGATTCTCGGTGATCACCGACCACTATTCTCTCGTGTGGCTGAGTAATTTGAAAGACCCAACCGGACGCTTAGCAAGATGGGCCGTACGTTTACAACAGTATCCGTTCGAGATTCTTCACCGAAAGGGGAAGGAACATTTGGTGCCGGACGCTCTGTCTCGAATGCTGCCAGCAGGTGAGGTTGCAGCTATAACTTCCGAAGGGGACAGGTGGTATGAGACCATGAAGCAGAAGGTGCTGAAGGCACCCGAGCGCTACGCAGATTGGCGGGTAACGGATGGCACTCTGTGGAAGCATCTGCCCGGACGCTATCCGGAGTTGGAGGGAAATGAAGCTTGGAAAAGGGTGATTCCGAAGGAGAAGCGGAAAATATTGCTGCATCGGTGCCACGATCATCCGGCAGCAGGGCACATGGGAGTAAGTCGGACCCTTGACCGGGTCGCAACCAAATACTACTGGCCTAAGATGTCCGCGGACGTGGCCAGCTACGTCAGAAGGTGCAAAATATGCCAAGCGAACAAAGTGGAAAGAAAAGCTCCAGCGGGGTGTATGGTCTCTCGGAGCAAAGAGCCGCGTCAGCCTTGGGAAATGATATGCATCGATCTGGTAGGGCCTCTACCGAGATCTAACCAAGGGTACACAACTATTCTCACTGTCTTGGATTATGTCAGCAAATTCACGCTACTCTTCCCTTTGCGGCAAGCGACAGCAGCGGCTGTGTGTTGTATACTCGAGGAGCAAGTGTTCCTGCTGTTTGGAGCCCCAAGGTGGATTGTATGTGACAACGGAGTTCAGTTCAAGGGAAGCCTCCTTCAGCGATTGGCAGGGGAATATGGGACTGAAATCAAATATACCGCTCTGTATCATCCGCAGGCGAACCCGGCGGAGAGAAGAAATCAAGACATAAAGAGGATGCTGCGATCATACGTGGCCGACAACCACCGGGATTGGGATAAGAGTCTGGCTAAGATCTCGTGCGCATTGCGGACCTACAAGCACGAAGTGACCCGAATTACCCCTTATTTCTTCAACTTTGGCCGGGAGATGGTAATGTTCCATGAGGACAAGGAGCGTCCTGAGGGGAACCAGGAGGAATTAGAACCTAGAGTCCGAGCCGCAGAACTCACAAGGATACGGCAAGAAGTCTGGGAGAGAATGCAGCAAGCGGCACGGAGGAGTACAAATCAGTATAACCTTCGGAAACGAGATACAACGTATGAGGCAGGCGACCCCGTATGGCGAAGAAATTACGCAATTTCGGATGCGGCGAAATACTATTCCGCCAAACTGGCCCCAGAATATCTCGGACCCTTCTGGGTTGACAAACGGCTGTCTGGATGGACCTATCGCTTGCTAAACCAAGAAGGGCAGGAAGCAGGCGTATGGCACGCGAAAGATTTAAAACCTTACATAGAATAGGCCGTCATCGGATGACCCGTTACGAGGGAAAATCCTGAAACCGAATCTGTATACATAGATAAAAATTTTTATATTTATAGTATATTTTATATCGTATATTTACATTTTAGGCTAACATCAGATTTACGGAAAACAATCTATCGTATTAATCCTAAGTCTAGAAATTAAGCTTATTACATGGCGTGCAGAAACGTACTACATTCTTATAACTCATTCGTCATTATTCCTTGGTGTATTATTATGTCATTCCGAACAAGCCCGTTTGCCAGGTTCGGCACCTTTTCTTGTTTCGGCTGGGCCTTCCGGATGTTCTTCTTACTTCTCTTTTCTGGTTGGCGCTGCCTACCCCCTCCTGGACTCTAGTAGGACAATATGGGGCTTAGGACTACTCGACTGGTCCAATGGGCGAAGATTATTCTGCCACCCTCCCTCCTCGGACGATTTCGATAGTGAAGCTAAAATATAAATTGGAGGAATTCTATTAGTCTCAGCATGTGGTCAAGGGTAGTGATGGAAAAAGGGAAGTCTAGTGGAAAGAGGCCGATCGCATGTGAGGAGATAGAAGGTCCGGAGATGTCTAGGATGGATATTAGAATTGGTAGGGGGAATCGGTATTGAAATTTGGATTACAATTGGGATTAGAATTAGTAATAGAATTGGGATTAGCATCGGTATTAGAGTTAGGATTAGAATGGGTATTATAATTGGCATTAGAATCGGGATAAAAATTGGTATTAGAATTGGTATTAGAGTTAGAATTAGAATAGGTATTATAATTGCTATTAGAATCGGGATTAAAATTGGGATTAGCATCGGTATTAGAGTTAGGATTAAAATGGGTATTATAATTGGCATTAGAATCGGGATAAAAATTGGTATTAGAATTGGTATTAGATTTAGAATTAGAATAGGTATTATAATTGATATTAGAATCGGGATTAAAATTGGGATTAGCATTAACCGTATTAGAGATAGGATTAAAATGGGTATTAGAATGGGTAGGAGAATTGGTATTGAAATTGGGATTACAATTGGGGTTAGAATTGGTATTGGTATCAGAATTGGTAGTAGAACTAGGATTGGTATTAGGATTGGGGCATAGACTTAAAGTTAGAATTAGTTAGGCACTCAAAATAGGCTAATAATAATTCGAATAGTCCCACTTAAAGCTAGAAGTGAGAAATAGGGGCGCGAGAATTGGATTATGATCAGATTTGAATCTGGGAGTAGAGTTACAGGCACGAAACACGAATTATACTTAGAGTATTGTTGCATTTGATTTAGGTCGAGAAGCACGTATGCTGGGACTAGCTCGAAATTAGGACTGTAGGCGGGGTTAGCAATCGCTCTCGACCACAGAAACAAGTGCAAATTTAGTGATGACCAGTAATACGGGGGCGCAGTCTCAAAACGCGGAAGATCATAGCGAGAGGAAGTAAACGCGGGGTCGGTATGCGTGAACGGATTTCCGGGAAATCCTTTTCTGGTAAGGGGGGAGCTGTTACGGGGTAACAAGTACGCGTCAATCGTCTAACAACGCCCGGCAGAGATCACGCGAGGGTAGGTGCGACGTAAGACATAACCCGAATCGTTTCAAAAGGAAAAAAAAAAAAAGGAAGCAACCCTTTTCCCGTGAAAAAGGCTGCTCCCATATAGCTCTCGTTTAAGTTCGCGAAAACCACCACTCAGTCTTACAGGTAATAGAATGTAATGATCACCACCACGTAGGGCTAGTAGCCGTCGCAGTGACCGACCATTGTCATATACTGGTAGGCCACTGACGACGTAGATGTAAGATTAGATGTAAGACAGACTGCACGATACCGAACGATATACGAAAACGCCGATGCGCGATCCCAATAACGCCCGACCACCAGACTGCATCCGCATAAAGCATGAAACTCACCAGAATGGGGTGCACCTGGCCCAAGAATCACGGTTGATCCGCGAAGATGTCCAAGGCTATACGAGTTGAAATGTCCACTCGGCGGTCGAGGAGGCACGCCCGGCAGCACCCTGAAAAGACAGGAAAGGGACCACCAAGAACCGGGACTAAGTCTGGGAATTGCAAGAAGCACCTACCTGACGCCACACTGTTGAACGTTCCCAGGCGGTCGCCGCTCTTCCATCGGGTAGTACAGGTCCGTGCGCCCTTTATATCTCACAAGTGGGTGCCTCCGCTATCCAGACTTGACCTAAAAACGCGAGAAATACTTGACTTACTACGTTGTTTATCTGCGGAATAAACAAACTGGCGGCCATCATGACCAAAATGTCAAATTAGGGAACAATCAACAACGCCCCCACAAAGTCTCCACTACACCAGAATCCCGGCGGTTAATATGTAGAATACGTGGTGGAAAGGTTCGAAACCTGGTTACACGCGCAAAGCGTTCTTTGACCTCAAGCAACGGAGGCTGGCGAAAAACCGGTGGCCAGAAGCTTGATGCTGGCGCAACCTCCGCTAGTGAGGTCTTTTTAACTTTTGGCGGCATAGCGTGCAGACGTGCAAATTTTAGCAAAGTTGCAAAACGCCGAAAAATTAAAACGTGGATAATTTTTATAATCGCAGGTGCAGACGTGAACATTTTGAGAAAGTTGCAAAGCGCAGCAAAATGAATCGAGGAGCATTTTATAATCGCAGCGTGCAGCCGTGAAAATTTTGGAAAAGGGAGCCATTCTTTGGACCGAATCGAATCATATAATTCCGACGGACGGACTAGACAGACAAGTCGCCGGCAGAAAGTGACGCACGTGACGTGACCAGTTGGAGCGACTTTACGGCCCAAATCATAACGTGGTATACTACCGGCTCCGTAGCGCAAAGGTTAGCGCAGCGGACTGCCAGCCAGGGGGTCTGGGGTTCGAAGCCCGAGCCGGACAATGATGATGAGCGTGCAGTGTATGACAAGAATCTGAAGCGAAGTTAAGCGTCCTGAGTCTGGGGGTGCGGAGTCTACGTTTTGTTGAAGGTCAGTGGAATTTCTTTTGTTCTTGAGCCAACCTACCTAACGAGTTGTACGTGATAAAGATTAGAAAGCGATTATTTTATTCCTCGGCTCACTTTCAATTAGCTATAGTAAAAAGATTAGTGTTTAAGGTTAGCTCTTTTATAATATCAATTGTCAGGATTGAGTGGTGGTGTTAATTAATTCCGCGCATAAGTGAATAGTATGTTTTAAAACCGCAGCTTGATCGGGTAAATAAAATATTTGAATTCATTGGAAATGTTGAGAAACTTTTGATTCGATAGAAGCCTGCTCGGGCACGCGTGCGCCGTTGTCGTCTAGGTTCAACTAATGTAATGATAGTGCGGAATCGGGGTGAAGCGCTCCGCATGGGCAGTATTAGTGCGCATTGAAAACTGAGAGAGTGGACGGTGTTGGGCATACATATATGTAGATACTTCAAGTCGGTTTCGGCTTCAACTGAGCATGGACGGCAATCGTTTAGTGGCTCGAGTAATGAATTCATGATTCACAGGGAAGTTATTAGAGTGAAGTAGGAGAGTAGACGTTGTCGGGCATACATAGGTATATTCGGCTTCCGCTTTAATTGAAGGTCGTTGCCAGTCGAATAGTCGTGCGGGTAACAAATCCATGATCCGCGGTGAGTTTAGTAGGGCGGAGGCGTCGAACAGACATTTTTGAGAATATATGTGTAGTAATCTATATATAGGTGTGGCTGCCGTTTCTTTTTTTAAATGGGTAAATGGCAGTTGAGTAGTGGTCTGCGCAGAAATTAATGTAGTGAAGGGAATTAGTAGGCGGCATAAAGCAATCATACCCGTATATAGCGACCGTTGTAGTTGTCTAACTAGAAACAACTCACTATTTAGAACGGAAGTTAATAGCGATTGGTAGTTCGGGAAATTGGGAATTGGTCTCCGCGACGAGTAACCGTACTGGGTTAACAGAGGCCCCCTCTGACCTCGGAGAGCCGAACCTCACTCCACGGCTCAAGGTCCCTTTACTGGGTGAGTGAGTGGCGCCCACGCCCAATCTCCGATTGAGTGCAACCGGGACCCAAGTGGACCTGTCCGACGGTCAGACCCTCCCGAGTGGTCGGGTGGGTAACAAATTGGCGCCCAACGTGGGGCCCTAAAGTATAAGTCGCGAGGATAAAAGCAAGTCGAACCCGCGCGTAGTGTCAGTGTGAAATTGAAATTTTTTTAGCGCAGAACCAAAATCCGGATTCTGAAGGACCCTGGGAGCCGCGGAGCCGTAACGCAGTAGATTGCGTCTTTTAGTTTCAGGTACCATTGAAGACCACCAGGAGCAGGTGAGGACGCTCAAAGGACGGCAGGTGAGACCCTCAAGTAGCGGAAGTGAATGAAATTTATATATTCTGAATTTGTATTTCTAAAGTGTAAGCACCTACAAACACAAACAAAATCAACTACAATTAGTGTGTTTCATTTTAGTTTTAAGTTATAATAAGCCGAGTGTTATAGGATACAACGGACGCAAGATGGCACCGAAGACAGGAATCCTGATTGATAGACTGAGCAAGGAGGAGCTAGTCTATGAGTTGGAAATTCGGGGACAGCCAACCGGCACCGTAGAGGCGATGAGGAAGACGCTCCGCATGGCCATGAAGGCGGAGGCTTCTATGGACACGTCGTTAATTTCCATAAAAGACTATCCGTATACCATGGAACAGGATCTGGAGGCGGTACAGGAAAAACTAGGGGAGATCCAGGCCTTGATAGTGACATTCCAGGGAACCTCGCAATCGTCAGAATTCTTGAAGATAAAGACGAAAGTAGATTTCGGGATGCGGCGACTACGCAACGCTCAGCGAGACGGAGATGAGACGAGTGAAGTTGCCCAAAAATTGAGGACTCGTCTAATAATGGCCATGGGGGAGCTGCTTGTGAAGGCGGAGGACGAAGCCGAGGATAGAGAGGCGGATACCGATCCAGATGGGGACGGCGGGGAAGCACCAAGGGAGAATCGGACCATTGCACCGGAACAAGAGGCTGGCGACCCACCTAACCCTTTCTTCTCAACTCCGCGGATGATCCCAGTGGTCAACAAGGGGCAGGAGGTATCGAAATGGGGTTTGCGTTTCAACGGGGACTCTGGATCGCTGAGTGCGTTCTTCGAGCGAGTTGAAGAGCTTCGGGAGGCGAGGGGCGTCTCAACTGGGCAGCTGTTTCGGTCGGCGGCCGAGATTTTCGACGGCAAAGCATTAGTTTGGTATCGTGCCAACCGCGCTCGGGTCCACTCGTGGCAAGAACTGGTGGCGGAGATGCGGGCCGAATTCTTGCCACCCGATTACGACGACCGTTTGCTCGCAGAAATTGGGAGGCGCACTCAGGGGCCGGAGGAGTCCATGGGTGTTTACGTTTCGGCCATGGAAGGTTTGTTCAGGAGGCGGGCCGTCCCGTGTACTGAGGAGGAAAAATTACGCATTTTGCGAAAGAACATAGCCCCCTTTTACCAGACGCAGTTGGCTCTGACTCCTGTTCGAAGCATCGCAGAGCTGATACGGGTAGGCTGTTCATTGGAGGCAACCAGGGCATCAGTGGAGGCATATCTACCTCCTCCAACCCGGAAACAGCAACGCCTCTTAGAGCCGGATCTGGCCTATGTCGGGTGCTCTGAAGGAGGGCCAATAGCATCGATCGCAAGAAACCCAATACAGTGCTGGAATTGTAAAGGGGCAGGGCATACCTCCAGGGAATGTAGAGAACCCCAGAGATGTTTCGGCTGTGGCCGAATAGGGGCCAGGAAAATGACGTGCCCGAATTGCCGGAATTCGCCGAATCAGCAACGACCTGCGAGAAACCCCAATACTGGGCATCATCGCGAGAGGCCTTCTAACGCGACCACCGAAGGTGACGGGCGACTCACGCAGTCGCCGGGAAACGAGCGCTGTGTTCAGTAGACGGCCGCCTGGACACTAAATCGGAACAAGGAAGGGCCGCACAACTCAATTACCTACTGGACAGAAGACAGGGGGACAATCGACCACACCTCGAAGTGGATATTCTAGGTCGAAAGTTCTTGGGCCTTCTGGACTCTGGGGCCTCGAATACCGTAGTGGGAGGAGAAGGGTGGATAGAGCTGGAGAAGTTAGGAGTGGAGCTCCTGGGGACCAATCAGAGAGTTATCCGCCTGGCAAATGATGAGGGATGTCAAATTCGGGGTACGGCAGTCGTTCCGTTTAGGTTAAAGGGGAAGTTGGAATGGTTGAGAGTATTGGTGGTCCCGTCGCTGCCGCAGACGTTGATTCTCGGGGTAGACTTTGTTCGACAATTTGGGGTTGTAATGCGGTTGAGCGAGGAAAAATGGGAGTTCGTGAGTGCTCTGAAGGGGGAAACGGGTGAACAGCTTCAGTCACGGAATCGGCTAACCCGCGAGGAGGAAGAAGCGTTGAGTCAGCTACTGGAAGAGGAGTTTCGACTTATGGGGGAAGGAATTGGCTGCACCAACCGCGTCGAGCATGTTATCCGAACCAACGCAGCTCCCATAAAACAACGCTACTACCCGGTGTCCCCGGCAGTACAAAAACACGTGGACGCTGAATTAAATGACATGCTCTCGCAGGGGATAGTGGAACCATCGGCAAGCCCTTGGGCTTCGCCAATACTTCTGGTTAAGAAGAAAGACGGGACTTATCGCTTCTGCGTGGATTATCGCAAACTGAACAGCGTCACGGAACACGATGCGTACCCCATCCCTTACGTGTCTGCAACTCTGGATAAATTGAGAGAAGCAAAATACCTGTCTTCGTTGGACGTCAAATCTGCCTATTGGCAAGTGCCCATGGCGGAGGCGTCCAAGAAATACACTGCGTTCACCGTGCCACATAGGGGTCTGTTCCAGTTCCGCCGTATGCCATTCGGCCTGCAAAATGCCCCCGCGACGTGGCAAAGGCTTATCGACCAGGTTTTGGGTCCGGACATGGAACCGTACGTCTTCACCTACCTGGACGACGTCATAGTGGTGACACAAGACTTCGGTAAACATCTGGAAGTCCTGCGGGAAGTTTTCCAGCGGTTGAGACAGGCGGGTTTAAGAGCGTCAAGGGAGAAGTGCGAATTTTGCCGTCCACAACTGAAATATCTGGGTTACGTCGTGAATGAGAAGGGTCTGAAAGTAGATCCGGACAAGGTGAAGAGCATGATGGAAATTCCACCACCTACGAACGTGAAGGGAGTGCGACAGTTCCTGGGGATGGTCTCCTGGTACAGGAGGTTCATACCCAATTTCGCCACGATGATGGCCCCTCTGACGAACCTCTTAAAAAAACACCAGAGATTCCAGTGGACCCAGGAATGTGAAGCAGCCTTCACCCAGGCCAAAGTAAAACTATCCACGGCTCCGATCCTCACCTGTCCGGACTATAATCTGCCCTTCTCCATTCAAACAGATGCCTCAGACCTGGGGCTAGGAGCGGTACTGTCGCAAAAGCACGAAGATGGCGAGAAGGTAATTTGTTATTTAAGTCGGTCACTAACGAAAGCAGAACGGAAATACTCAACCACCGAGAAGGAGTGTCTAGCGGTCTTATGGGCAGTCGAGAAACTCAGACCCTATGTGGAAGGAGCGAGATTCTCGGTGATCACCGACCACTATTCTCTCGTGTGGCTGAGTAATTTGAAAGACCCAACCGGACGCTTAGCAAGATGGGCCGTACGTTTACAACAGTATCCGTTCGAGATTCTTCACCGAAAGGGGAAGGAACATTTGGTGCCGGACGCTCTGTCTCGAATGCTGCCAGCAGGTGAGGTTGCAGCTATAACTTCCGAAGGGGACAGGTGGTATGAGACCATGAAGCAGAAGGTGCTGAAGGCACCCGAGCGCTACGCAGATTGGCGGGTAACGGATGGCACTCTGTGGAAGCATCTGCCCGGACGCTATCCGGAGTTGGAGGGAAATGAAGCTTGGAAAAGGGTGATTCCGAAGGAGAAGCGGAAAATATTGCTGCATCGGTGCCACGATCATCCGGCAGCAGGGCACATGGGAGTAAGTCGGACCCTTGACCGGGTCGCAACCAAATACTACTGGCCTAAGATGTCCGCGGACGTGGCCAGCTACGTCAGAAGGTGCAAAATATGCCAAGCGAACAAAGTGGAAAGAAAAGCTCCAGCGGGGTGTATGGTCTCTCGGAGCAAAGAGCCGCGTCAGCCTTGGGAAATGATATGCATCGATCTGGTAGGGCCTCTACCGAGATCTAACCAAGGGTACACAACTATTCTCACTGTCTTGGATTATGTCAGCAAATTCACGCTACTCTTCCCTTTGCGGCAAGCGACAGCAGCGGCTGTGTGTCGTATACTCGAGGAGCAAGTGTTCCTGCTGTTTGGAGCCCCAAGGTGGATTGTATGTGACAACGGAGTTCAGTTCAAGGGAAGCCTCCTTCAGCGATTGGCAGGGGAATATGGGACTGAAATCAAATATACCGCTCTGTATCATCCGCAGGCGAACCCGGCGGAGAGAAGAAATCAAGACATAAAGAGGATGCTGCGATCATACGTGGCCGACAACCACCGGGATTGGGATAAGAGTCTGGCTAAGATCTCGTGCGCATTGCGGACCTACAAGCACGAAGTGACCCGAATTACCCCTTATTTCTTCAACTTTGGCCGGGAGATGGTAATGTTCCATGAGGACAAGGAGCGTCCTGAGGGGAACCAGGAGGAATTAGAACCTAGAGTCCGAGCCGCAGAACTCACAAGGATACGGCAAGAAGTCTGGGAGAGAATGCAGCAAGCGGCACGGAGGAGTACAAATCAGTATAACCTTCGGAAACGAGATACAACGTATGAGGCAGGCGACCCCGTATGGCGAAGAAATTACGCAATTTCGGATGCGGCGAAATACTATTCCGCCAAACTGGCCCCAGAATATCTCGGACCCTTCTGGGTTGACAAACGGCTGTCTGGATGGACCTATCGCTTGCTAAACCAAGAAGGGCAGGAAGCAGGCGTATGGCACGCGAAAGATTTAAAACCTTACATAGAATAGGCCGTCATCGGATGACCCGTTACGAGGGAAAATCCTGAAACCGAATCTGTATACATAGATAAAAATTTTTATATTTATAGTATATTTTATATCGTATATTTACATTTTAGGCTAACATCAGATTTACGGAAAACAATCTATCGTATTAATCCTAAGTCTAGAAATTAAGCTTATTACATGGCGTGCAGAAACGTACTACATTCTTATAACTCATTCGTCATTATTCCTTGGTGTATTATTATGTCATTCCGAACAAGCCCGTTTGCCAGGTTCGGCACCTTTTCTTGTTTCGGCTGGGCCTTCCGGATGTTCTTCTTACTTCTCTTTTCTGGTTGGCGCTGCCTACCCCCTCCTGGACTCTAGTAGGACAATATGGGGCTTAGGACTACTCGACTGGTCCAATGGGCGAAGATTATTCTGCCACCCTCCCTCCTCGGACGATTTCGATAGTGAAGCTAAAATATAAATTGGAGGAATTCTATTAGTCTCAGCATGTGGTCAAGGGTAGTGATGGAAAAAGGGAAGTCTAGTGGAAAGAGGCCGATCGCATGTGAGGAGATAGAAGGTCCGGAGATGTCTAGGATGGATATTAGAATTGGTAGGGGGAATCGGTATTGAAATTTGGATTACAATTGGGATTAGAATTAGTAATAGAATTGGGATTAGCATCGGTATTAGAGTTAGGATTAGAATGGGTATTATAATTGGCATTAGAATCGGGATAAAAATTGGTATTAGAATTGGTATTAGAGTTAGAATTAGAATAGGTATTATAATTGCTATTAGAATCGGGATTAAAATTGGGATTAGCATCGGTATTAGAGTTAGGATTAAAATGGGTATTATAATTGGCATTAGAATCGGGATAAAAATTGGTATTAGAATTGGTATTAGATTTAGAATTAGAATAGGTATTATAATTGATATTAGAATCGGGATTAAAATTGGGATTAGCATTAACCGTATTAGAGATAGGATTAAAATGGGTATTAGAATGGGTAGGAGAATTGGTATTGAAATTGGGATTACAATTGGGGTTAGAATTGGTATTGGTATCAGAATTGGTAGTAGAACTAGGATTGGTATTAGGATTGGGGCATAGACTTAAAGTTAGAATTAGTTAGGCACTCAAAATAGGCTAATAATAATTCGAATAGTCCCACTTAAAGCTAGAAGTGAGAAATAGGGGCGCGAGAATTGGATTATGATCAGATTTGAATCTGGGAGTAGAGTTACAGGCACGAAACACGAATTATACTTAGAGTATTGTTGCATTTGATTTAGGTCGAGAAGCACGTATGCTGGGACTAGCTCGAAATTAGGACTGTAGGCGGGGTTAGCAATCGCTCTCGACCACAGAAACAAGTGCAAATTTAGTGATGACCAGTAATACGGGGGCGCAGTCTCAAAACGCGGAAGATCATAGCGAGAGGAAGTAAACGCGGGGTCGGTATGCGTGAACGGATTTCCGGGAAATCCTTTTCTGGTAAGGGGGGAGCTGTTACGGGGTAACAAGTACGCGTCAATCGTCTAACAACGCCCGGCAGAGATCACGCGAGGGTAGGTGCGACGTAAGACATAACCCGAATCGTTTCAAAAGGAAAAAAAAAAAAAAGGAAGCAACCCTTTTCCCGTGAAAAAGGCTGCTCCCATATAGCTCTCGTTTAAGTTCGCGAAAACCACCACTCAGTCTTACAGGTAATAGAATGTAATGATCACCACCACGTAGGGCTAGTAGCCGTCGCAGTGACCGACCATTGTCATATACTGGTAGGCCACTGACGACGTAGATGTAAGATTAGATGTAAGACAGACTGCACGATACCGAACGATATACGAAAACGCCGATGCGCGATCCCAATAACGCCCGACCACCAGACTGCATCCGCATAAAGCATGAAACTCACCAGAATGGGGTGCACCTGGCCCAAGAATCACGGTTGATCCGCGAAGATGTCCAAGGCTATACGAGTTGAAATGTCCACTCGGCGGTCGAGGAGGCACGCCCGGCAGCACCCTGAAAAGACAGGAAGGGGACCACCAAGAACCGGGACTAAGTCTGGGAATTGCAAGAAGCACCTACCTGACGCCACACTGTTGAACGTTCCCAGGCGGTCGCCGCTCTTCCATCGGGTAGTACAGGTCCGTGCGCCCTTTATATCTCACAAGTGGGTGCCTCCGCTATCCAGACTTGACCTAAAAACGCGAGAAATACTTGACTTACTACGTTGTTTATCTGCGGAATAAACAAACTGGCGGCCATCATGACCAAAATGTCAAATTAGGGAACAATCAACAACGCCCCCACAAAGTCTCCACTACACCAGAATCCCGGCGGTTAATATGTAGAATACGTGGTGGAAAGGTTCGAAACCTGGTTACACGCGCAAAGCGTTCTTTGACCTCAAGCAACGGAGGCTGGCGAAAAACCGGTGGCCAGAAGCTTGATGCTGGCGCAACCTCCGCTAGTGAGGTCTTTTTAACTTTTGGCGGCATAGCGTGCAGACGTGCAAATTTTAGCAAAGTTGCAAAACGCCGAAAAATTAAAACGTGGATAATTTTTATAATCGCAGGTGCAGACGTGAACATTTTGAGAAAGTTGCAAAGCGCAGCAAATTGAATCGAGGAGCATTTTATAATCGCAGCGTGCAGCCGTGAAAATTTTGGAAAAGGGAGCCATTCTTTGGACCGAATCGAATCATATAATTCCGACGGACGGACTAGACAGACAAGTCGCCGGCAGAAAGTGACGCACGTGACGTGACCAGTTGGAGCGACTTTACGGCCCAAATCATAACGTGGTATACTACCGGCTCCGTAGCGCAAAGGTTAGCGCAGCGGACTGCCAGCCAGGGGGTCTGGGGTTCGAAGCCCGAGCCGGACAATGATGATGAGCGTGCAGTGTATGACAAGAATCTGAAGCGAAGTTAAGCGTCCTGAGTCTGGGGGTGCGGAGTCTACGTTTTGTTGAAGGTCAGTGGAATTTCTTTTGTTCTTGAGCCAACCTACCTAACGAGTTGTACGTGATAAAGATTAGAAAGCGATTATTTTATTCCTCGGCTCACTTTCAATTAGCTATAGTAAAAAGATTAGTGTTTAAGGTTAGCTCTTTTATAATATCAATTGTCAGGATTGAGTGGTGGTGTTAATTAATTCCGCGCATAAGTGAATAGTATGTTTTAAAACCGCAGCTTGATCGGGTAAATAAAATATTTGAATTCATTGGAAATGTTGAGAAACTTTTGATTCGATAGAAGCCTGCTCGGGCACGCGTGCGCCGTTGTCGTCTAGGTTCAACTAATGTAATGATAGTGCGGAATCGGGGTGAAGCGCTCCGCATGGGCAGTATTAGTGCGCATTGAAAACTGAGAGAGTGGACGGTGTTGGGCATACATATATGTAGATATTTCAAGTCGGTTTCGGCTTCAACTGAGCATGGACGGCAATCGTTTAGTGGCTCGAGTAATGAATTCATGATTCACAGGGAAGTTATTAGAGTGAAGTAGGAGAGTAGACGTTGTCGGGCATACATAGGTATATTCGGCTTCCGCTTTAATTGAAGGTCGTTGCCAGTCGAATAGTCGTGCGGGTAACAAATCCATGATCCGCGGTGAGTTTAGTAGGGCGGAGGCGTCGAACAGACATTTTTGAGAATATATGTGTAGTAATCTATATATAGGTGTGGCTGCCGTTTCTTTTTTTAAATGGGTAAATGGCAGTTGAGTAGTGGTCTGCGCAGAAATTAATGTAGTGAAGGGAATTAGTAGGCGGCATAAAGCAATCATACCCGTATATAGCGACCGTTGTAGTTGTCTAACTAGAAACAACTCACTATTTAGAACGGAAGTTAATAGCGATTGGTAGTTCGGGAAATTGGGAATTGGTCTCCGCGACGAGTAACCGTACTGGGTTAACAGAGGCCCCCTCTGACCTCGGAGAGCCGAACCTCACTCCACGGCTCAAGGTCCCTTTACTGGGTGAGTGAGTGGCGCCCACGCCCAATCTCCGATTGAGTGCAACCGGGACCCAAGTGGACCTGTCCGACGGTCAGACCCTCCCGAGTGGTCGGGTGGGTAACAAATTGGCGCCCAACGTGGGGCCCTAAAGTATAAGTCGCGAAGATAAAAGCAAGTCGAACCCGCGCGTAGTGTCAGTGTGAAATTGAAATTTTTTTAGCGCAGAACCAAAATCCGGATTCTGAAGGACCCTGGGAGCCGCGGAGCCGTAACGCAGTAGATTGCGTCTTTTAGTTTCAGGTACCATTGAAGACCACCAGGAGCAGGTGAGGACGCTCAAAGGACGGCAGGTGAGACCCTCAAGTAGCGGAAGTGAATGAAATTTATATATTCTGAATTTGTATTTCTAAAGTGTAAGCACCTACAAACACAAACAAAATCAACTACAATTAGTGTGTTTCATTTTAGTTTTAAGTTATAATAAGCCGAGTGTTATAGGATACAACGGACGCAAGATGGCACCGAAGACAGGAATCCTGATTGATAGACTGAGCAAGGAGGAGCTAGTCTATGAGTTGGAAATTCGGGGACAGCCAACCGGCACCGTAGAGGCGATGAGGAAGACGCTCCGCATGGCCATGAAGGCGGAGGCTTCTATGGACACGTCGTTAATTTCCATAAAAGACTATCCGTATACCATGGAACAGGATCTGGAGGCGGTACAGGAAAAACTAGGGGAGATCCAGGCCTTGATAGTGACATTCCAGGGAACCTCGCAATCGTCAGAATTCTTGAAGATAAAGACGAAAGTAGATTTCGGGATGCGGCGACTACGCAACGCTCAGCGAGACGGAGATGAGACGAGTGAAGTTGCCCAAAAATTGAGGACTCGTCTAATAATGGCCATGGGGGAGCTGCTTGTGAAGGCGGAGGACGAAGCCGAGGATAGAGAGGCGGATACCGATCCAGATGGGGACGGCGGGGAAGCACCAAGGGAGAATCGGACCATTGCACCGGAACAAGAGGCTGGCGACCCACCTAACCCTTTCTTCTCAACTCCGCGGATGATCCCAGTGGTCAACAAGGGGCAGGAGGTATCGAAATGGGGTTTGCGTTTCAACGGGGACTCTGGATCGCTGAGTGCGTTCTTCGAGCGAGTTGAAGAGCTTCGGGAGGCGAGGGGCGTCTCAACTGGGCAGCTGTTTCGGTCGGCGGCCGAGATTTTCGACGGCAAAGCATTAGTTTGGTATCGTGCCAACCGCGCTCGGGTCCACTCGTGGCAAGAACTGGTGGCGGAGATGCGGGCCGAATTCTTGCCACCCGATTACGACGACCGTTTGCTCGCAGAAATTGGGAGGCGCACTCAGGGGCCGGAGGAGTCCATGGGTGTTTACGTTTCGGCCATGGAAGGTTTGTTCAGGAGGCGGGCCGTCCCGTGTACTGAGGAGGAAAAATTACGCATTTTGCGAAAGAACATAGCCCCCTTTTACCAGACGCAGTTGGCTCTGACTCCTGTTCGAAGCATCGCAGAGCTGATACGGGTAGGCTGTTCATTGGAGGCAACCAGGGCATCAGTGGAGGCATATCTACCTCCTCCAACCCGGAAACAGCAACGCCTCTTAGAGCCGGATCTGGCCTATGTCGGGTGCTCTGAAGGAGGGCCAATAGCATCGATCGCAAGAAACCCAATACAGTGCTGGAATTGTAAAGGGGCAGGGCATACCTCCAGGGAATGTAGAGAACCCCAGAGATGTTTCGGCTGTGGCCGAATAGGGGCCAGGAAAATGACGTGCCCGAATTGCCGGAATTCGCCGAATCAGCAACGACCTGCGAGAAACCCCAATACTGGGCATCATCGCGAGAGGCCTTCTAACGCGACCACCGAAGGTGACGGGCGACTCACGCAGTCGCCGGGAAACGAGCGCTGTGTTCAGTAGACGGCCGCCTGGACACTAAATCGGAACAAGGAAGGGCCGCACAACTCAATTACCTACTGGACAGAAGACAGGGGGACAATCGACCACACCTCGAAGTGGATATTCTAGGTCGAAAGTTCTTGGGCCTTCTGGACTCTGGGGCCTCGAATACCGTAGTGGGAGGAGAAGGGTGGATAGAGCTGGAGAAGTTAGGAGTGGAGCTCCTGGGGACCAATCAGAGAGTTATCCGCCTGGCAAATGATGAGGGATGTCAAATTCGGGGTACGGCAGTCGTTCCGTTTAGGTTAAAGGGGAAGTTGGAATGGTTGAGAGTATTGGTGGTCCCGTCGCTGCCGCAGACGTTGATTCTCGGGGTAGACTTTGTTCGACAATTTGGGGTTGTAATGCGGTTGAGCGAGGAAAAATGGGAGTTCGTGAGTGCTCTGAAGGGGGAAACGGGTGAACAGCTTCAGTCACGGAATCGGCTAACCCGCGAGGAGGAAGAAGCGTTGAGTCAGCTACTGGAAGAGGGGTTTCGACTTATGGGGGAAGGAATTGGCTGCACCAACCGCGTCGAGCATGTTATCCGAACCAACGCAGCTCCCATAAAACAACGCTACTACCCGGTGTCCCCGGCAGTACAAAAACACGTGGACGCTGAATTAAATGACATGCTCTCGCAGGGGATAGTGGAACCATCGGCAAGCCCTTGGGCTTCGCCAATACTTCTGGTTAAGAAGAAAGACGGGACTTATCGCTTCTGCGTGGATTATCGCAAACTGAACAGCGTCACGGAACACGATGCGTACCCCATCCCTTACGTGTCTGCAACTCTGGATAAATTGAGAGAAGCAAAATACCTGTCTTCGTTGGACGTCAAATCTGCCTATTGGCAAGTGCCCATGGCGGAGGCGTCCAAGAAATACACTGCGTTCACCGTGCCACATAGGGTTCTGTTCCAGTTCCGCCGTATGCCATTCGGCCTGCAAAATGCCCCCGCGACGTGGCAAAGGCTTATCGACCAGGTTTTGGGTCCGGACATGGAACCGTACGTCTTCACCTACCTGGACGACGTCATAGTGGTGACACAAGACTTCGGTAAACATCTGGAAGTCCTGCGGGAAGTTTTCCAGCGGTTGAGACAGGCGGGTTTAAGAGCGTCAAGGGAGAAGTGCGAATTTTGCCGTCCACAACTGAAATATCTGGGTTACGTCGTGAATGAGAAGGGTCTGAAAGTAGATCCGGACAAGGTGAAGAGCATGATGGAAATTCCACCACCTACGAACGTGAAGGGAGTGCGACAGTTCCTGGGGATGGTCTCCTGGTACAGGAGGTTCATACCCAATTTCGCCACGATGATGGCCCCTCTGACGAACCTCTTAAAAAAACACCAGAGATTCCAGTGGACCCAGGAATGTGAAGCAGCCTTCACCCAGGCCAAAGTAAAACTATCCACGGCTCCGATCCTCACCTGTCCGGACTATAATCTGCCCTTCTCCATTCAAACAGATGCCTCAGACCTGGGGCTAGGAGCGGTACTGTCGCAAAAGCACGAAGATGGCGAGAAGGTAATTTGTTATTTAAGTCGGTCACTAACGAAAGCAGAACGGAAATACTCAACCACCGAGAAGGAGTGTCTAGCGGTCTTATGGGCAGTCGAGAAACTCAGACCCTATGTGGAAGGAGCGAGATTCTCGGTGATCACCGACCACTATTCTCTCGTGTGGCTGAGTAATTTGAAAGACCCAACCGGACGCTTAGCAAGATGGGCCGTACGTTTACAACAGTATCCGTTCGAGATTCTTCACCGAAAGGGGAAGGAACATTTGGTGCCGGACGCTCTGTCTCGAATGCTGCCAGCAGGTGAGGTTGCAGCTATAACTTCCGAAGGGGACAGGTGGTATGAGACCATGAAGCAGAAGGTGCTGAAGGCACCCGAGCGCTACGCAGATTGGCGGGTAACGGATGGCACTCTGTGGAAGCATCTGCCCGGACGCTATCCGGAGTTGGAGGGAAATGAAGCTTGGAAAAGGGTGATTCCGAAGGAGAAGCGGAAAATATTGCTGCATCGGTGCCACGATCATCCGGCAGCAGGGCACATGGGAGTAAGTCGGACCCTTGACCGGGTCGCAACCAAATACTACTGGCCTAAGATGTCCGCGGACGTGGCCAGCTACGTCAGAAGGTGCAAAATATGCCAAGCGAACAAAGTGGAAAGAAAAGCTCCAGCGGGGTGTATGGTCTCTCGGAGCAAAGAGCCGCGTCAGCCTTGGGAAATGATATGCATCGATCTGGTAGGGCCTCTACCGAGATCTAACCAAGGGTACACAACTATTCTCACTGTCTTGGATTATGTCAGCAAATTCACGCTACTCTTCCCTTTGCGGCAAGCGACAGCAGCGGCTGTGTGTCGTATACTCGAGGAGCAAGTGTTCCTGCTGTTTGGAGCCCCAAGGTGGATTGTATGTGACAACGGAGTTCAGTTCAAGGGAAGCCTCCTTCAGCGATTGGCAGGGGAATATGGGACTGAAATCAAATATACCGCTCTGTATCATCCGCAGGCGAACCCGGCGGAGAGAAGAAATCAAGACATAAAGAGGATGCTGCGATCATACGTGGCCGACAACCACCGGGATTGGGATAAGAGTCTGGCTAAGATCTCGTGCGCATTGCGGACCTACAAGCACGAAGTGACCCGAATTACCCCTTATTTCTTCAACTTTGGCCGGGAGATGGTAATGTTCCATGAGGACAAGGAGCGTCCTGAGGGGAACCAGGAGGAATTAGAACCTAGAGTCCGAGCCGCAGAACTCACAAGGATACGGCAAGAAGTCTGGGAGAGAATGCAGCAAGCGGCACGGAGGAGTACAAATCAGTATAACCTTCGGAAACGAGATACAACGTATGAGGCAGGCGACCCCGTATGGCGAAGAAATTACGCAATTTCGGATGCGGCGAAATACTATTCCGCCAAACTGGCCCCAGAATATCTCGGACCCTTCTGGGTTGACAAACGGCTGTCTGGATGGACCTATCGCTTGCTAAACCAAGAAGGGCAGGAAGCAGGCGTATGGCACGCGAAAGATTTAAAACCTTACATAGAATAGGCCGTCATCGGATGACCCGTTACGAGGGAAAATCCTGAAACCGAATCTGTATACATAGATAAAAATTTTTATATTTATAGTATATTTTATATCGTATATTTACATTTTAGGCTAACATCAGATTTACGGAAAACAATCTATCGTATTAATCCTAAGTCTAGAAATTAAGCTTATTACATGGCGTGCAGAAACGTACTACATTCTTATAACTCATTCGTCATTATTCCTTGGTGTATTATTATGTCATTCCGAACAAGCCCGTTTGCCAGGTTCGGCACCTTTTCTTGTTTCGGCTGGGCCTTCCGGATGTTCTTCTTACTTCTCTTTTCTGGTTGGCGCTGCCTACCCCCTCCTGGACTCTAGTAGGACAATATGGGGCTTAGGACTACTCGACTGGTCCAATGGGCGAAGATTATTCTGCCACCCTCCCTCCTCGGACGATTTCGATAGTGAAGCTAAAATATAAATTGGAGGAATTCTATTAGTCTCAGCATGTGGTCAAGGGTAGTGATGGAAAAAGGGAAGTCTAGTGGAAAGAGGCCGATCGCATGTGAGGAGATAGAAGGTCCGGAGATGTCTAGGATGGATATTAGAATTGGTAGGGGGAATCGGTATTGAAATTTGGATTACAATTGGGATTAGAATTAGTAATAGAATTGGGATTAGCATCGGTATTAGAGTTAGGATTAGAATGGGTATTATAATTGGCATTAGAATCGGGATAAAAATTGGTATTAGAATTGGTATTAGAGTTAGAATTAGAATAGGTATTATAATTGCTATTAGAATCGGGATTAAAATTGGGATTAGCATCGGTATTAGAGTTAGGATTAAAATGGGTATTATAATTGGCATTAGAATCGGGATAAAAATTGGTATTAGAATTGGTATTAGATTTAGAATTAGAATAGGTATTATAATTGATATTAGAATCGGGATTAAAATTGGGATTAGCATTAACCGTATTAGAGATAGGATTAAAATGGGTATTAGAATGGGTAGGAGAATTGGTATTGAAATTGGGATTACAATTGGGGTTAGAATTGGTATTGGTATCAGAATTGGTAGTAGAACTAGGATTGGTATTAGGATTGGGGCATAGACTTAAAGTTAGAATTAGTTAGGCACTCAAAATAGGCTAATAATAATTCGAATAGTCCCACTTAAAGCTAGAAGTGAGAAATAGGGGCGCGAGAATTGGATTATGATCAGATTTGAATCTGGGAGTAGAGTTACAGGCACGAAACACGAATTATACTTAGAGTATTGTTGCATTTGATTTAGGTCGAGAAGCACGTATGCTGGGACTAGCTCGAAATTAGGACTGTAGGCGGGGTTAGCAATCGCTCTCGACCACAGAAACAAGTGCAAATTTAGTGATGACCAGTAATACGGGGGCGCAGTCTCAAAACGCGGAAGATCATAGCGAGAGGAAGTAAACGCGGGGTCGGTATGCGTGAACGGATTTCCGGGAAATCCTTTTCTGGTAAGGGGGGAGCTGTTACGGGGTAACAAGTACGCGTCAATCGTCTAACAACGCCCGGCAGAGATCACGCGAGGGTAGGTGCGACGTAAGACATAACCCGAATCGTTTCAAAAGGAAAAAAAAAAAAAAGGAAGCAACCCTTTTCCCGTGAAAAAGGCTGCTCCCATATAGCTCTCGTTTAAGTTCGCGAAAACCACCACTCAGTCTTACAGGTAATAGAATGTAATGATCACCACCACGTAGGGCTAGTAGCCGTCGCAGTGACCGACCATTGTCATATACTGGTAGGCCACTGACGACGTAGATGTAAGATTAGATGTAAGACAGACTGCACGATACCGAACGATATACGAAAACGCCGATGCGCGATCCCAATAACGCCCGACCACCAGACTGCATCCGCATAAAGTATGAAACTCACCAGAATGGGGTGCACCTGGCCCAAGAATCACGGTTGATCCGCGAAGATGTCCAAGGCTATACGAGTTGAAATGTCCACTCGGCGGTCGAGGAGGCACGCCCGGCAGCACCCTGAAAAGACAGGAAGGGGACCACCAAGAACCGGGACTAAGTCTGGGAATTGCAAGAAGCACCTACCTGACGCCACACTGTTGAACGTTCCCAGGCGGTCGCCGCTCTTCCATCGGGTAGTACAGGTCCGTGCGCCCTTTATATCTCACAAGTGGGTGCCTCCGCTATCCAGACTTGACCTAAAAACGCGAGAAATACTTGACTTACTACGTTGTTTATCTGCGGAATAAACAAACTGGCGGCCATCATGACCAAAATGTCAAATTAGGGAACAATCAACAACGCCCCCACAAAGTCTCCACTACACCAGAATCCCGGCGGTTAATATGTAGAATACGTGGTGGAAAGGTTCGAAACCTGGTTACACGCGCAAAGCGTTCTTTGACCTCAAGCAACGGAGGCTGGCGAAAAACCGGTGGCCAGAAGCTTGATGCTGGCGCAACCTCCGCTAGTGAGGTCTTTTTAACTTTTGGCGGCATAGCGTGCAGACGTGCAAATTTTAGCAAAGTTGCAAAACGCCGAAAAATTAAAACGTGGATAATTTTTATAATCGCAGGTGCAGACGTGAACATTTTGAGAAAGTTGCAAAGCGCAGCAAATTGAATCGAGGAGCATTTTATAATCGCAGCGTGCAGCCGTGAAAATTTTGGAAAAGGGAGCCATTCTTTGGACCGAATCGAATCATATAATTCCGACGGACGGACTAGACAGACAAGTCGCCGGCAGAAAGTGACGCACGTGACGTGACCAGTTGGAGCGACTTTACGGCCCAAATCATAACGTGGTATACTACCGGCTCCGTAGCGCAAAGGTTAGCGCAGCGGACTGCCAGCCAGGGGGTCTGGGGTTCGAAGCCCGAGCCGGACAATGATGATGAGCGTGCAGTGTATGACAAGAATCTGAAGCGAAGTTAAGCGTCCTGAGTCTGGGGGTGCGGAGTCTACGTTTTGTTGAAGGTCAGTGGAATTTCTTTTGTTCTTGAGCCAACCTACCTAACGAGTTGTACGTGATAAAGATTAGAAAGCGATTATTTTATTCCTCGGCTCACTTTCAATTAGCTATAGTAAAAAGATTAGTGTTTAAGGTTAGCTCTTTTATAATATCAATTGTCAGGATTGAGTGGTGGTGTTAATTAATTCCGCGCATAAGTGAATAGTATGTTTTAAAACCGCAGCTTGATCGGGTAAATAAAATATTTGAATTCATTGGAAATGTTGAGAAACTTTTGATTCGATAGAAGCCTGCTCGGGCACGCGTGCGCCGTTGTCGTCTAGGTTCAACTAATGTAATGATAGTGCGGAATCGGGGTGAAGCGCTCCGCATGGGCAGTATTAGTGCGCATTGAAAACTGAGAGAGTGGACGGTGTTGGGCATACATATATGTAGATATTTCAAGTCGGTTTCGGCTTCAACTGAGCATGGACGGCAATCGTTTAGTGGCTCGAGTAATGAATTCATGATTCACAGGGAAGTTATTAGAGTGAAGTAGGAGAGTAGACGTTGTCGGGCATACATAGGTATATTCGGCTTCCGCTTTAATTGAAGGTCGTTGCCAGTCGAATAGTCGTGCGGGTAACAAATCCATGATCCGCGGTGAGTTTAGTAGGGCGGAGGCGTCGAACAG